>PVHT021183529.1:966764-991602 GCA_004024745.2 Catagonus wagneri | reverse complement strand
CTGCGCCACGACGGGAACTCCCCAAACCTTGCCTTCTTAACTCCATATTCTAAGGACTTAGGGGAACAGAATCAGGCAGTTTCTGTAAAAGGAACATCTCTTACCTGGAAAATTCCATCAACTTTACATGAAAACAGAAATCATTCTCAAAGTGGCATTTTGTTCAGGATTGTTATCCTTTATTGCAGAAAACTTTTCAGTTTGAATAATTAGAATCACAATATGGAAAAGAAAGAGTAGAAACTTGCTTCTAAAAATCTGAAGCAGGAAATTCCCCAGCTTTCTGATATTTGCTTGCTACTACTGCCTAAATGATGGCATTTCCTGCAACTGAAATAATTGTAGAGCCTTTTCATTTCTTCTGGTTCTTTTTAGAGCAGATGGTCTAAATGGCCTAAGCCTGTCGCAAGGTGGTTTGATTCATTCTTTCAGAGTTGCTGACACCTCGGAAGGATAAACAACAGCTCAGGAGAATAAAGTCAGTGGCGTCAGTCCCTTCATTGATGCTATTTTGGGAGAGACTCTCCCAGAAGCACCAAGTATATAGAGGCGCACAGCACCTTACAGCTTCGGGCATTTTTATCATCGCCACTGTTGCCATTATTAGGGGCAAGGAGGAACTGGAAGTGAATTTGGCAGCCATTCAGTAGAATCTGTGGATCGTAGAATGAGGTCCTGTTACTGAACCAAGTTTGTGTGCCCAGAGCACAGAGACACCAAAGATGCCCAAATGTTGGAGCCAGGAGCAGAAAGAGGTTTTATCACGAGGAGCTGCAAAGAGACTGGTGGCTCCCGCTTTAAAAACCCCAAACTCCTCAGAGGCTTTCAGCAAAGTCCTGTTACAGGCAAGGGGGGGAGGGGCATGGTCAGTTGCTGCAAACTACTTTCTGCAGGATCCTTTGTTCTTGCAGCTGTCAGTGCAGGTCAGGTCACTAGGTCAAGTCACGATGTTCCTGTAAACCTCCAACAAAACACGTGTTATGCTCTGTCCTGACAAGAAAGGGAAGAAGTATTCAATTCTGTCTCCATGCCTCTTTGTGGCAGAGTGACATCCTTACTCCTCATTTTACTTGTGAAAGATCCCAAGGCTTGGTTTTCCCCCTTTGAGGTCTAGGCCCTGGCGTAGAAGAAGGGGTCCCTGTGTGGGCTGGTCACCCTGCCCAGGAACGTTTGTCTGTCTCCCAATCTCATGCCCAGGACCCCAGACCCTACCCAGCCATCAGTGCTGAGGAAGCCAGGCACCCAGGCCCCAGCCTGCCCTCAGGCCCCTCAGGCCACGGAAAGGGGAGCCGAGTCCCAAGGACTGTGACCCAGAGTGACTACCATCTCGAGGACCACTGCGACGCTGACCCTTTGGCAGAGCGAGAGACCCTTAGCGGCCACACGCCCGCCCCACCCCCCGTTATGTGCAAGCAACAGCCTGGCTGCAGGCTGGAATGCAATTCGTCCCATGGGAAAAAAGGTCCATTTAAATAGAAGTTAAGTATTTATCATCTTACTGTTTTTGTTTTTTTTTTAAAGCTCGCGAAAATGTCTTAGGCCACACAGATTTGCACATTTTGCAGATGGTTCCACGTTGGTCTGTGATGACGAAAGTGTCACCTCCTTCCTACTTCTCTGGCAACTTCTGATGTGTCTGCCACGTCCCCAGAGCAAATTCATTGTGGAATGTCTTTTGACAGGAGTAGCAGTGGCAGACCCAGAGCCTCAAAGGATGCTGGGATTCTCTGTATGAGGAAAGCCTACTGAGTACATTTTGAAGGGATAACAGACATCACACTTTATATACCTGTTAAGCCAAGACGTTTTTAGAGTAGATTATTCTCCAGCTTGAAAGGTCTGGCCATTAAGCTGCTATTTAGCTTTGCTTTTGTGCCAATATTGGTATAATTTGTCGTTGGTTACTAATTGGGGCCATGGAGTCAGTGGTAAACAGACATATAATGAAAATGTGCACTTCCTTTTGAAATACAAGGAGAGCTAAGATTATTTAAACGTGTACCATTCTTGAAAATTAATAATCCTCGGCCTTGTTCCAATGAGCTGCTCAGACTTTTTGTTGTTTGTCTTGTTTTTCTGTCTACTTTTAAATTATCTGTTGAAAAGGGATATGGTAACATTAACCTTATGCTGGGATTTATATATTAATATTCACCTTTTTGGAACCTAGAATACTGCCTTATTTCTAAGTATTCTGTGTTATTCTTTTGTTTGTACCTTTCAGAAAGGTATGCTGAGTTCCTGTGGTGCACCACTCACATTCTAGTGAAAGGCAGAGATACAGAAAGGGATAATTAGATTATCCTGATGTATGTGATATAATTTATTTATGTCCCAAGCTCTATGGGAGTCCAGAAGCAAAACTGGTAACAAGGTGGAGGGAGTAGGGGAGACTTCATAGATGTAATATTGAAGTAGGCCTTGTTGGGGCAGTTATCTTTAACTTGGAGGAGTTTAAGATGCACGGATAGCAATAGTCGAGGTAAATGACTGACTGAACGTGAACTCAGTCAAGGACATAGGTAGGAAATACATCTGAAATTTTTTGCAGGCTTCAATTGACTGGCTGTAGGGACTGTGGGATGGAGAAGTCACACAGATGGTGGATATTTTTGCTTGGATGTGGGTACCTTGGCTTAGATTTAAAAAAAAAAAAAAAGGCGTTCTGTTGTTGCTCGGCAGAAACGAATCTGAGTAGCATCCATGAGGATGCAGGTTTGATCCCTGGCCTCACTTAGTGGGTTACTGATCCTGCGTTGCTGTGACTGTGGTGTTGTCCAGCTCGGATTCGACCCCTAGTCTGGGAACCTCCATATGCTACAGGTGCAGCAAACCACCCCCCCCCAAAAAAAAGCAGTAGGAAGAGTGCCTTCAAGGGCCAGATAATGAATTTTCTTCCAAACCAGCCCAACCCAACGTTAGAGACTGAAATGCAGTCCTGGGGGAATATCCATTGGAAATTGGTCTAATAAGTCTAAGAGAAAGTCCTGGGCCAAATAGGTACATATAGGAGTTCATGACACATAATACCCTGTGAACTTGTCCCCAACTATGTTTCTAGTTTTATATCTCATTACTTATCTCTCATTATGCTTTTCCAGGCGAATTCAACCATATGTGATTGTACCCTCTCTTACTCTGGTTTTTGCATATACCCTTCGTTGTACCTGGAACACTCTTTTTATGGAAATTTTTTTTTTAAAGCAAAACAAGCAAACAAAAAAGGAAACAAAATAACTGTCTTTCGGGGGGAAATAATAAATATACTAGCTTACTCATGTAGTGGAATTCAATTCAATAGTTAAAACGAATAGATTAGATCTACATTTAGCAACATGAATAGATCACAAAAACCTAATATTGGGAGTTTCTGTTGTGGCGCAGTGGAAACAAATCTGACTAGTGTCCATGAGGTTGCGGGTTCGATCCCTGGCCTCGTTCAGTGGGTTAAGGATCTGGTGTCGCCATGAGCTTGGTGTAGGTCACAGACACAGCTTGGATCCCGGGTTGCTATGGCCGTGGCATAGGCTGGCAGCTGTAGCTCTGATTTGACCCCTAGCCTGGGAACCTCCATATGCTGCAGGTTCGGCCCTAAAAAGCAAAAAAAAAAAAAAAAAAAGCAAAGAACAAACAAAAAAAAACTAATATTGACAGGAAATAACCAAGTTAAACTGGATATGTACAGGGTGATACCATTTTATGTTTCATGTACCATACATATGTAGTAAAGACATATGTAAGTAAAAGAACTCACAACTTTTGCGTGTGTGTGTGTGTGTGTGTGTGTGTGTGTGTGTGTTTAGGGCCATACCTGCGACATATGGAGGTTCTCAGGCTAGGGGTCTAATCGGAGCTGTTGCTGCCAGCCTACGCCACAGCCATAGCAACACCAGATCTGAGCCACATCTGCAACCTACACCACAGCTCATGGCAATGCCGGATAGTTAATCCACTGAGTGATGCCAGGGATCAAACCCGCAACCTCATGGTTCCTAGTCTGATTCATTTCCGCTGCACCACAATGGAAACTCCCAAGAACTCACAACTTTAAAACGTTGAACCTTCTTGTCCATTTATTATCATTTGCCATTTTTATGCCCTTCAATAGAGAGAGAAAATTTCTGCATAAAAATCTTGTACAATTTTATTAGCATCCATTCTCAATCTTTTTTCTACTCACCCATCCTAGACTCAGATCAATATTTCTTCCTTTGGGAAGACTTCTCCCAGTTGTACCCACAAGAGTGGTGAGGTTTCCCATATCATCTTAAAGAAGGTGGACTGTGTCTTTTTCATTGTGACATATCCAATGCTTGGCACATAGTCGGTCCTAGGCCACATTAGATGATATGCTAAAGAGTGATAGTTGAAGCAGGGGATGCATGTGAAGGTCATTATGAAGATAATATAACAAGCAATGTGTTCAGCCCAGGGCCTGGCACCAGGACAAAGTCCGTGATAAGTCACAAAAAAAAAAAAAAAGAAAAAAATGAAACCCTGAGAATGATAGGTGGAAGGCAAGCACTATATGTTTGTGAACCACGTGTAGTTGTTCTGCAGTTTCAGGCTGACAGCCGTGTGTAGCCCTAGTGAATGTAAATCTTAAATGGGAAAAATAATTCCAAGCACTTAAAAACTGAAGGAAGCAGTGATTTCTGCCCATGCTTGGATCAAATGAAACCGTTACACTGAAAGTGCACAAGTGATCCCCTTTGGGCTGGCAAACGGAGCCAACAGCTGTTTCTATTTCAGTCTTCAACTTGACCTCTCCCACTCCCAGCCTCCCAGCAATACCAGACCAGCTGGATATCCTCCTGGTATCTGTATTAAGAATCCTTTCCCAGGGGAAGCAGGAATCCAGCTCTGCTTTCTCTGTTTGTTCTCAGTGGTTTCTCTGTTCTTGACTTCACCCCCTAAGCCCATTACTTCCCAGAGGGGTCAGATTTGGTCCCTTGAGCTTTGAGCTGTTCCCAGAGCCTCTGACTGCTCTTCTCTCAAGGTGAAAAGGAATAAAAGGGGGAAAGAGACTAAACTGTTGTGGCGGACATTGCTGTTTCCTTACCTGATATCAACTATCTCAGATTTTTTTTTTTTAAGGTGGCCCCGTAAAGCTTTGACGTCAACCTTTGCGATTAGATATGGCCAAGTGAAGTAGTCTGGCCAATGAGATGTAGAGCATATTGCCTTGTGAGGCTCTGGGGAATATTCTTTAGGGGGCTGACTCCATAGGTCATGTTTTTGTGCTTTCCTTTCACCCTTCCCGGGATGCAGAAGCACTGCCTGCAGGTATAGGAGGTTGCTTACCAACACCTGGCTGCAGGACAGGCACAGTCTAAGAACGAAGGAGCAGACAGCTGGAAATAAGCTGGACTCATTATTGTGAAAGGAATGAAACCCCTGCTTTATTTAAGCCACTGTTTAGTTGGTTTTCCTGTTGTTTTCAATATAGTGCAAACCTAAGTGATCCTACTTTAAGTGTGAAATTGAGATAATTATTTGTTTCTGTCCATTGGAGAAGTGGCCAATTCTTCGGCATAGTGGGTAGTATTTAAACAAAGTCCAGAAGGTCAGTACACCCGGATGTGTAAGGGCATTCCTGCAGGAGGTGAGGAACTGAATTTGTCAGAAAACAGAATGTTAATTTATAAAGAAAATCATTTGAGGTAAAGGTGGTTTCTGGCATCTCACAGCATAATTCTAAGTACTGCAAAATAAAATTTCTTTCTTATTTTAGCACTTAAAGAAGCTACAATTCTATGTGTATGACATTCATACATATGTACTAATACAAGGATCGTGGCACTAATAATGATAACTGACCTTTATTTAATACTTAGTGCATGCAGGCATTGGTCTAAGCATTTTCTCCTTTCATCATCCCCTCAGTCAACTCTTTAGATACTATTAATTATCCCCATTTTAAATAAGAGGAAACTGAGGCACAGAAGATTTAGGAAGCTTGCTTAGGTCATGGAGCTGTTAAGTGATACAAAGTAGGTCAGTAGTTAACACTGTTGATTTCAAAATCTGCCATAATCTTTCTAAAGGAGTGGTCAGATATCAACTAACTACTCATAAAAAAAAATTAAGGATTTACATAGTGAAATGTGATACTGTTCTTTAGGATTCTCAAGGATGCAGAGCATATTCACAAAAAATAATTTAAATTATTTATATTAATATGCCATTCATATTACATATATCGAAATTAACTACTATAAAGTATTGCCAATGAGTAGAAAAACACAGGCAGGCAATACCCTAAAATAATAATAGCAATTAGTTCCATTTAGTGGAATTAGAGCTGTTTTATTTTCTTTTATAACATTTTCATACCTTTCAATTTTCTGTAATAATTTAATTATAACATTGCTTCTGTTATAAGAAAAATATTAGAGAAAAATTGTATACTGCCATAACTTCCAAATGCTGACTGAAAACTATACAAATGACAGCTGCCATCTGTCCTGCTGAGTCTTTGTGACTCTTTCAGTGGCTCAGGTGTCTTGAAAAGCCCAATTTGGGGGTGAAAATTCCATTTCTGGATGTCAGGGTCATCTCCACATTTAACAGGCTTCATAGATCTGCTCCTCCATCTGGTGGGATGTGAAATAGCAAAGCCACTCCTCCGTGCTGCCCTTTGGGGGGCGCCAAAGGCTAAGGCGGGGAAGATCACCCAAGGAGGAGAAAAAGTACTTGGGCTGCTCTTGAGAATGTCAGAAAGAGAGGCACTGGAAATCAGGGTCATTGTTCGCTCAATGGGCCAAAGACCACCCGTATGGACTTGTAGTTGATGATTGATGGCAGGAGACCTGTAGGAACTCCGGTGGGCGTTCAGTTCTTGTCAAGAAGGTAAGCTTTGGAGAACTGTCCTGAGATGGGTAGTGATGGCGAGGAGGTAGGATTCCAAGGGAAGAGGGAGGAGTCGTGATTGACTCAAGGGCAGCAAGGTCATTCAGATGCTCCATCAAGGAAGTGTTTCGTAAGGCTCCCGGGCCTGTACCATAGAAACCCACACTAAGGCAGAGTCTGGCAAGGAAGCAGTAAAGAGACTCCTGGAGGCAGCATTTCAAGTGGACTCAGCTGCAACTAGTTTGGAGTTTAGAGTACCAGAAGGAAGAAAGCTGCAATGGGTTATAATGTGAACTGTGGGTATAAATGGAGCAGGGAATCTTGAATCCCTAAGACTTTCCCTTCCCCTGCCAGTGTGATGCTGGCAAATATTGGCAATAAGATGATCCTGGTCAAACAAACATAAAAACAAAACAAAAAACAAACAAAGGTCATGTTCATTCAACCATAAGCTTAGTTCTCCCAGACTGAGCGCCTGCTGCTACCACAGTCCAAGGCAAAGCTCACAGGTCTTCCTGTCCTCCCCCTCATCCCTCTCTAGGCTTTGACCGCTCTGATACTTGGCTTACTCATCTCTGACTCTGTCTGCATATTTGTTTTAACCACACTTTGTGTTTCCTTGGAATAGCTCTGACATTGAAAAAACGAGAAGGGTAGGGCAGAGTTGAGAAAGGTGAAGGGAAAACTGTCAGAATTTGGCGAGAGACAGGGAAGTTAAAATGACCTGGAGGCTTTTGGTAGAAGATGAGTAGCCAGGGCTCTTGGTAGCTCCATGTCATCTTCAATGCTTTTACTTCTTACTGTGTTTTGACCTTAGGAGCACACAGGGTTCATTCACAGCCTCAGGGAGCAAATATGATCTGGCTGGTAGATGACAGGGGTTTGACTTTCTTTAAGAGAAAAGTCCTCTAAGAACTTTTCATAGAGATGGAGCGTACACATGCACACACAAAGTAAAAATTCTTAGTCTTATAGGTGGCAATATTTTAGGAGCTAAATGACAGAAGTAATATTTATGTGGCATGGTTTGAAGCATTAGGGTATTTCCCCTTTCAGGGTCAGGCGTTCATTTTTAAAACGGGTACTGTAAAGAGCGAAGGTTGATTGGTGCCAGACCTAAGCGTCCTGCCATATTGTGCTATTGTGCTATTTTGATTGATGGAGTGAACGTGTTCCCAGGGCCTCCTAGAAGGTCTGCTTTGAAACAACGGCCCTTATGATGGTTGTATAGGTGGACGGGAAAAGCGTCGTATAGGACTGACCCTCAATAATGGGCCACAGGCTATTGAAGACATCCATGATCGCAATAGCCATGGAGATGGTCCTGCCAACACCATGTGTAGCCTTTCAGTTTCATCTGCTCACTCCCATGGTCAAACAGCTTTTGACCCATAGCTGAAAGGCAGAGGTGTAGGAAAACCCGAATCCCCTGCCTTGAGTCAGTGCAATCCTAAAGTGTTACCTACACTGCTGAGTTTCCCCATGGGATTGGAAGGAAACTGCCTTCTTGGTGCTTGAGATCACACTATTGTTTGGTTTCTTCCCCTTCCTGTTCTGCTTCCTGCCCGACTTTACTGTCTCCCAAGGCACTGAATGCAGTGGTTTCCCAAGGTGTTATGCTGGTTTCCTAAGGCACTTTTACAGTAATCCTTGGCTTTGGGTCTATTTTGGAAATTCCATCCTAATGCAACATTGATCGTCAACGACTGCAAACATTAAAATATGAGAACCAACCAGATGGTTAGTGCCTCCAAAACTACCAGTTGAAGTATTCTTGCCAAAATGCCAAACTAGAATCTTATCCAGCTTCTAGATCCAACCATCAATTAACACTAAATATGGAGGACAGGAAAACATAACAAACAGATGACACCATAAGGTTGTGGTTAGAAAAATACAGATTGAGAGAGATGCTTTAGGGCAAACAACCTGATTCCCTAAATAATTTACAAGAAAAAAAAATTAGAAATCTTTATGTTAAAAAAATAAAACTTTAAGGAACATATCTGTTAATCGTGACTTTATTTTAAAATGAAAATAAATATACAGGATCTCATGAGATAGAGATATGAGCACAATATCTGATACAAAGGAATTATTAATTTTTTCTAAAGTAAACAATGTTATTGTTCCTTTTGAAAAAGACCTTTGTATTTTAGAAATATGTTTTGAAATATTTATAGATGAAGTGATGTGATATCTAGGATTTGCTTCCGATCAGTACAGGAAGGAGGAAAGCAGGTGAAATGTTGCTAACACAAGATAGGCCATTGGTTGATAATTATTGAAACAGGATAATGGGTTCACAGGAATTTACTATATACAGTTTTGTGTACTTTTGTACATGTTTGAATATTTCCATATTAGAAAGTTTAAAAGTTTCCCCTTGTGTCAGATGACATTGGAATGTTGGAATGACTATAAGCATTTTGATGATTCTAAGCATCTCTATTTAGAGATGGAGCTAAGAGTAAGCTGAGTTGGAAATACCTTTTGTTCAGGTTTAGTGGGATATATTTATGTGTTTCACTGTAGTTTCTCTTGGAAATACCTTTTGTTCAGGTTTAGTGGGATATATTTATGTGTTTCACTGTAGTTTATCTTGTGTACATTTGAGTTATTCCTATTTCTCTGGAGTAGGAATGGCTTCCAGAAATACTTCTACTCCCCACAGTGCTGATGTAACTGACACGCAGACCAAAGGTTCTGGTTAGAAATTGAATCACGATATCAATGAGTCTGTCCTCTGGTGTAGAGCACCAGAAGGATGTGAGCGTGAAAGAGAAAGTTTGAAAAGTGGTCTGCAAAATTCTGTGTATATTCTTCATACAATAAAATAATAATATGCTCTTTTTGTAAAATTCAATTCTTCTCTATTTTATCTAAATAGAAGTTCTCTCTTATCAGGAATAAAAAAGAATGCAATAATACATGAATGGTATATTTTAATTTTTTTACAAAAATAAGGATTGTTTGCCATCTAGTTTAGCAGAATCTTGTGTTTGTGGAGCTCAAAATTCTACCCGGACTATAAACAACAAGAAGGTCTGTGTTTAAGACACCAATTTTATGCATTTTATGCATATCAATGAAAAATAATTCAAAAACTGTGATCCATCATGCTAGAAGGAAGACTGATTATTTTTCCATTTTCTCTGTAGAAAAACAATAATACAAGGTAATTGTAATATGGAGAGTTGATCAAAAAGCATGCAGCCAAAATGCCAAACTAGAATCTTATCCAGCTTCTAGATCCAACCATCAATTAACACTAAATATGGAGGACAGGAAAACATAACAAACAGATGACAGTATTATAGGGGTGTACTAGGCAGTTAAATAATTAAAAATACTAATTATTGATGGTATTTGCCTGTTTTTAAAAGTTATAACTTGAGATGATCTCTTTTCATATTCAAATATTTCGTCATTTTTTTTTCATTTTTATTTTTATTATTATTACTTTTTTGTCTTTTTGTCATTTTAGGGCCACACTCAATGGCATATGGAGGTTCCCAGGCTAGGGATCTAATTGGAGCTGTAGCCGCTGGCCGATGCCACAGCCACAGCAAAGCAGAATCCGAGCCGCGTCTGCAGCCTACACCACAGCTCACGGCAATGCCGGATCCTTAACCCACTGAGCGATGCCAGGGATTGAACCTGCAACCTCATGGTTCCTAGTTGGATTCGTTGACCACTGAGCCACGGTGGGAACTCTCCCAAATATTTAGTCATTTTTGGAGTTCCCGTCATGGCTCAGAGGAAGTGAATCCGACTAGGAACCATGAGGTTGCAGGTTCGATCCCTGGCCTCTCTCAGTAAGGATCCGGGGTTGCTGTGAGCTGTGGCGTAGGTTGAAGATGAGGCTCGGATCCCACGTTGCTCTGGCTATGGCCTAGGCAGGCAGCTGTAGCTCTGATTGAACCCCTAGCCTGGAAACTTCCACATGCCGCAGGTGCAGCCCTAAAACAACAAAAGCCAAAAAAAAATTCACTCATTTTTATATGTATTTTTTATTTGTAATTTTGTCTTCTTTTTTTTTTTAAAGCCCCAACACCCATTGTATAAGGTCTAGGTGCTACAGTGGCCACCCCTGCTTAGTTTTCTTCACTGATTCCGCATCTCCTCTCTGATGACTAAACTTCGGAGTGCCCCAAGGCTCAGTTCTTAGGCTGGGTTCACTCCCTGGGTACAGGTAGTCAGGTTTTAATCAGGGAAACGGGACCTTGATGAGTCTTCAGATTGAGGACAGAACAGTTTATACGATTGTGGAAGAAGCTGGGAAAGGAAGGACTGAGGAGATCAGAGGTGAGTTCCTAACCAAACTCCTGAAGCACCGGGTGGAGCATGGAGTTGGAGCTTCCAGAGGCACATCCAGCTACTCCATTGGGACTGCGACCACGACAAGAGTCTTTGGACTCTGTTGCTGCTGATGGTGGTGGAGCTGGGCTGCTGTTGCCAAAGGGGCCGACCGCTGGAAGAGGAGTCGATGCAGAATGGGGAGAAGAGGTCAAGTTGCAATCCACTAGCAATTCATGGGCATTTGTTGTAGCGGCCACAGAAAACCAATACAACCTTTGATCCTTTCCTCTACAACTTTGTTTCAGAGCACCATCACCTCTTGCCTGAATTATTGCAGTAACTTCTTGTCTGATCTCCCTGCTTCTGTCCTTGCCCCACTCTCTATAGGCTAGTCCGCAGCTCAGTATTCAGAGCGAGCCTTTGAAAATAGAGGTCAGATCCTGTCACTCCTTTTTCAAAGCCCTTCAATTGCTTCCCATCTCATATGGAGTGAAATCCACAGTTCTCATACTAGGCAGCGGGACTCTAATTTGGCCCTCTTTTACCTGTCTGACTTTATGCCCTACAATCCACTTTCATAACATTAGCGTCCTTGGTGTTCCTCAAGTACACCACCCGTGTCTCTGCCTCAGGACCTTTGCACTTGCTCTTCCCTATGCTTGGATTTCTCTTCCCAACCCCCACCCCCACCGCACCCACAGGGCTTACTTCTCTACCTGATAGATGAGACTTCTGACCACTCTTTTCAAAATACCAGCCCTCCAGCCTCATTCACTTGCATATCATAATCCTCTTCCCTTCCCCCCCCCCCCCCTTTTTTTTGCTTTAGGGCCGCATCCGCGGCATATGGAGGTTCCCAGCCTAGGGGTCTAATAGGAGCTGTTGCTGCCAGCCTTCGCCACAGCCACAGCAACACGGGATCCGAGCCGCGTCTGTGACCTACACCACAGCTCATGACAATGCTGATCCTTAACTCACTGAGCGAGGTCAGGGATCGAACCCGCAACCTCATGGTTCCTAGTCAGATTCGTTTCCGCCGCACCACAACAGGAACTCCAGTCCACTTCCCTTCTTACTGTTTCCCTAGTATAGTAGTAAATTCTGAGATACACACACACACATATATATAGATGTATATTCTTGCTTGGTTATGTAGTTGTCTATCCTCCCTCATTAGAATGTAAGCTCTGTGAAGGCAGGGTTTTTTCACTGCTCTATCCCCAATGCCTAGCAAAGGCGATGTCACACAAAAGATGCTGAATAATATTTGTTGAGGAATAATTCTTGTCTAAGCATGCCAAGTGAGTTTTATATCATAAACATTTTACTCCATGAAAAGGTCCTGCACTGAGTTGTAAGAAGCAATCACCCCACTACTTCCTTGGTTTCATTAATATTCTCTGGAGAGAATAGGCTTGCACTTTTCCAAATGTCGCTCTGGTCAGCAGCCAAACCACATCTTGGGTTCAGTTGTAACGTAAATAATGGGACTATCACGCATTCCAGAAATGGAAGCCCTCTCTTCATTTCTGTGTTTTTCCCGTTCCCCTGCGTTAAACTGGAAGGAAGGGATCAATATCTGGTACCCTCTACAGGGCTTTTCCAAGCCAACAGCCTTTCATCTGGTCTGTGTGTTGAGTGAGCAACAACCCTCACACTCACCCTCACCCCGCCAGCTCTGGATCTCTCTCTTCTAATTCTCCTAATTCTTCCCCTCCCCAGTCACTTCCCGTCATAGCAAACGTTTCAAAGTTAAACTCCGATTCTAAAACAAGTGAAGCAAAGGCAGGAAGGGGGAAATGAATCATAAGCATATGGGAATGGTTTTGTTTGAAAGCATGATCAGCACTCTTTGCAAACAAGCTGTGGCCATATGTGGCCGGGTGGGCGTAGAAGGAGTTTTTAAACACACAAGTGATAAGCTGTGATAAAGTCTGAGTTGTAAAGAGAAAGCTCACTAATGATTGATTTGATAGTAAGGAGGGATACCTTGAATAAAATCTCTCTATAAATAGACGAGGTATTTCTATGTCTTTTTTTTTTTAATCAAAAATCACTAAGGAGTTGTCTGTGATGAATTCAAATTCTTGCCATGGATTAGCAGAGAAACTAAGGACAATTTGTTGGAAGTTGTTTCTTGGCTGAAACCTAGGTCACTTAAATTCAAATGTATTGATATACCAACGGAAGTCATCTTTATTTTATTTTATTTTTTATTTTTTTGCTTTTCCAAGCTGCATGTGCAGCATATGGAGGTTCCCAGGCTAAGGGTTGAATTGGAGCTGTAGCCGCTGACCTACGCCACAGCCACAGCAACGCGGGATCCAAGCCATGTGTGGGACCTACACCACAGTTCACATCAATACCAGATCCTTAACCCACTGAACGAGGCCAGGGATTGAACCTGGGCCTCATGGATACTAGTGGAGTTTGTTAACCACTGAGTCATGACGGGAACTCCCAGAAGTTACCATTAGAGCAAGATCTAGTGTCTCTAGGTACTCATCCTGAAGGATGAGAGGAAAGAGATGGAACGTGTGTGTGTGTATCTGTGTGTTCCGTTTATTTATTAACTCATTGAATTCATATTTATTAAGTTCTGACCAAAGCCAGGCACAGTGCTTAAGCCCCAGATATTTGGTTTTGAGCTATAGTTCTGAGTATTAGATGGTAAGCAAAAATCATCAGAGTTCGTGCCTTCATGAAGCTTGCTGTCCAGCACATAGATGGTAATCAACTGGTAATCAACACAAACAAATGAAAAGTAACGACAGTGCTATCAGGAAGAGTAGCCACCTAGATGCTGGAGAGACAGTGAAGGGATGGATGCCTGACCACGTGGGGAGTCTGGAAAGGTTCCCTGAGGCAGTGATTGACTTGCAGCTGAGAGATGAGCGGTTTGAAAGAGAGGCCAAGATGGAGCACAGACAGGGTTCCGGGCATAAGGGGTGATGTGTGCAGTGGGCCTGGAACAGGCAATGTCGCAGTGTATTCAAGGAACTGAAAGTGCAAGAAAGGAAGAAGCAATGTGTCTGGAGCCAGATGGTGAGAAGTTAAGAGACAGGATAAAGAGGTAGGAAGGGACGTGACCACCCGGTGCCTTATGTTAAAGATTTAAGGAGAAGATGTTGGAAATGGGCCTCCGCCATGTCCCCACTGCTCGCTCCTATACTCTGCTGTTCTGGCTTACAAAGAGTGTGATGTGGGAGGTAGAAGTGATAAAAATTGGTTATGCAGAATCAATCTTTCATCTGACAAATGTTAGGAGTATCGTCACGTGGCAAGCACTGTTCTTGGTCTTAGGATACAGTAGATGAACCAGAAGTTTACTGATCTTCCCTTCATAAGGCTTACAGTACAGGATGCAACATGCATTACAAAGATAGTCACATGAATACATAATAAATTGCAGCTGGCCTAATGCAACAGAAGAATGGCATAGGATGCTCTGAGATCAAATAGCAGGGGTTCTAGCCTTGGGGGGAAGTGGAAGGAAAACTAAGGAAGGAACATTCCTCCAAGTACAGTTGTCCATCCCTTGACATCCTTGGAGGATTTATTCCAGGACCACCACAGATACCAAAGTCCATGAGGATGCCTAAGTCTCATATAAAATGATGTAGTATTTGCATGTGACCTATGCACATCCTCCCACATACTTTAAATCATCTCTAGATTACTTTTCATACCTGCTACAATGTAAATGTTATGTAAATAGTTGCCAGTGTGTAGCAAATTCAAGTTTACTTTCTGGAACTGTCTGGAATTTTTTTCTGAATATTTTTGATCTGCGGTTGGTTGACTCTGAGAATGTGGAACCCATGGATTTGGAGAGATGACTGTATTTATGGGTAGGATTATTGGAAAATTACTGGGAATTTCAATTAATCTTTTTTTTCCTACCCTTAATCCCTCTTTCATTAGGTGACCTTGACTTTCTCCTGCTGAATATAAATGTCAGTGAGTAGGTAGCAAGGGAGAAATGCCAAGCTCCTTTTATTCTGAGCACTTATGTCTGTGAGACATTAGTGGTAGTAAATGAAACAATAAACAATCAGATCACTGGGCAGCTCTGATTTTGTTCTGTCTCTACATAATCCACCAGGAGGGCAGTAGTATCGATATTTCTAAATTAACACTCTTTTTCATAGTAAACCAATTACTTCCAACATGTTACAGTTCATCAACTCAAACTATTTTTTTCCCAATCAGTTGAAGACAGAAAATCCATAAGCAGTTTATCTGTGTGTGATGCTGTTTGCATTTCAGTGCTGTCACCAATTTGAATTTTCATCATTCTTTGGATTCTTAGCCCAATCTCTTCACAAATTAATATGTTTGTATGAAAACAAGCAACAATTCTTATTTATGTGTGTAGCCTAGAAACCAGACAGAAAACACTTCCCAGAAACTCCGGCTGCAAGTTGCTTGTTCCTGAAGATAAAACCCAATATTATTGCTCTTCTGAATTGATATAGCCCTTTACTGAAAACACACTAGCCCTGTGCCTACTGTGGAAGTACATGTGGTAATCCACAAAGACATTTTGTAGTAGAGGATTAAATTCTATCACTTAACCCTATACATCTGTTTAATATACTTGATAATTCTAGTTGAATTCCATCCCAGTCACTTAGTAAATCTCTTGGACATGTTACTTATGTGCTTCAAGTTTCCCTTTTTGCTTTAGTAGAATAGCAATTATATTTGCTCTGCCATTTTTTTGTCCAGTGGTGGAATTAAATAATAAAACATTTGTAAGCACACTTTGTAAGCTCTAGATCAATATTTATGTATAGGATGCCATTATTACTATACATGGTAGAATTGTATCATTGACCCCAGTTCTTCACCTCTTCCTGTAATTATGTCTTTTGCCATGCGACTTAGCAAGTCCTCTTCTAAAGAGGGAGGGTGTATTTCCTCACCTCTTGATGTTAGTTTGTATTATATTATTTGCCTTGGCTGATAAAAATGAGGCAAGAGCAGCAGTGTGCAGTGTGCAGTGTGCTTGTTCTTGTGTGCTCTGCCAACTGCCATGAGAAGAACATGTCTTTGGTCCTAGGAAGAGGGATGAGGGGAGTATGAGGCAGAGCCCCTCCAGTCTAGCTCCCCCAGCTGAGCCCAGCCTAGACCAGATGACTCCCCACCTGACTTGCAGATATGTGGGTAAGTCTAGCCCAGGTCCTCAGGACACCCATCCAAACCTTGTGAACTGAATAAATTAGTATTGTTAGGTGGCATGGGGGTTTTCCTGCAGTCTGTTATGCAGAATTATTGGAATCTTAGTTGACTGATATGTCATTCATCAACCATACCCCTGTCCAGCTAATTAAACATCCATTGGTTCACTAAGACTATGGTATCTTGTTGTTCCCATCCTGGGCCTAGGGGATTAAGAACCCGACTAGTATCCATGAAAATTCAGGTTTGATACCTGGTCTTGCTAAGTGGGTTAAGGATCCAGCATTGCCATGAGCTGCAGTGTAGGTAACAGGTGTGGCTTGGATCTGGTGTAGCTGTGGCTGTGGCACAGGCCGGTGGCTGCAGCTCTGATATGACTCCAGGCCTGGGAACTTCCGTATGCTTCAGGGAGGCCCTTAAAAAAAAGAAAAGAAAAGAAAGGAAAAAAAAGACTAGGGTACCTTCCAGCTGCAAAGATAGGAAATTTTGGTTCTTTTTTTTTTTTTTCTTTTTTCAGATATACACGCAGCATATGGACATTCCTGGGCCAGTGATTAAATCCAAACTCCATCTGCGACCTACACCACAGCGGCAGCAACACCAGATCCTTAACCCACTGTGCCACAGTGGGAACTCAAAGAGATTTCAGTTCTGAATGGGACCAGGGCGGGAATTATGAGAGGACCAGCTCATGGAGAGTCTTGAATATAGACTGTCATTGAACCATCACTGAAGAATTCATCATATTTAATATAGAAGGCCTAATAGTACAAATTTGGTTAACCTCCCCAAAAAAGGAAGAACTCACATATATCATAGTTAAAAAGCTGGATGACTAAATTTCCACCAAAAGAACATAGAAACGCCACAGCTTGTACACTCATCTATAGTGGAGTAGCCAACAAGCCAAATGTAGGAGGAATGTGTAAGCTTCATCATCCATTCTGTACATGAGGGTTCCAAACAAGGCATTATGTAATAGCAAAAGCTTGAATTCCCGAGTCAGACCACCTAGGTTCATATCCAGGCCCTACTACCTTCTAGTTCTCTGGCCTTAGGCAAGTTACTGAAGTCTTTGACCTTCGATTTCTTATTTATCAGTGGGGAAAATAATATCATCAGTATTAGAAGATATTTGTGGAGTTCCCTTTGTGGCTCAGTGGTAATGAACCCGACTGGTGTCCATGAGGAGGCAGATTCGATTCCTGGTCTCACTCAGTGGGTTAAGGCTCCGGCATTGCCATGAGCTGTGGTGTAGGTTGCAGACGCGGCTTGGCTCCTGCATTGCTGTGGCTGTGGGGGAGGCCAGCAGCTGCAGCTCCCATTCGACCCCTAGCCTGGGAACTTCCATATGCTGTGGGTTCAGCCCTTAAAAGACAAAAAATAAAAAGATATTTTTAAGGATGACGTATCTCTTGTAAGTTGTCTAGTTCAGTATTTAATACTTAATTAGTTTCTTCTAAATTGGCTTGGAAGCCCAAATGTCAAGAGACTCTATCGTGATAAAGAACAATACATTCAGTTTTCTCTCTTGTCATTATCTCATAAGATGCCACACTGGCTGGTAATCAAGACCCGAAGGCGAAAACATATGCTCCAGACACCAGCTTCATCTTGACAATAGCCTTCCTTTGACTTGACAGTCAATAGGAAGTGACAGCTGAATGTGTTGTGGAGATTCCAGGAAGATGGTTTTCCTGGAGGACTTTAACTGGAAGCTCACGTTTTGCAAATAATTTCCATTATTGTAAATACAAGAAAGTAGAAATTAGAGGAAGCATGTTGCTGGAATAAGTCTTGGAATTCCTGGACAAGGTAGAAAATGAAAGTCCAGGGGTTCAACATTTTCCATTGACGAGATTGTGGCTGCCATCACCACCATTGATCCACAGGCTTCTTTGGTCATTCTTTAAATCAGCTATATCCAAAATCAGCACTGCAGAAAATATTTGTCCAGTGAATGTGCTTAAGTATGTGCTGAATAATAATAACTAAACCTTGCCTTGGTCATGCATTTTTGGAGTGTTCGAAGTGCATTCACATTTATAATTTTGTATTTTTTATGATGACCTTTTGAGGAAAAACAGGGCATTGTTTTCCCCCCGCTTTCCGAATGAGGAATCTAAAAATGTCAGATGGCACAGGGAACTTTCCCAATGCTCACACTTAGTGAATGGAAAGGGCCTTTTCCTTTTGACCTCAATTGAGTCTACTCTGCCCTTGTTCCTCTGTGAAGATTTGTGATTATTTTCCCAATAGACCATGATAATCACGATCCATTCCCACTTGGAAGGATTTCCCTCCCTCCCATGTTCTATTTTCTTACTCAACAATTTAATATCAGGCTTTTCTGAGTCTAGGGTCACGAGAGACTAACATTTGCCATTTCTCACCCTGCATAGTTTGCAGAGGTTGTCACGGAAAATTGGCAGCCTATCATTTCCTTTATCCGGTTTGATCCAAGGCTTTCAGAAGATGGAGACTTGAACTTCTCATCTGCCTGAGCGAGATGAGGGCTGAATTATTGAACACCTGGTCAGGATCAGATCTCATTTTTTTTTCACACCTTAAATCTGTTCACCTTCTCATCTTTACAGACCAGGACCTCGGCTGTAACACAATCAGTTCCCCTCCTTTTTCTTCCCAGTGGCTAACAAATGTAATAAAATCTCCTGTCCTTCACAAGAAACAAACCTCTCTTCTCTGACTCAGAGCCTTTCACATTCCTTCCGTGTTAGTGTTTCACAGTCTATTTTTCACAGACATAGACCCTCCTCCAATTTTTTTCCTTCTCATTTTAAACAGGAAGTCACCTCAGAAGCGGTTGGGTGAAGGAAAACAACTTAATGAAACCATATGTAGCATATCTCGTGAAAGTTACAATAGTGTTTTGCAAAAATCTCACTGTTCTCATCTTTTTACTAGTAATTTTATTTATATATTAATAGCATATTATAAGTAATTCAAGTCGATGATTGAGCCAATCACCTAATGTTTTGAGAGGATTATTTTCGTTACCCCTACTGTGTAACAAACCATCCCAAATGTAGTGGCCTAGAACAACAGCTGTTTGTTTGCTTATGATTTTGCAATTTGGGCAGGTGAAAGAAAAAGCGATTTGGGTAGTTTTGCCCACCTCTTCCGGAATCTCTCATGCAGTCATAGTGGTCTGGAAGCTTGACTGGGACAGAAGTATTCAAGACGGTTTCTGTATTAGATTAAAGAGTATCTTCCCCAAATTCACATTCACCCGGAACCTTAGAATGTGACTTTTTTGAGAAAAGGATCTTTGCAGATGTAATTCGTTTAGATGAGGTCATGCTGGATGAAAGTGGGCACAAATCCAGTGTGACGGATGGTGTCCTTTTAAGAAGAGAAGAGGACACGTAGACAGTCTCAGGGAGAAGGCTATGTGACAGTGGAGACCGAGGTTGGAGTCGTGTAGCTGTAAGCCAAGAAGAGCGACTAGCACAAGCCGGAAGAGGCCACCAACAGATCCCCCTGAGCACCTCCCAAAGGAATCAACCTTGATGACACACTTTGATTTCTAAAACTGTGAGGGAATACCTTTTCTGTGGCTCTAAGCCATCCGATTTGTGGCACTTTGTTACCTAGAGCAGCTGTAGGAAACTAAGGTGGAATTACTCTCCTGCCTGGCGCCCCCACTAAGAGGGCTCGGATAGCTGGCGCCTGACCAGCTCCCCCACTCCTGCCCCCGGCTCAGGCTCTTGCCCTCCATGGATCTCTCAGCCAGAGGATCCTGGCCTCTTTTCGTGAAGGCTCAAAGTTCTAAGAGAGTGAAAGCAAAAACCGCCAGACATCTTATAGGTCAGGCCAGAGTTGTCACTAAATCACTTCTGCCAGATTTGATTGATTAAGGCAAATGCTAGGGCCAGCCTGGATTCAGGGAAGGGAAGAAACTCCACCTGTTTTGTTTTTCTTCTTCTCCTTTTCTTCCTCCTCTATCTCCTCCTTCTCCTCCTTCCTCTTCTTCTTTTGGCTGCACCTGCAGCATGTGGAAGTTCCTGGGCCAAGGACTGAACTTGCTCCACAGCAGAGACCCAAGCTGCAACAGGGACAACACCAGGTCTTTAACCTGCTGAGCCAGAGGGAACACCTGGACTCCACCTGTTGATGGAGGAGCAGCGCTGAGAGGAGTCGGTGTCCACCTCAGGGTCAGTCTATAGCAAGGACTGTGGCTACCTGAGTTTGAATGGATATTTTATTACGCTATAGAATTCTTAGTGCAAGTTGTTGCATAGGCTAAACAGGACTTTCACTGGTGATCATCTAACTTACAAGCTGTGTCCTTGAACATCAGCCAGGCTCAGCCTCTGTTACTGACCTCTCCCAGCCGGGCAAGCATAGGTCAGGGGTCAGCCCACCCTGAGGCTCCAGGATCTCAGATTTGGAATAAGAGGAAGTGCAGTTGCGTGCAGAAAAGATGTTGTGGCAATCCTTGAGGCAGAAATTATTGTTTTTGTGAGGACAGTTCTGACCACAGGACATACCGCTTTCCCAACTAGAGTTTAAAGGATGATGGTGTCTTTCTGTAAATAACTATAACTGTTGACACATCGAGTCAATGCACACGACCAAGTGAAATGTGGGAAGAAGAAGCTGCAATAATAAAATTCTGCAGCTGAAATTTGACCTGAGAGTTTTAGAGGCCATAGGTGTTGAACTTGAGCTGGTTTGATTCTAAATCTCTGTTCTACTACAACCTGCACAGTATTTTTGGAAACACAGAAATGTTTGCGGGAGAACTTAAAGATGGGTAAAAAAGGAAGGTATAACAATGTTATTAAGAAGTGGAATGATATTGTAAGGTAATGCCATAGATGTCTCTTTCTCAGGCAACTCATGTTTTTTCCCTTAAAAATGTATGATGGATATCTTACACATGCAAAATAATATATGTATTCTATATGTAAATAACTAATAACATAAACTCCTGTGAATCCACTACCTAACTTCAGAGATGGAAGACTGACACTCTCAGTGCATCAGTCTTCTACCCCTTCTCCATCTAAAAGGTCTCTAACTAATCTTTAACCACAATTCTGAACAATTCCCTTGCTTATTAAGTAGCTAGATCTTATTTGAATTAAAAGGGGGAAATCTAGCTGGGTTCCTAGTTACCTCCAAGGCAATTTTCTGGTTAATTGTTGGCACATGAACTGCCTGATTTTTGCATATTCTATAAAAGATTAAGCAACGATAGAGTTACCTGGAGGACCATTCAGCATGGTCACTGCTGGAGAGTGGCTTTGATGCCTAGCCTGGGAACTTCCATATACCGTGAATGTGGCCAAGAAAGAAAGGAAGGAAGGAAAGAAGAAGATGACAGGGACATGGGTATGATGAGCAGCCACTGGAAACAATAGTTATTTCCTAAGTGGTCTTATACAAACATTGTGAGCCCAGGGGGTTTTCAAAACCCTTTCTTCTCATTCTTCTGCTCTTTTTTTTTTTTCCTTTGTCTCTTTTTTATGGAGAGGGGGTGTTGCACCCACAGCATATGGAGGTTCCCAGGCTAGGGGTCGAATTGGAGCTGTAGCTGCTGGCCTACGCCTCAACCACAGTGACACCAGATGCAAGACCAGTTTGTGACCTACACCACATCTCAAGGCAACGCCAGCTCCTTAACCCGCTGAGCGAGGCCAGGGATTGAACCCACGTCCTCGTGTATACTAGTCGGGTTCGTTAACCGCTGAGCCACCACGGAACTCCTTCATTCTTCTGGTCTTAAGTTGTACTTATTTATATGCTTCTACTTGGATATCTCGGTCAGCTGTGCTCAAACTTGAATCTGGAGCTTCTGGAAGGCTGGAGAGCCTAAGTGTTTCAGGCCAGAAAAGTGGCAATTTTAGAACTGTACCAGCAGAAGCGATTTGCATAATGTTTCCCAAGAAAATAGCAGAAGCACAGAGAGGCTTTCTCAGGAATACACAAAATCTCAAAGGTGAAGCATCCACTTGGGACATAGTTGCTGTGGAATTACTTCAAGGGTGTATAAATTATGCAAATTCTGCTGTGATCACTTAGGTTGCAGACAAATACATTTTTTTTTCCACTTGGAGAGTTTTTAATTTCATTTTCCTTTTATCAAAGTAAAATTGTATATACACACATGGGGTTTTTGTTGTTGTGAAGAAACTTTAATAAGAAAAAGTGCATTATTACCTCCTTTCTCACCCCAGTACAATTTCCTAGGTCAACCACTTTGAACAGTTCTCATTTCTAGCTTTTCTGGAGGCTACCTGAATAGTTTCCAAAAT
Source organism: Catagonus wagneri (assembly GCA_004024745.2). Lineage (NCBI taxonomy): Eukaryota > Metazoa > Chordata > Mammalia > Artiodactyla > Tayassuidae > Catagonus > Catagonus wagneri. Next base: position 968,983 of record PVHT021183529.1, on the reverse strand, counting down.
TACGCTACTTCTTGACTTCTCAAAAATTGTTTATTCATCCATCCCTCTTGGACTTCGATATTACTTTTTCTAATGACTACAAATGCACACTCTCTGAATCATCTCATGGCTTTCCCCCAGGGAGGGACCTGCCTGTTCCCCAAACACACTAGGTTTCCTTTTGCTTTAATTTGCTTGCATTCGTGGCTCCCACTGCCTGGAATGTACTCCCTGCAGACACACACTTGCCCCATCCCCTCTCATCTTTTCTTAATCATCATCTTAATAAGAGAGCGCTGGGGGTTTAAATCCAGACAGTCTAGCTGCAAAATCCCCACTCTTAATGTGCTCTGTACAAGCTCAAGTCAAGACTGGTATCATTACATCTTGTTCTCTAGTTATATTGAAATCTTCCATGAGTGGATGCTTCAAGTTTGAAAAACAGTCATCCGTTTTTCACACTGTGTGCGGGGTTCATTGTCCCTGTTTATAGGTCCAAAGTCATGACTCTGGCCAATCAGAGGAGACTGCTCCTAGCCAACTCTTTTCTTTCTGCCCAATTTCTTTTCTCTTTCTGATCTGGAGCTTGGTGACATCACGGTCAGCCCAAGCTAGTCTTTTCTCCACTGAAGTGTCCAATGGTTGTCCCTCTCCCCTTCTCTCTGCTGTCATGGATTTTTTCCCTTTACTTCCATTTGATGGGGATCTCAAGTGAAGTGGGCGGTGTGGCAGAAAGGGGCCGAATGAAGACCAGGAAGCAGATAGGAGTGCTCCACGACCCACTCGAACTGGAAGCCCCAACAAGGACGGTCAAAATGTACAAACTCCTACTTATATGAGTATTAGGGACATAATGTACAACAAGATAAATATAATTAACGCTGCCATATGTTATATGTGGAAGTTGTTAAGAGAGTAAATCCTAAGAGTTCTCAAGGACAATTTTTTTTCTATTTCCTTAATTTTTTATCTATGTGAGAGGATGGATGGATGTTCACTAAATTGATTCTGAAATACTTCCCAAACTGCCTGACTCTTTTTCCAGTCAGGACCAGTTAGGATGGGAAAGGCCTTACCTAAAACACAGCTGGGATGTAGGAACAAGACCTGGCAGATTAAAGAAAACCCTTCCGGCAGCTATAGAATCACATTTTTGTAGCAAACACATTAAAGTAACTTCCAATCCACATGTTACAAAAATGAATCCCCTCTGTGCTGTCTTTGGAAATTCAAATTTAGTTCTTTTTCAAAGGGAAAAGAAGTTGCATAAATGCTATGGTTGACTACTTCCTGATAAGCTCTATTCCCAAGCAGACAAGTGTATTGGAAGTTTGTCAGCTTTTCCTTGTTTTCGTCTAAATGAACTCCTAATATAAAAACGTTCCTGATTTAAACCTTAGCAATCCCCAGTTTACAGATGGATTGAGTCCCCCAAATTGGATTCTAATCCAGTTGTTAGAAAACAAGAGTACATTTTTGCTGTGAAACAATATTATAAGTGATGGCTAGAGTCCCAGGCCAGTACACAAAAAAATTCTTTTTAACTCCCAATGTTCTAAAAAAAATATTCTAGAATGCTATTTCTCAAATCAAAAGCTAAACCTAATTTGTGGGTCATAAATACAATTTAGTGAGTGGTGACAGCATTTTTTTTAAATAATAAATTAAAATAGAGTGGATGGGGTGTTCCCGTTGTGGCTCAGTGGTAACAAACCTGACTAATATCCATGAGGATGTGGGTTCAATCCCTGGCCCCACTTAGTGGGTTAAGAAACCAGCATTGTCGTGAGCTGCGGTGCAGTTTGCAGACATGGCTCGGATCCCAAGTTGCTGTAGCTGTGGTGTACACCTGCGGTGTGTGTGTGTGTGTGTGTGTGTGTGTGTGTGTGTGCGCGCGCGCGCACGTGCATGTACATGTGTGTGTACTCTTACGTAAGAAGCTAGGGTGGCTGGGGAAGGAGATGAAGAGCAGAAACAGTGTGTCCTGCTGGCATGGGAGGTTCTGGGGTTTTAGGTTGGGAGCTGGCAAAGTTTTTGTGTAACTTCTGAGCTAAAAGTGATATTTACACTTTTGAAAAACTATTTTAAAAGGAGAGACAAAGAGCTCCCTTGTGGTGCAGTGGGTCAAGGACCTGGTATTGTCACTGTAGCAGCTTAGGTTGCTGCTATGGTGTGGGTTCAATCCCTAGCTCAGGAACTTCCACAGGCCACAGGCACAGCAAAAAGAGGAGGAGTGGGAG
>PVHT021183529.1:936639-951596 GCA_004024745.2 Catagonus wagneri | reverse complement strand
AAAAAAAAAAAAAAAAAAAAAAAAAAAAAAAAAAAAAAAAAAAAAAAAAAAAAAAAAGAAAGAAAGAAAGAAAAGGAAAAGAAAAAGAAAGAATAAATGCCTGGGCTAAAGTAGTGCAGTAAGTCATTATCTTAAAATCTTTTATCCACACCATTTCATGAGATGTTAGGAATCACCCTGAGTGATAATGGTTTTGGGTGGATAACGCATAGAATATTTTGTAAAGCTGATTACCTGATATAGCCAAGGGGTGCAGTAGGGATGAGACTCAAACTGACTTAGCTCCTCTTCCAGTTCCTAAGATGTTATTTAGAGAACTGGCTGAGAAAATTTACCCATGACATTGGTGATTGGAAAAAGATTGAATATACAACCCTCTCCTCAACTGCTAAACCAGACCCTCTTTTTTTTTTTTTTTTTTGGCTTTTTGCCTTATCTAGGGCTGCACCCGTGGCATGTGGAGGTTCCCAGGCTAGGGCTCTAACAGGAGCTGTAGCCGCTGGCCTTCACCTCAGCTCATGGCAATGCCGGATCCTTAACCCCATGAGCAAGGCCAGGGATCGAACCCGCAACCTCATGGTTCCTAGTCGGATTCGTTAACCACTGAGCCACGACGGGAACTCCAAAACCAGACCCTCTTGCGTTTGTTCCTACTCACCTACACTCAGTAATGCAGATTGCTGCTGTTATTCTTCCCCTCACACTCCCAAATCTTTAACGCAGTTAAATCCTGAGAAGGTAAAATAACTCCCAGATTCAATGGGAGGCAGTGACACAGTGTGATTTTCAGGATTTCAGGGCAGGTCTGTTTGTGTAACCGTGTCTCCACATTTCTGAACTGTGATCACCAGTGATTTCCTATTTAGTCATATGCCTGGCATATTAGTTATCTGTCACTGCATATCAAGTGGTCCCCCAAATTTAGCAGCTTAAAATAATAGCAAACATTTATTATCAACACATAGTTTTTGTGGATCAGAAGTGGCTTAGCGGGTGGTTCTGGCTCAGGATCTTGCATGAAGTTGCCATCAAAATGTTGACCAGGACTGCAGTTACATAAAGGCTTGACTGGGGCTAGAGAATCGGAACATGGCAGAATCATAAAAATCAACAATTACGTGTCCAAGTTCCCTCCTTTTACAATAAGGAACTATTTATTCTTCACAAGGCCAATCTAAGATAGTTCTTAAGCAAGTTACCTGTGTTAATCCATGTCTGTAAATGAAAGTGAGGGCCTCTGGAAAGTTCTTTTAGTGACTTGGTTACTAAGATCCGGAAGATTTAATGTTGAGGGGTCGTACTCTGCTTCCGCCGTTATTTTGAGGCTTTACTAGCTGCAATATTGCACAGCCCCAAATGTGCCTAGGCCCCTGTGGTTGTATGAATGAATGAGCAGAGAGTCTGTTTTCAATGAGGAGATGGGACAATTGCTTATGGCCTTTGATGCCAGAAGTCCAGAGGTGGTGGAGGATTAGAGAGAGGGTGGGGGCCAGTCATTTCTCAGTGCAGCCCAGTCTGTGCTCCTGCCTCTAATTGGGTGGGGTTGTGGGTCATGTCAGGCATTAGAGGGGTGAGTGGACCAAGCCTCTCCTACTCAATCCACCATTCCTCAGGTCCTCACTGTCAAATTTCTAAACCAGCTTTCTTCTCTCAAAAAGAGGCCATGGAAGGAGTTCCCATTGTGGTGTAGTGGAAATAAATCCGACTAGTATCCATGAGGATGCAAGTTCAATCCCTGGCCTTGCTCTGTGGGTCGGGGTTCCAGCGTTGCTGTGAGCTGTGGTGTAGGTCACAGATGCGGCTCGGATCCCGCGTTGCCGTGGCTGTGGTGTAGGGCAGCAGCTCTAGCTCCAATTTGATACCTAGCCATATGCCCCAAGTATGGCCCTAAAAAGCCAAAAATAAGGGGAACGGCATGGAGTGCCCTGTTCCTCACTCCCCTGACTGTCCTTGTGTGCATAACTTCGAGAAAGGTGAGCCAAAAGGAAACAGAAGCCATCGCTTTAGGCTTGAATCCGTAGTGATTGGAAAGATAAACAGTTACATTTCTCGAGAGAATGGAACAAGAGCAAAGAATCAGAACTAAGAAGCTCCTTTGAAGCTTTCTTTTTTAGAACGATATTTATTTTTAATTGGCCCTTTCCCTTCAAGCTCCCCTCTGTAATTGTACATATTAACACTGCGTCAAATGCCAGCATGGCTCACCTCACAGAAAAACCACAGCTCTTCCCGTCATGCTTCTAATCTACTGACTAATGAAGCTCTGTATGTTCTCTTTAGGTCAATCCCAGAGAAGCTTAGGGCAGTGTTGTTCCAGGGCAAGAGCAGTGAAATTGCTAGTGTGCGTAATTTATACTGACATTCATTAACCTGGTCTCTCCTTCAATATCTAAGCTCTACAGATATTTTCGACCATATTTTGCTGGCGTTTTCCCATCCACTTGGACATGGGCCAGAGGTAACCCCTCTCATAAAGAATATTGAAAATCCAACGTGAAATAATGCAGACTTGCATCATATTTTAGCTCTTTGGCAAAGTGGCTTGAGAAATGTGACCACTTGAAGATTTCAAACTGTTGGCATTAATAGGATCTTCTGTTTCCAGGAATACTGTCAGGCTTTCGATTTTGTTCTGTTTTAAATTATACCAGGTACTAGCAATAGTTCCAAGAGTGTTTCCTAAAGTGGGGTCTGAGTCTTGGTTGTGTGTGCACGTGAGAGAAAGAGAGAGACAGGGAGAAACAGATACACACACACACACACACACACACACACACACACACACACACACAGGGGTCAGAGACAGAGAGAGGCAGGGAGACAGCTAGAGAGACAGAGAGCAAGGGTTGATTGCAGCCCCTGAGGGAAATCATAGATGCAATTGGCACTACCGTCAGAGCACGGAAGACTGGAGTGGCAGAATTAGCAGGGGGTTGGTTGAAAATCAGAAAAGCTCTTGGGTACACAAAGAAGCCATGAATAGAGGTTAAGGAATATTGTCTAATGGTAAAGAGAAGAAAACATTCTTACTGAAAACAATAGGGGTTCCAGGAGTTCCTGTCGTGGCTCAGTGGTTAACGAATCCGACTAAGAACCATGAGGTTGTGGGTTCCATCCCTGGCCTTGCTCAGCGGGTTAAGGATCCGGAGTTGCCGTGAGCTGTCGTGTAGGTTGCAGACGCGGCTCGGATCCCGCGTTGCTGTGGCTGTGGCGAAGGCCGGCAGCTGCAGCTCCTGTTAGACCCCTAGCCTGGGAACCTCCATATGCCGCGCGTGCGGCCTTAGATAAGGCAAAAAGACAAAAAAAAAATTAAATAAAATAAAAAATAAAAACAATAGGGGTTCCAGACAATCTGCCTGGGGGTCCAAAGTTCTGCAGAAAGAGATTAGAGAAAGTCACTTCCCCAAGAGAGGCCATTGACTTAGTGTGGAAGGTGGCCCAGTAGGTGCTTCCGAAGACTGCGGCCCTCAACTGTAACACCCCTGCTCCCTTCCCCCACCCCAGCCAATTTCAAGAGAACATCCAAGGAGTCTTTCATAGCAACGGCTGCAAATACCTTGTAGCTTTCCTTTAATCCAGCCGGACCAAAAGGAAGCCTGAGAAACCTAGATAAGCTGATTAAGTTGGGGCACATTCCTGATAGGAATTCACATTGAGGAATGAAAACACAAAAGCTAAACGATTATGATGGAGCATGATAATGTGAGAAAAAGATGTATATATGTAGGTGTGACTGGGTCACTTTGCCGTACAGTGGAAAATTGACAGAACACTGTAAACCCGCTATGATAAATCATTAAAAGAAAAGAAAGAAAGAAAGAAGAAAGGAAGGAAGGAAAGAAAGAAAGAAAGAGAGGAAGAAAGAAAATCATCTTTTAAAAAAGCTAGATAAAGCGAAAAGACCCAGAGGGCCTCAGAGCAGCTGTCACAAACCTCTGAGGGAGCACAAGGCATATGGCCAAGACTCAGGTGAGCTGTAGGTGGGGTCCCACCTGCGTGCTCATGTGGGTATATGTGCAAGGTCCCCTTTATCTACAATATGTCAACAATAGAAAGTGAAGATTTCTAGGAAGTGTGAATTAAGTTATAGTCACCTCTCGGTATCCTGGGGTATAGGTTCTAGGACCACACAGACATCAAAATCTGAGGATGCTCAAGTCCCTTATATCAAACAGCATAATATCTGCATATAAACTACACACATCCTCCCATATGCTTTAAATCACCCCTAATACAATGATAATTATCATACTTAATACAATGTAAATCCACACAAAGAGTTGCCAAATATGGCAAATTCAAATGTTTTGCTTTTGGACATTTTGAGAATTTAAAAATATATATATTTTCACTCTGCAGTTGGTCGAATCTGCAGATTCAGAACCTGCGGATACAGAGGCCAACTGTAATTTCAGCCAGTCAGGCCATTGAATGTGTAGCCAGTTTATTTCTAACCAATACCTCTCTCCTGGTATCAACTGCTCCAAACTCTGCCTGCTTTTCATTCCTCTACACGGAGAGTTTCTAAAAGCTCGGACCTTTATTTATCTTTCTGCTCTGTAATGTTTCTCATGATGGTAGCAGTGGACCAGAGCTGTCTAGTTGCAAGAATAACAATATTTTGGATCCAGGGCTGGTGTTGTTTTGGAAGAGGACAGTGGGGACACATTCTGCATTTCTAACAATTGCTTTCAAATGAAGTTTTCAAAACTGGAGAATTGTTTGTATTTAAGAGACAGCCTCGGGCAGTGGAAGGAGCCTGGTTTTGCTGAGACTCGCATGAAGGTGCAGCAGGATGATTCATGGGTCCAGTGATGGAAAGCCTGCCCACCTCCTGTGTCTGATGAGCTCACGGTGACAAGGCTTCTTCTAGTTCAAGAGCGGGACTTGCTCAGGCTCCTAGGAAAGGGTAAGGGAAAATCCCAAGAGGCTGAGAGAAGATGCAAATTGAGTTTTCTTACAGTGAACTGACTTAGCCCCAGGTTATAAGCAGCCCGCACTCTGATTTTACTAAGCTTGAGGCTTGGTACTTCTTAGCAATGAGCAAACTTTAAAGGAAATGAAACCAACTCTCGAGTTTTAGTTCATTTGTTGTGTAGCAGAAAGCACCCTGATTAGTGGTGGAAATAGTTGGTAGGTAATGTCTTGGAACCAACCGACAAGTTTAAAAAAAGGGTTTGGGAATCAGAGTAGTTTTCCAGCCTATACTTTAGTTGATAGCATTTTGGTCTGTCTCTTCACCGGACAGTGTGTGGGCTCTTCTGTGATCAAGAAAGAGGGTGACTGGCTTTTAGAGGCAATACCATCTTCAAGCCGTATTGAATATGTCTCTTCTTTAGGGGAGGGATTATTTCATATTTAAAGCCATAGAGACTGTCATGAACATACCTGGAAGAATTTTGGGACCTTTGCCAAGGAAGAATGTTTTGGGGGAACTCAGCAGGTAAATAACTAAGTTTTTAGTTGAAATAAATATTCAAGTGTGTCTAAGAAATGCCCCTTGTCTAACGTATTTAACCATATACAGCAGAGACAGTAAATGTCTGTGAGTCCGAACACTTTGGGGGGTAACGGGTAAATGCAAAGAGAATTGGCTTGCGGCATTGAAGGAGAAGCCAAAGCACAGAACCATGGAGGACTTTGATGGATCCAATGTAACCTATGTCTATGGAATGCCAGTGACAGGGCCGCCAGCACACAACAGGGCCCGGAGGCCCACACCAATGAACCCTGGGCTTCTGGTGGGATCACCACCCCTTCAGGCATCCATGGAGTCACAGTGAACGACATTCCCAATGGTGCTTCATCTACCGGGAGCTGACAGGGAACAAATGGGTATAAAACCATAGTATTTGGTAAAACTTAAGAAATCATGATGTATGGAATTCCCAGAGTGGTTCAGTGGAAACAAATCTGACTAGGATCCGTGAGAATGCAGGTTCGATCCCTAGCCTCTCTGGGTGGTTAAGGATCCTGCGTTGCCCTGAGCTGTGGTATAGTTTGCAAACTCGGCTCAGATCCACAGCGTTGCTGTGGCTGTGGTATAGGCTTGGTGGCCGCAGCTCCAATTCGACCCGTAGACTAGGAACCTCCATATGCCACCGATGCAGCCCTAAAAAGCCAAAAAAAAAGAAAAAAAAAGAAAAGAAATGGTGGGAATCAGAAATTCAAGCCCTGAAAATGCTTTCTGGGATAGGTATTTGCTAAATGATCTTGACTTTTGTTTTTTTTTCACCTGTGACAGATGCCATGTGGGCTGATGAAGCAAAATAATGTAAATCCTTTTTATAAATATATAGCTTTGATATAAATAAGACATAATATGCTTGACCCTGCATGACACGTGAAACAAATTAATGGGGAATCAGCTATTTTATTTAAGTGGTTATAAATGAGTAGCATTTCTCTTATATTTGGGTTTTAATTCAAACTTGGAGCTTTATAAGAGCAAACCCCTGACTAAGCATAAACAAAAACAATTATTTGGAGAGAAAAATATGATTTTGAAACTCATGCTCAAGGAGCTCCCATTGTAGCTCACCGGGTTAAGGACCTGACTTGACTCTGTGAGGATGCATGTTTGATCCCTAGCCTGGCCCAGCAGGTTGAGAATCCAGCATTGCCATGAGCTACAGTGTAGGTCACAGATGTGGCTCAGATCCAGTATTGTTGTGGTTGTGGCATAGGTCCCAACTGCAGCTCCAATTCTACCCCTGGCACGAAACTTCCATGTGTTGTAGGTGCAGCTGTAAAAACAAGAAGAAACTCATGCTCAGTGCCAGTGCTTTGAAGGCACACAAAGCAGGTTTCAGAGAACATTGTTTTCCAAAGAATGAGAATACAGAGATTTCCTTTGTTACTGGTCTATGGTATGAGACAAAGATAAAGAACAGGTGAGTATTTCTCTCAGATTTGAAAAATGTTGCAAGGGATTTTGCCCACAGAAGGAAACTGATGAAAAATTCCTCAAGTATCACTGAAAAATGTCACCCACTAAAGTGAAAATCTGTAAGAGTGCTTCTCCTTCGATGGAGCTTTGCTTCTAAGCTTGGCAAAGGGCGCCTTCAAACGTACCTCTTTTCTACTTAGGTACCCCAAGAAGGCACCTATGTATTATGTCTACATAGACTGAACTTCAGTAACTGAAAACGCAAATCAAACTGTAGAGCTGAGTCCTGGCTGGGTGTGTGTGTGGGGTGGGGGGTGTGCTTGATGGGGAGAAGCAATTATCTATCAGCGCGCCAGGGCCAAGCTGGGGGAGATGCGGTCTGGCTCTGGTCAGGATTTGGCTCAAGGGTTTTGCGTTCTTGTTCTTCTTCAGATCCCAACATGCTCACTGAATGGGGGCACCAATTAACACATGGCTGTTATGATTAGCAAAGGAAAATGAGTTAAACAGAAAAAAAGCGGGTGGCACACACTCCAGGGGATGCTGCAGAGTCAGAAAAGGTGAATAGTCTCAGGTCAGATTGCACCAAGCTGGGGCATTTGTTTCTGAATAAAAGTGGTGAGAGAGACCAAGGTTGCAGGGAGACGCTAGACCAGGCCTGTCATCTTGATGGCAACCACACTGCAGTGTCCTGGTCACAAGGAGGAAAGAGTACTATCCAGTTGGGTGAGCAGACAGAGAACTGGGACCCCAGCATTTCTATATGGGGGAAATATTGGCCAAATGAACAGTGGGACAACCACCCTACTGTGCGGGGCAACAAGAAACGGTGGGCCGTAGTGGATCTATTCAAGGAGAAAAATGGGGTCTGACACTTGACCCTAGTGGCAGAGAGTAGGCTTCTTAGCCCCAGCATTTGAGCTCAAGTGTGTAGGTGGTGGGTTTTTTAAAACTCACAAAAATCGAGTTGTAAGTTATATACAGTGTCTTGGTTCACTGGGCTGCTGCGACGAAATACCACAGATGGGCTTGTAAACAACAGAAATATATGGCTTGCGGTTCTGGAGGCTGGGGAGTTGCGATCAAGTTGCCAGCCTGGTCATGTCTGGCGAAGACCCTCTTCCCGGGTCCTTAAAGGGTAGAAGGGGTGAGGCAGTTCTGTGGGGTCTCTTTTCCAAGGGCATCAGTCCCATTTGTGAGGGCTCCACCCTCAGACCCAGTCACCCCCTAAATGTTCCGGCTCCTATTCAGCACCTTTGGGAGTTAGGATTTCAACATAAGAATTTTAGGGGGAACAAATATTCAGACAAAAATATCAGACCAAACAGTAAAGTTACATGCGGCGAAACATGGTGAGTTTTTTCATAAGCATATCCCCTGTAAACAAGTGTGATTTCTTCTATCTCAGGACCCCTGGCCACTAAGGCTGCTCCAAGAGAGCCACTTCCTGATTTCTATCATCATAACTTCATTTTGCCTGTTCTTGAGCTTCATATACGTAGAATCCTAACAATATAGACTCACTCTGTCTGGCTTTTTCACTCAATATTAGTTATTTGAGATACTTCTTGGTTGGAGGCATTGCTAGGTAGCAATTTGAAGAACATGCTTTGCCCTTCTTTCTGTATTTATTTCACTTTTACTGAGATTGCTGTTAAATGACAAGAGGGCAGATGTCACAATATGTAAATTCTTTAAAAAAGAAGTTCTGTATAAAAATATCTGACAGCGTGGTGCAAGGGACACAGCAATCCCTTGTCATGCCACAGCAGCTAAGCAGACACTCTTGATGTTGCCTAGTTTTTACTGTGTGTGCCTCTCTGCCTCCCACTGCGGTATCAGCGTCTCCTCCGGGCTTGCAAAGGTGGCCTTTTGTTCCCAAAGAGTCACAGAACCGCTACTGGCTAAATCACAGGGTGGTTAAAGCTGTGATTAAAATTTAGGAGACAGTGTTCAATGTCACCTTTGTTGATCTAAAATTTCACGCAGGTCCACTGGAGAGCCTCCATAATAGAGAGCACACAGAGGCTCATTTTGGAATTATGGGCTCACCGGGTCTTGCCGCAGTTGACTGATGTTATTAAACTTTAAGGACCCCTCTGAGAAAGAGGTTTGGCTCTGAAACGCGGTGTTCTTGGCGAGACTGTGACCTGGTGACCTCATACAATTGAATTTCTTTCATTTTTATGGACAATCTGAAGCTCCTTGCCTTTAAACTGACCGAGAAGAGCAGTGTGGTTTTTCCTTTTATGCTTTGGCACATTCCCGGGGATCGGGAACTGTGTTTTCTGAGCGTAACTGGGACAAGGGCTTATGGAAATGCAATGAGATGAGGGAGGCACAGAGCGACGTTTACAGAGGCTGCACAGTGAGAAGTGCTGTGTCGCTCAGCAAGTCGTACTCAGGGCCCCCTGACATTTGGTCACAGTGAAATAAACAGATCTCCTTCTGTATAGTCCTGCTGCTGCAGACCAGCAGCCCCAGTGAACGAATTAGCTCTCAGATAAGGTGAGCTGTGTGCTCCCTTTATTTTTTTATTTTGGAAGTTCCCATCATAGGGATCTAATTGGAGCTGCAGGTGCCAGCCTGCACCACAGTCGCAGCCACAGCCACAGCCACGCCAGATCCGAGTCGTGTCTGTAACCTATACCACAGCTGATGGCAATGCGGGATCCTTAACCCACTGAGCAAGGCCAGGGATCGAACCTGCATCTTCATGGATACTAGTTGGGTTCTTAAACCACTGAGTCACAAGGTGAACTCCTGTGTGCTCCCCCCCCCTTCTTTTTTTTGTCTTTTTGTCTTTTTTAGGGCTGTACCTGGGCGTACGGAGGTTCCTAGGCTAGGGGTCCAACTGAAGCTGCAGGTGTTGGCCTACGCCAGAGCCATAGCAATATGAGATCCCAGCCACGTCTGAGACCTACAGCACAGCTCAGGGCAATACCCGATCCTAAATCCACTGAGTGAGGCCAGGGATCGAACCTGAGTCCTTATGGATGCTAGTTGGGTTCGTTAACCGCTGGGCCACGACAGGAACTCCTTGTGTGCTTCCTTTATAGTGACCACTCAGACTTGTGCCTTTGGTGCCTCTGGGACAGGAGAAGCAGGTAGCAGTCAGAAACCCCTTCTTCTAATCCACATTGCATGGCCACATTGCACGACCACATGAAAACAATGTCCCAAGGGAGTTCCCTGATGGTTAGTGGTTAGGACTTGATGCTTTCACAGCTGTGGCTCAGGCTCAGTCCCTGGTCTGAGAACTGAGATCACAAATCAAGCTACTGCATATCCTTGTTAAAAAAAAAAAAAGGAGTAAGAAAGCATCATCCTTAGGAGTGTCTGGTTATTAAGAAGTGTGGATTTCACCCAAGTTTTGATAAACCAATAGACAAAAACATTTAGCAGGAAGAAATGAGAAGTTGTTAACTTGCAAAGAGGTGAAGAGAATCAGACTTCAAAAGGACCGACTCCGCAAATAAAGGGAAAAAAACACAGGACTGGAAGTTACTGTTGTGGCTCAATGGCAACGAGCCTGACTAGTTTCCATGATGATGTAGGTTCAATCCTTGGCCTCACTCATGATCTGGCCTTGCCATGAGCTGTAGTGTAGGTCACAGATGCAGCTCAGATCCCTCGTTGCTGTGGCTGTGGTGTAGACCGGCAGCTGTAGCTCCAGTGCAACCTCCATATGCCATGGGTGCAGCCCTAAAAAACAAAACAGAACAAAACAAAACAAAAAACCCCACAGGATTATAAATTGGTTAAATTTATACTCTTTTGTTCATGGTGGAAAATAGTAACTTGCTCAGGTGATCATCATATCCACATCTCTTAGTATTGTGAACATCAGACCCCAAGCAATATCTTGCTTGAGAAGTTCACGTTAATTGCCCAAGTTTCTATTATCCTGTGGAGCAGACATAGACAGATTGTCCCTATCATTTTTGGTTTATCTCAAGGTGCAAATTCACTTTTTTTCCTGCTTCCTGTTTGTGGTAGGTCATGTTCTTAACCCTAATGGAAGCAGAGCAAAATGCCAGTTTTGCCTCCCAAATTCAATGTTTGGTCAAAGTCCTGCCCCTAAAGTATGGATTCGACCTCCTAAGATGCTTAGTGATTTTCCTATTCAGTATCATTAATATGATGTTTTATTTTATTTGATCAGTTTTATTCTCATAGGGTAACACATATGTAATGCGCAAAGACCCTCTTGAGCACTCAGAAGAACTAGAGCAATGTGATATTAAGTCTTAAGGGTTACTTCTATCTGGAAGCCTTGTAACGCCCCTAGAGGTATCAATTTTATATCTCAGAAGTGTTTTAATTTCCTTATCAGTTTGTCCACTGAGATCAGGAGCCAAGAATTCTCAAATTCACTTTACCAGCCTTTGCCCACATTATCTTTAACTTTCAGATGTAAGGATCAGTCAGAGAAACAGAACCAGTAGGAAATTAATAGACAGACATTCTAGATGATAAATAGGTTGATGATAAGTAAGATGATGGACAGATGATCGATAGCTGACTTGACTGATAAAGGATAAACACAAATAAGTAGATAGGTCAGTAGGTAGATAGATACATAAATAGATCCATTGGTAGATTTCTTATAAGGAATTGGCTCATAGCATTATAGAAGCTGGGAAGCTCCAGTCTGCTGTCTGTATCTGAAGACTCAGGAAGGTTATGACGTCTGAGTCTGAAGGTCTGGGAACCAGGAGCACTGATGGTATAAATCCTAGTCTAAGGGCAGAAGACTGATGTCCCAGCTCAACAGTCAGGCAGAGAGAGAAAATTTTCCCTTCCTCCACCTTTCTGTTCCATTTGGGCTGTCCATGGTCTGGACGAGACCCCCCCCCCCCCATCCAGAGAAAGGAGAGAGATCTGTTTTACTCAGTCTAATCTCACCTGGAAACACTCAGAAATTTGCCATCAGAGTGTATCCAGGTCCCCTTTTCCCTGACATCCCCTTGTTTGTCCACATTCCTGGCCTGCCTTTGAGGCAGAGGCTCCGTAAGCCATGGGTCAGCTTGCAGACCAGGTGCCTGGGGGGATACTGAAGGCCTTGCTCCATATGTGAAGGCGTAGTCCTTGAGCTTATCCAATTTAATTAAGTGAGAATTCTGGCATGGAATATCCAGAATACCCCAGAAGACAGACATTTATTATTTATTTATTTATGCTCAAATATACTTAGAATATCAGCAGCTCAAATGAGCATGATTGACACAAGTAGATAATGCCCAAAATAAACCCTGGGCTAGGGAAAATCATTATCACAGCCAGTTTCATGAGCCATTTGTTTCCTTCTGTGAAACAGGTAAGGCAATGCTCCAAGACAGCAGATGTAGTCGTTTACATACAGTATCATTTTAGATCATAATATAAAATGTGATTTGATTAGCCAATTGTACCCTGGTTGGAAAAAAAACAAATCCTTGCTGTGCAAATAATAACCAAGGTTGGTGTTTCCATTGTGGCTCAGCGGTAAGGAAGCCAACTAGTATCCGTGAGGACTTGGGTTCAGTCCCTGGCCTCATTCAGTGGATTAAGGGTTCACCAAGAGTTGTGGTGTAGTTCACAGAGGTGGTTTGGACCTGTGTTGCTATGGCTGTGGTATATAGGCTGGCAGCTGCAGCTCCAGTCATTTCAACCCCTAGCCTGGGAACTTCCATATGCCGTGGGTGTGGCCCTAAAAAGCAAAGCAAAACAAAACAAAACAAAACAAAACACCAGGGTTACAGGGAGTGAGGAACTTAGTAAAGGTACTTTGAAAAATCTTTAACCATTGTTGCTATTGTTTTACTTATTTTTTTACAGTCATTATTTCTGTTTTCCCTCATGACTTATTAATTTATAACCGATATTAAGCTCTTTCATTGGATTCGCCTCACTCCCAGTCCTAGGATGGTCCCGTTGGAACAAGATACTATTTAGGGAGTTCGCGCTGTGGCTCAGTGGGTTAAGAACGTGAGATTATCTCTGTGAGGATGCAGATTCCATCCCTGGCCTTGCTCAGTGGATTAAGGATCCAGTATTGCTGTGGCTGTGGTGTAGGCCTGCAGCTGCAGCTCCGATTCTGTCCTTAACCTAGGAATTCCATATGCCTTAGGTTTGGCAGAAAGAAAAGAAAGGAAGGAAGGAAGGAAAAGAAAAAGAAAGAAAGAGAAAGAAGGGAAAGGAAAGAAAGAAAGATAGAGAGAAAGAAAGAAAGAAATTATTTTTAAAGGGGGGTTTATACCAGTTTGAATAAGTATAACCTGTTAAATTAAGGGTCAGTGCTGGATTAAGAAGAAAGAATAGCATTTCCCCACATGAGCCTTTAAAAATAGAACACTGGCCACAATTAAGTTAGTTCATCCCATTCATTTAGTTGTAGGGAGTTGATAGGTGTTTTGTTGTTCTCAGACTAAACAGTTAATCTTCATGAAGTCACTTGCTTTTGGAAAGTTCTGGGTATCTTGATTCTGTCCTTTGACAGTTTCAAAGAGTGTGCAAAGATATCCTATTATAGTGGGGCCATTAGTCTAGTCCTTGTAGTTTCAACTGCCCCAAGTATCAGGTTCAATCCTTTCACTGAAACTCTTTTGATGTATTTTTTCCTAGAAGACTCCATTTCTGACCTGTTCTTAGAGCAGGGACCTTTAGGTGAATGTAGGGAAAAGCAGAAAAAGCTTGTAGAGAATAAGACTCAAAGGCTCTGGTTAATTTATTATAATAATTAACAATATCAGAATTCAGAAAAGTAATCTTCTATTGAGATGCAATAAGCAATTGATTTATAAGGATTTAGTTAATGCGTGTTGTGAGAGTAAGAACACATTATAAACAGTGAGGGCATTGCCAAATCTCTAGAGTCTTAAATTTATCTCCTAAAGTATATCCTGGTTGTCATCAATTGACAACGGCATTAACATAGAAAACCACAGGTCTTTTAAAAGAGTAATCTACTTTTTGAAAGTCATCATGCCCGTCTTTGTGCATGAACTTATGTTTCTGACTTAAAATTTCATAATTTCCAAAACATTTATGTCATTAACATTTTATTTATATACAACCAATACAGAGAAGTTTAATTATTTGATTTGCTGGTTTTCCCTATTGTGGTGGACATAATAGTGTTGAATATATTAAAACTAGAGAATGGCAGATTATTTCTATTATTTCTTATTTTAAAAGGTGAAAAATCAAATCTTTGGGATACCCAGCAGACATCTGGGAAACTCTGGAGATGACAGAGGTATAATAGATATCTTTATAGTCTTGGAGTTCTGATTAGGGGCCCTGAGTTTGGAAAGACAATACCAAAGAGAGTTATCAGAGACGCCACATTATGAACCTCAGTCATAGATGTGTGAAGACAAGAAATGGTTTCAGGTGATATTTAAAGGAAACACAGCAATACGTAAAAATGATTATTCAGGACTCTACTGAAAAACTAAAGGTGTTTACTTAAAATTGATACACAGCGTTTTAGTAAGAAAGCGAACAACTGATGCCTGGCACACAATACATTTTAACTCTTTTTCTCTTGTATTTGTTTTTGTTCGTAGCAGTCTATATACTCAAGGATCAATTTACCCTTTCAGCACATGGAGACCCAAATTCTTATTTTACACTTTTTTTTTTCTTAATGGATTTTATTTCAATTATAAGTGTACATAAATCAACACAAGTCAGTTTTACAGATTTTGTATCCCAAATCCCCAGTGCATCCCCCCACCCCCCAGATTGTCTTATTTGAAAAACCAAGGTTTTCCAAAGTCTGTGAGTCATTGTCTGTTCTGTAAGAAGGTTCATTGTGTCTTTTTAGTTTCCACATGTAAGCGGTAGCATTGGGTGTTGCTGTCTCATTGTCTGACTGGTTTCACTTCACATGATAATTTCTAAGTCCATCCATGTTGCTATAAATGTTGGTAATTCGTTCCTTTTAATGGCTGAGTAACATTCCATTGTGTGTATGTACCATATCTTCCCTATCCACTCTTCTGTCGATGGGCATTTAGGTTGTTTCCATGACCTGGCTATTGCATAGAGTGCTGCAATGAACACTGGAGTACATGTGTCT
>PVHT021183529.1:879224-927945 GCA_004024745.2 Catagonus wagneri | reverse complement strand
TCTTTTGTCATTTTATGGCCGCGGGTTTATGGCCGCACCCGCGGCATGTGGAGGTTCCCAGGCTAGGGGTCTAATCGGAGCTGTGGCCACTGGCCTGCGCCGCAGCCACAGCAACGCAGGATCCGAGCCGCGTCTGCAACCTACACCACAGCTCACGGCAATGCCGGATTGTTAACCCACTGAGCAAGGGCAGGGATCGAACCCGCAACCTCATGGTTCCTAGTCGGATTCGTTAACCACTGCACCACGACGGGAACTCCAAGGTGAAATTCTTGTAGGGGAAAGCAGCCCTCACCCTGCCTTGTGGCAGCTTATGATGTTTACAGTCATATGTTTGGGTGGATATTTGATGTTTGAGTGAAGAAAAATAGTAGCAAAACACCATGAGGCGGACCTGGCATATGGAAGGGGCAAGAAGAAATGGGAAAGAGGAATAAAAATTTTCCAAGTTGCACTTTTATGTCCTTGCGTTTCTGTTCCAGGCAGAAACCCAAAGGGCAAATTCAGGAAGGGTTGTGAGCTCTGAATACATTTCCCAAATAGTTTCATATATTGCGAGATGCTAAAGCAAATTCTGTGCAATCCTCAGTAAAGAAGGTTGGATTCTGAAAAAGAAAAGAATTAGCAGGTGCCGTTTGCTACTCCTTTCTGGCAGAAAGTTGGAGATAGCAGATTGCTGTTATTTAGAGGGTCTTCCTCTCTGAGGGTGACCTCAAGAGTCAGGAATGACAGGACAAAGAGATATTTAAAGACTCACATCAGTGTCCAGGTTACTAAATTGTTTGTCAAGGTCAAGTTTAATCCAAACTTTGGGGCCACCATAATCCCCTTCCCAGGTCTCTCTCTTTGAACATCCTCAATGCTGGCAAATCTTCATCCTTTGATGGACTAGTATGAGGATTAAAAAGGTTACTATTCTTAAAGTACCTAGTGTATTTCTAGCCCAAAATAAATGAGAGGCATGATGTTTTTGCATTTTGACAATTACTCATATTAGCAAGGCAGTTAAAAGTAATTAAGGGAATTCCCTGATGGCTCAGTGGCGAAGGATCTGTCATCATCACTGATGTGACTCAGGTCACAGCTGTGGTTCAGTCCCTGGCCCCAGGAACTTCTGCATGTTGCAGATGTGTCAAAAAAAAAAAAAAAGAAAGAAAGGTATTTTAGAATATTTGCAGAACAGAAACATACTTACAGTCTTTGAAAACAAATTTAATAGTTACCAAAGGGGACAGGTTGGGGGAGGTGGTGGGAGAGATGGATTGGGGGTTTGGGATTGGCCTGTGCGTACTGACGTATACGGAATGATTGGCCAATGGGCACTTGCTGTATAGCACAGAGAATTCTACTCAGTGTTCTGTGATAATCTGTGTGGAAAAAGAATCTGAAAGAAAATGGATGTGTGTACATGTATAACTGAATCACTTTGTTGTGCAGCAGAAATTATCATAACATTGTAAATCAACTATACTTCAATAAATGCTATAGACTTAGAAAAAATTAAAAAAAAAAAGAAGGGAACTCTGATGATAAGGAGTGGGTCAAGCAAAGACCTGGCATTTGGAGTCCAAAACAGCAGGCAAAAAATGGTCAGGTTGTTTCATATGGTCCATAAGCCAAAAGTGGAAGATTGTATTTCATGAGTAATTACTAGAAAAGAGAAAACTCTGACAATATCCTGAGAGTAAATGAGAACATGCCCAAGGTGACAGTGGATGTGTACATTTTGCTGCACTCTCTGCAGGGCACTACAGGGTGCTGAAAGAAAAAAAAAAAAAAGTTAGGAGATCTGTGTCGCTGGGGAGAGTTGGGGGTGAGGGGTGGGGTACAACCCAAAGAAACCAAGTAACAGGATCCCAGCAAGAGGCTCGGATGCTGAGGCTGCTGTTGCCACAAGTGCAACAGTACCCTGCTCCTGGCTGGTGCCTTGGGCACTAAGGAGGAACTCAACCTTTTCCTTTATGGATGAGCCAAAGGAACAGCCTCTTAGAGGTGGCTTCTCTTTTGACTTTGGAGGGCCAAGGACTTGGGTGGTTGAACATACCTGGGTTTGGGTGGTTGAACATACATGTATTAGCAGTCAGGCAAGATATTAGTCATTCTTTTTTTTTTCTTTTCCTTTCTTCTTTTTTGGCTGTGCCTGTGGTGTGTGTAAGTTCCTGGGTTAGGGACTGAACCCATGCCATAGCAGTAACCAGAGCCGTAGCAGGGACAATGCTGACTCCTTAACCCACTGAGCTACCAGGAAGCTCTAGTCACTCTTAATTCACTGTTCTTTTTTAAAAAACTGGGGCATTTGACATGTTTTTCAAAGGAATTTCTTCAAATGATTTTTATTTTTTATTGTCATTATTATTATTATTTATTATCTTCCAAAAGTTTCACAAACAGAATACCATACATAGTAACCCAATAAGCATTCACAGCCCTGATTCGACATCTATTAGTTTAAGCCAATATTGTTTTTTCTCTACTTTTACCTAACAGCCCCAACTCCAGACTGCTGTACAGTAAGTCACAGGCATCCTGTCATTTAAGCCATCAAAACTGCAGTATGAATCTCTAAAAGATAAACTCTCCTTTTAAAACTATAACAACAGTTCTATAATGACACCTAAAATATGATCATTAATTACATAGTATCTAATATCAGCTACCTTGTTGGTATTCAAATTTCGCCATTAGTCTCATAGTGTTTTTAAGAGTTGGTTCAAATTCAGAGTAAAAAATGGTTCATGATTTACAATTAGTTGATATGTCTATTTTGACTCTTTTAACCAAAGATTCTCTCTCCCTTTTATTTTATTCCCTTGATAGTGCTTTAAAAAAAATTGAGTTAAATTCCCTTGCAATTGGCTTGTCATTTGTGTTAGAGAGTTTTCACACAGTCAAGGTGTTTTAAAATGTGGGTTTCATTATTGTTCAGGTATGGTGAGGCCCAAAGATCAGGAGACGATGGCAACTGAAAACTGCATTTGTTACTCACAGTTCCCACAGGCGGGAGCATCAGGGTCAGGCAGGGGGCAAGAAGTGAAAGGAAAATGTCGACAAGAACCTTTTTTGTAGTTTCTATGGAAAGGCAAGGCAAGGAAGGTAAGCAAGTTGAAGACTGGCTGGTTTAGGGAGTTCCCTGATGGCCTAGTCGTTGGGGATTCAGAGTTGTCATTGCTGCGGCCAGCCTAGCCTGGGAACTTCCACGTACCATGGATGCAACCAAAAAAAAAAAAAAAAGATTGGCTAGTTTGAATTTCAGTGAGGCATATGAGATATAAGGGCTGTCTAGTTGCCATATACCTGGCCCTGGGTGATTAGGGCTAGGAAATATTGGCATAGAGTGTAAGAGTCTGAGTGGGGGATGGGGCAGCCGCTGGCTCTGGATTGGTTAGTTTGTATATAAAAGGTGTGCTTGAAGGTGAATTCTTTACTATTTCTAGGAATTGGTCAGCTCTAGGAGGGCAGTCTCCCATGATCAGTAAGGCCCCAGTTGTCAAAACACCAGAATAAAAAGACATGCCTAATTCATAAGATTTTATCTCTTGCATCCCCATGATGTCACTTTGCATCTTTCTCTGTCCTCTGTATTTGCTATAAATTGGTAATGAAATCTGAAGGCTTAATTGGATCCATTATGACTTCCATCACAAAGAATATAATATCCAATTATCTCTCTTTTTGTTATGCCAGCAGCTATTGAAAAGCAATGGCTAAATTAATTATTTAATTAGGAATTACAAAACAGGGATTTTTTTAATTCTATCATTTCTTCTTAATTTACTAGTGAGATAATTTCTCTGTAAGGAGAAATGTCTCCTCATCACCTATTTGGTAATCCAGAGATAGATTGTGTAGGAAAGGTAGATTAAGTGCTTGATTTTTTCCTGTTATTGAACTGTTTTCAAAAATAATGTGTTGGTGTCAGCATCCTCTGAAAGTGACCAGTGAGCTTGTTTCATAGGTTTAGACATATTTGATTGGTTTCAATCCATTATATTCTTATTGATGCTGAAGTTGTCCCATTTTGGGCCACTGGGAGCTTCTCTGAGTTGGCACCTCATTCATTTTGACAGAATACCAGCAATCTACCCATCCTTTGGGATGAGAAGTGTTTCAGGCTTATATTGTTCATTTCCTGCCCCAGACTTGGAATCAACTGTATCTCCCAGAAGCCTTGTCCTTTTAATAGAGGCCATATTTAGACACCATAAGCTCATTGTTTTTTGGTGCTCATTGCATCTGAGCTGGTCATTGTTTCCAGGGCTTATCAATGGACAGAGCAAGGAAATACATATATCAGTAATTGGTTGACATCTTTATTAAGTATTGGTTTTCACTTTAATTTTTTCTTAGATATATTCTTTTCAGTTTGGTTGTTCATTTCATACCGATAGTTCCAGCTTAAATTCAGATACGCAGGTTTGGGGTATTTGGGGTGGGGGTGCTAACTTTTCCAAAAATACATCTGCATCATCTTTTCTGATGCTGGAATCCTGGTTCTCAACTCAAACTAACATATTTACTCATTTTCTTTAAAATATGTAGACAATAGTCTCAAAATAACAACTACCAGCACCACCACCGATGATGTGATAACTGAAAGCAGTGTAGTTTTTCAGTGGTTCTTTCTGTCTTTCAGTTATATTTCACTAAAGGATGTTCACTTAAATCCTGTATTTTGGAGTCATTGAAATAATCCCTCTCAGTGTGGTTATGCTGCCGGCTAGATTCTACACTACCCCATTCATTTGAGTCATCCTTTTGCATTAAACTTTTAAGGATTATATATTTTTAAATTTAACTTTTCTTTATTATTTTTTTGGTAGCACCCATTGAAGTTCCTGGGGCCAGGGACCAAACCCTCACCACAGCAGCTACCCAAGCCACATCAGTTGACAAAGCTGGATTCTTAACCTGCTGCACCAATAGGGAACTCCTTAAATTTTCTCTATAGTTAAGGCATATTCAGAGAAGCCTAGCTTTTATTCCTGTCTTCTTTACTCTGTTCCCCTTGCTCCAATTATTCTAGTTTTTGGTTTACATTTTCTTTTTTTCATGAGAGCAAATTTAAAAAATAGAACCCAATATTCATCTCCCACCCCCCAGATGAAGCTAGCATACTACTCAGGCTTTTCTGCATCTTGATACAAGCTACAGATTACTAAATAGGAATATATTAAACATTAAATAAAACACAAGTTTCCAAACTCTTAACCACAATTCCCAAATTCTCAAAGCTCTGAAAACCCAGAATTCTGTTATACGCTTGTAGCAAACTTATTTGGAAAAAATCAGATCGGAACACACTGAAGTAATTTATTGTCTTTGTATTTTACACTTATGTGCATTTATCCTTGCTATGTTTTTGATGCTGGAATATTTAATATTACAAGTTCATCTTCATATAGCTTGATGAAGGTATTAAATAATATCTGGTATGTGTACTGTATTACATTCCTGAAGCTTGAAAATTGTAGATTATGAAACATATCAAACTCCAAGGATTTCAGATAAGGCATTCTGAACCTGTAATACATAAATCACTTAGTAACTTTTAGCCCCTTTTCTTCTCTCAACACCTGTTCTTGAATTTTCAAAAAGCGAATTGTGACCATAGGACTTCGCCTCCCATTTCAGTAAAAGCGGGTGAATAATACGATTCTCTCAGTGAAAATTGAATGGGAAGCAGAAACCCATGGGTTTTTCTTGCACAGGCCAAGCCCGGATGGGGTTCTACCTTGTAGGTAAAGTAAATTCAGGGGCAAAGAGTCTAGTGAGAGGCTTAGAAGACTTAGGTTAGTATTTTGAAATGTTGAGTACAATTATGAAGCAGATATAGTGTAAAGAAAATCCTGGCTATCCTGCTGTGGAGCGGTGGAAACTGTATCTAGTCATTTATGATGGAGCATGATAATGTGAGAAAAAGAATGTATATATATATGTGTGTGTGTGACTGGATCACCTTGCTGTACAGTAGAAAACTGACAGAACACTGTAAACCAGCTGCGATGGAAAAAATAAAAATCATTTAAAAAAAAAGGGAAAAGAAAATCTTGGCTAGAGTGTTTTCACGGAATTCTCATAATTGTTGACCACTTTTATGTTAGAGTATCATAGAATTTGGGGTTGGAAAGAGACCCCCAGAAGATGACTGAAATAAATGGTGGATGGGACAAAACCCTGTATACACTATATATTTCCTATACATTCATACCTATGATAAAGTTTATAAATTGAGCACAGTAAGAGATTAACAGTAATAACTAATAAAAATAGGGCAATTACAAAAATATCCTGTACTAAAAATTCTGTAAATGTGGTCTCTCTTTCTTAAAATATCTTGTACAAATTTAATGCCTTTTCCCTCTTAATTAAGTGCTCATCGTGCACTGTAGCCATAACTTCTGCAGTCTGAGATGCAACAACAAAACTAGCACAAGTTTCTCTTTCCTCCTTCACAGTTTTACAGATAGAGGATTCATTCCTACTGCAGATCTTAACCACCTCAGCATACAATTATTTTTTCTTTCCTTATAAAATGGAGAACTTTTAACCTTTTCATTTGAGGAAGCATTTAACAGTTTCTCTTGGCCATATCTGAATCACCAGCATCACTACTCTTGTGCTTTGGGGCCATTATTAAGTAAAATAAGGGTTACTTGAACACAAGGACTGTGGTACCATGACAGTCAATAATCAGGACAGCTACAAAGTGATTAATGGACGAGATACACTGCATGACAAATGGATGGCTCTCATCCTGGGCAGGATGGAGTGGGACAATGAGAGCTTTCATCAGGTACTCAGAATGGTTGCAACTTGAAAATTACAGATTGTTTATTTCTGGAATTTTCCATTTAACATTTTTGGACCATGGTTGACCACAGGTAACTGAAACCATGGGAAGTAAAACTGTGGATAAAGGTAGGGTTACTGTATTGGTTGTTGCTGGGGGGCATCTTCCAGAAAAACTGGACCTAGCGTGACAGAACAAGATGCCTTTCCTAACTTTGCCTGTTGCTTTTATGAGGAACCATTGCATTTAGGGTGTTTATAGCAGACAAGTGTGAACTATAATTATAATACTGCCCTACTTTGTTCCCAAATGGTTTTCAGAATTACTACATCACAGACTTTATCTGCGGGTAACTTAGGCCCCACTTTTTCACAAGTAAGATAGCTGAGGTCTCTCACTTTGTTAAACTATACAATGTTCACAGTACTTGCTGCCTCTCCTTGTGAGAGGATTATATGGACAGAGTCGCTGGACTTGCTCTGGCCAGCAGGCTGTGAGTGGAAATCATGTGAGTGTGCTATTTCCTGTGTGCTCTTTCCCCTCTGTCACAAAGCCACGACGACCCTGTGATGGATATGTGGTACGAGTGGGAAATAAACCTGAGCTGTTATGAACCATTGACAGTTTGGGGATTGTTTGTTATCACAGCATAATCTAACTTATACTGACTGATATCCTTGCCTACAGTCCTGCAGCCAATGATGAAATGTGATAGTGGGCCCCAGTGTCTAGATGAAATCCTCAAGTTTTTGCTAGAGACAGCAGTTATTCTCTTGATTTTCTAAAGCTTGCTTCCCTTACCTGTTGTAATTACTGAAAGAGCTTGAGACGTTTAATCAATATTCATGAATTTCTTTGAGTTCCTATGTATATGGCAACTATTAAGTACTAAAGCACCAGCATCTTTAGATATAGCAAATATTAAGTATTATAAATATGCTCACCATCAGACAGGGAGCAAAAACAAGGTGACTGAGAAATTAGTAACCTAGAAGGTAGAAGAAAGATGAAAAGGAGACAAGAGGCATATCATGATGGATGAATTTGTTTGGTATTTTAATTTTCCATGCTCTGAACTGATAGAGAAGACTTTTGAAAGAAAGGTGCTTTCATCAATCTTTCTTATTTTTTTCACCAGAATAAGGAGATAGGAAGGCTTAACTTTATGGGCAGGGAAAAAATATACCTCTCCAAGGATGGAATTTTTCAAGTTTAATTTTGACATTGTATCTTTTTGGTCTTACATGTTCATGTGAATATGCTGATTTGGGGGGGTTGAAGGACCCCCTCCCTTTTCTTTCCTTGGTCCTCTTTTTTCTCCTTCCTCTCATTTTTCTTTCATTTTTTAAAAAGAAAACCCATAGAGCCAATCCATCATACTAGTACCTGATTATAAAGGCCCTTGTAGCTTGGGTAGGGACAAGTTTGGATAGCTTACTGAATTCTATATCCTCATGGACTAAATAACTATAAGGCTCCAGCATATTTACTCTAATATCTGTGGATCTCTGAGGAAATCAATTAAGAGGGGGAGATGACATGATAATAAGGAAGCTGAGACGACTTTCCTCTTCCAGGAATTCTGCTTAGCGCTCCCTGTTTTCAAAGAGATCCCAAGTCAGTGTGTCAGATGCCAGGAACATCTTGCCTCTACTGTCTATTGAAAGTAGAAATTGTCTCAGTTAAAAAAAAAAAGAAGAAAGAAAAAGAAAAAGTCATGTATATATACCAGGATTCCATAAACATTTACTGAGTGTCTACTGTGTGCCAGACTTTCTCATTCCCAGATAATATTATTCATTCTCAAAAGAAGCAATTTGGAATAACTTCAGAATTGGCACACAATTCTGAATTGCTTGGACCCAACTCATAATTAAACAACAATGGAAGAGACTGGAATAAACCCGTTTCACTTGGCTTATAGAGTCCCAATTTAAAGTGTGAATTGGGAAAGCAAGAAAGAACCACAGGTAGCCATCCAGTTGGGAAAGACTCAAACTGCGCATGGGGATGGTGGTATCTGGACTTTTAGGCAGCTGAGCGGCCAGGAGTAGCGGTGCAGATCAACCAGCTTAAATGCTCATGGACTCACTGACTCACCCTGGGGGATTTTGATTACCCAGGTAAAACATGCATTTCTCTTGAAGGATGAATTCAGTACAGTGACTGTGATGAACCACACTCTAATTGACCTGGAAGTTCCAAATAATGCAAACAATTTTTTAAAGCGCATGGAGCACATATATTTATACCTACAACCAGCATTCTGTTTCATTCTCTAGTTATGACATAACTGTAGGAAAAAAATACCCCTAATCCTATCCTGGTGTCAGTATGAATTCAATTCTTAAGTCATCTATAATTTGAGGACAGCAAAGTATTCTTTCCCTTTCATCAGCTTTTTCTCGCTCATAGATGTTTGAACAGGTATGAGAAAAATAAGTTCTGGCAAGCAATAACTTGCAACTGCAACTGTTTGGGGAAAAAAGAAAATGAGGTAAGTTCAATCCACCACAAAGAGAAGACTATTGGCGTTGCCAGAGAAAAAGGATCAAAGTCGAAAGTGGAGTTCTTCACCCAGCCCTAATTTACTGTTTTATTACTTCCCCACAGCAGTACCGCACAGGGAACCCTTGTGTTATGTAAAAAATACTTCTTGGCAGAAATGCTAATTGGGCAGAGTCAGTGGGGACGGCTGGGCTGTTTCTGTTTTGCTCACAAGGCACCAAAAATAGGAAAGTATTTTATGGGCTAGAGCCAAATGAGGTAGGTGGGTTTCACATATTACTATTAAAAGATTTGGGGAAAGGACTAGGAAAAGAAGGATTAAAAAATTAATGAAACATATCAAAATAAAGCCTTACTCTGATGCTCACTGCTTCTGCCCCACTCCAAGTAAGAAATTTATACCCTAGCTCTTTTGGCAAGGTGGTGGGGCCACCCACTGATGAGACTTTGTTCCTGGTGGTGCGGCTGTAGGCCGTCTTAGCCTTTATTTACATCTCTGAGATTTGAGGGGAGGTGAGATAGGTAAAGAAGTTCAGTTCAAGAAGTGATAATGGAACGTTATTGATAAATGATTTAAAATTTCATTAAGAACTAAACAAAAATGGGGAGTTCCCGTCCTGGCGCAGTGGTTAACGAATCCGACTAAGAACTATGAGGTTGCGGGTTTGATCCCTGGCCTTGCTCAGTGGGTTAAGGATCCGGCGTTGCCATGAGCTGTGGTGTAGGTTGCAGACGCGGCTTGGATCCCACGTTGCTGTGGCTGTGGCGAAGGCCGGCGGCTATATCTCCTGTTAGACCCCTAGCCTGGGAACCTCCATATGCCGTGGGTGCGGCCCTAAATTAAGGCAAAAAGACAAAAAAAAAACTAAACAAAAATGGACATTTCATAACAATGAATTTCTTGAAAAAAAAATCTGTCACTTTCAGATAAAAAGCTGACAGTTTTTGTTTATCTGACAAGACCAACTGGCCATGCATGCATTCTGCAAGTATTAGTTATCTGTTACTGTGAGTCAAATAACCCTAACAGCTTAAAAAAAACAAAAAACAAACCCAGGGAGTTCCTGCTGTGGCACCATGGGTTAAGAATCTAACTGTAGCAGCTCCAGTCGCTGTGGAGGTGTGGATTCCATTCCCAGCCCAGCTAAGTGTGTTAAAGGATCCAACAGTATTGCAGCAGCTTCAGCTCAGATTCAACCTCTAGCCCGGGAACTTTCATGTGCCACAGGTTTCGCTGTAAAATGTAAGTAAATAAATAAATAAATAAAAGTAACCCCAGCGAACTGGTGGCCCAACAGTTAAGGATTCAGCATTGTCACTGCTGTGGTGCAGGGTAGAGCCCTGGCCTGGGAACTTCTGCACACCTTGGGTGTGGCCAACCCTCCCCCCCAACCCCCCCCCCACATGTGCGCACACCCAAACCAAATAAAGAAACAAGCAGAAAACCAAATATGCATTATCTCACACAGTTTCTGAAGGTCAGAAATCCAGGAGTGGCTTAACTAGTAGATCTAGCTCAGGATCGTTCACGAGGTTGCTGTCAAAAGGTCAACCAGGAGTTCGTTGTGACTCAGCAGAAACGAATCTGACCAGCATCCGTGAGGACAAAGTTTCGATCCCTGGCCTTGCTCAGTGGGTTAAGGATCCGGCATTGCCATGAGTGTGTTGTAGGTCACAGACGTGGCTCAGATCCTGCATTGCTGTGGCTGTGGTGTAGGCCAGCTGCGATTCGACCCCTAGCCTGAGAACCTCCATATGCCGAGCAGGTGTGGTCCTAAAAAGACCAAAAAAAGGAAGTCAACCAGATCTGAAGGTCTGACCAGGGCTAGTTGACCTGCTTTCACGATGGCTAATTCCTATTGCTCTTCTTGGCTGGAGGCCTCAGTTTCTTGCCGTGTGGAATCTTCCAAGGGCTGCTCACTTGTCTTCACAACGTGGCAGCTTACCTTCATGAAAGCGAGTGACTCAAGAGAAAGGAGGAAGCCATGATGCCTTTTAGGACCTGCGGTCAGAATTCTCACCTGGTCATTTCCATCATATTCTCTTTGTTAGGACCAAAGTCCAACCCATACTCAAGGGGCAGGAAATTAGGACCCATCTTCTGAAGACAGGAGCAGCAAAGAATTACGAACATATTTTGAATTTGCTGTGCTAATGAATCACAGGGAAGAATCCTGTGACTCTGTGGAAAAAACTTACCATTTTTGATTATCTAACATAAATAATTTCCATGCATTCTCCATAATTTAATCTTAGACTGATCTCCCTTTGCTTACACAACAGAGCACTAAAGAACATCCTTTTCAGCTGCAGGTGACTAGGGAAGGGTGACTCAGTCTGGAATTTTTAAAGAAAATAGATTATCATTGAATGCTGAGTAGAAGGAAAGAATCTGGGAAAGAATGGGTGTATGTATATGTACAATTGAATCACTTTGCTGTACAGCAGAAATTAACACAATATTGTAGATAAACTATACTTCAATAAATTTTTAAAAAATAAAAAAATAGAATTTCCCAGTTGACTTACCTAGGGACAGTTCTATCCAAAGCCATTCAGGAGCACCTGTGGACATGCTGGATCAGAACTGTACCAGGCCCACTCCATTGTCATCACATTTGCTTAAATGCTTTTAGCTGCTTCCATGGCTCAACCTAATTATGTTCTTCTACCTTGAATCAATGACTATGTCTATTCTGTGTTGGGCATATCTTTTTGGGATCAAAAATTTGGAGAACAAGAAAGGAGGACCACATATGGAGTGTGAAGTTCTGTTCCAAGAAAAAAAAAGGCAAAGCCAAGACCATCTGATGGAGCAGGAGACCCTGTTATGTTATGTGGAGATCCCTGAAGACCTCAGGCAGTTTGACCTGGAGAAAGTGCTGCTCGTACACTCCGGACCTTCTCCTGGGAATGCAAGCTGAAGTCCAGCTTCCAGCCTATGCACCTCTTTGTTTGAAGGGCTTTCTATGGAAGCTGGAGCCTGATCTCTCTCTAGAGCAGCCCTCAAGTAATAACTGATAGGGGTTGGTGTACAGATCCTCAGTTTCCTCCCTTTTAGACGAAGTAACTTTGAGGCCCGTGTTCTACTGACTTCCAGCATTTCCCAGAAAGAATGAGCTCAGGTTGCCCACAGTGGCAACTGGCTTAATAACAGACACTCTACTGGCTGCCTTCTCTTCTCTTTCAATTCCCTACTCCCTTACTGGTGTTTCCTAGAACCAGCTCCCAAATAGATGGTGTTCATTCGAATGTGTCCTTGTGGCAGAGTCTGCTTCTCAGGAAACTCAAATTAAGACAGTGAATGATGGAATTCCTGTCGTGGCTCAGCAGTTAACAAATCTGACTTGCATCCATGAGGATGCAAGTTCGATCCCTGGCCTTGCTCAGTGGGTTAAGGATCCAGTGTTGCCAGTGAGCTGTTGTGTAGGATGCAGATGCGGCTCGGATCCTTTGTTGCTGTGGCTGTGATGTAGGCTGGCAGCTGTAGCTCCCATTCAACCCCTAGCCTGGGAACCTCCATATGCCACAGGTGAGGCCCTAAAAAAAAGACATAGAGTGAATGACATGGGAGTTCCCATTGTGGCTCAGTGGGTTAATGACTCAACATTGTCTCTGTGAAGATGCTGGTTGGATCCCTGGCCTCACTCAGTGAGTTAAGGATCTAGCATTGCTGCAAAGCTGCAGCATAGGTGACAGATGTGGCTTGGATCTGGTATTGCTGTGGCTGTGGCGTAGCCCAGCAGCTGCAGCTCCCATTTGACCCCTGGCCCAGGAACTTCCGTATGCCACAGGTGAGGCCGTAAAAAGAAAAAAAAAGTCAGTGGGTCACATGACCACTGTTGTCAAATATTTGGATGGCCGTCATGTGGAAGAATGATTAGACATTGTTCAAAGGGAAGACTTAGAACCACTAGCTAATAGGTTTTAGGAGGTGGATTTTAGTTTAGCATAAGGAATAATTCTATAAAGCTCAAGATGCCTGTGATGGTAATTTTATGTGTCAGCTTGTCTGAGTCGGTTAGGCATTATTTCTGGGTGTGTCTGTCAGGATGTCTCCGGAAGAGATTAGCATCTGAAGCAGTGGACTGAGGATAGGAGATGCCCGAACCAAGGTGGGTGGGCATCATCCAACCCACTGAGAATCTGAAGAGGACAAAAGGCAGAGGAAGAGTGAGTTCACTCTCTCTGCTGGAGCTGGGACACCCATCTTCTCCCATTTCTGGTTCTCAGGCCTTTGGACTCAGACCCAACATGCCACTGGCTTCCCTGGTTCTCCAGCTGACAGTCGGCAGATGCTGGGACCTCTCGGCCTCCATAACTGTGTGAGCCAATTCCTATGATAAATCTCCTCATATATATTGGTTCTGTTCTCTGGAGGACCCTGACTAATACAATGCCTAAAAACGGAATGGGTTGGCTTGAGAGGCAATAAACTCAATGTCACAGAGGCTGTACGTAGAGGCTGGTTAACTACAGGGATGCCTTGATGGATAGGAGACCTAAACAGAGTGACTTCAAAGGCCAGAGGTGGGCTTACTGTGAAGCAGAGGATGTGGAAATTTCCCACGGCACAGGCTCCTTTCAAAGCCAAGTACTGTGCTTGAGTAACCAAACATTTACCTACAGGTGCAGATATTTGTACTGCAATTGATTAGGACCACTGTTTCCACTGCAACTTAAATTTTTTTTTTTCTGGGAATTTCTTGAAGCAGAATTTATCAGAATTCTGAGGTTTGCAGGTAATGCAATGTGGAGCAGTGCTAAAAACACATACGATTCTGTGTGAAGTTGCATCTTTTTATGCATCCCAACGTGCGGGATTAAATTTTAAAATATTGGAGTTCCTGTCGTGGATCAGTGGTTAATGAACCCAACTAGTAAGCATGAGGTTGTGGGTTTGATCCCTGGCCTTGCTCAGTGGGTTAAGGATCCGGCGTTGCCATGAGCTGTGTGTAGGTCACAGACTTGGCTCGGATCCCATGTTGCTGTGGCTGTGGCGTAGGCCGGCAGCTACAGCTCCGACTGGACCTGGGAACCTGCATATGCTGCGGGTGCAGCCTGAAAAAAGACAAAAAAAAAAAAATTGACACATCTTGTCCTGACTAAGTATGATGATTCCAGATGAAAAGCATGCAAAATTGCCACCAACACAGCAGGGTAGCCACAAGTGTCTGTGGCAAAGAAGAAGTTCCATTTACAAAACTCTTATACTGAGAGTAATTTGATAACACATGTCTCAGTGTAGCAGCAATTAGAGAAATGTTTGAATTGTTTTTGTGCATTCTTAAATTTTGATTAATTTAAAATATTTTTCCATAATTATTAATCAGCCAAAATTTTAAATATGCCTAGAAGGACCTTAGTGGAAACCTGAAAATGATTACCTATTTCTCAGTTTTTAAAAGTTTGTCTGTTGATATTTCTTTTCTCACTTGAAATAAAATTCACTTTTGTACCTAATTTTGTACCCATAATGTGCCCCTCTCATTTTCTTTTACTTAAAGGGGCCTACAATAATTGGGGCCTAGCAATGTCTGAGATAGCTTTTTTAAAAATTGAAGCTATAGTGGATTTACAGTATTATGTTAGCTTCAGATGTACAGCATGGTGATTCAGTATTTTCGCAGATTATACTCCATTACAGGTTACTACAAGATAATGATTGAGATAATTTTTGATTCTGAGATTCTGATGCGTGAATGGTAACCATATTCTTTGCTTATATGAAGAGGAATATTTTTAGAGTGCAATAATGAGATGTGTGACCCTCTAGCTCAAAAGTACAGAGAAAATCCCCAGTCATGCCTTTTTTTTTTGTCTGGCTGCATCCATGGCATGGAAAAGTACCTGGGCTGGGGGTTGAACTGGCACCTCAGCTGTAACCAGAGCCACAGCAGTGACAATGCTAGATCCTTAACCTGAAGAGCCATTAAGGTTAACCATTCAGCAAGACCACAGTCTTGCTTTTAATAAAATCTTAAAATACAAAGCCAAGGCTGGCTAGACCGTCTCCTAGCTCTCCCTGTGGACTTGTCCCCTTAGGGGTCCATGATTTTGGATGCTTAGCCACACTTTCTACAAGGAGTCTTATAAACTAAAGGAACTCTATAAGTGTGTTATTATTAATAATGAAAATAAAATTATTCTTTTGAATGCTTTCTAATCTGTATAATACAGACACTGGGGGTGGAGAAAATTGATGATTATACAAATAATGATATTAATCTAAATGATCAGCACAAGGAGAATAGCGAACAGTAAGACAATTAAAATTGACCCGTTACAGGAGTTCCCACTGCGGCACAATGGGATCGGTGGTGTCAGGAGTGTTGGCTGGCAGGTTCTATCACTGGCTGGCTAGGTGGGTTAAGGATCCAGTGTGGCTGAGGCTTGGGTCATGACTACAGGCTCAGATCTGATTCCTAGCCCAGGAACTCCACATGCCAAAAATAGCAAAAAAAAAAAAATTGACCAGTTACAAAAATGGGTCATGTGTTTTGGTTGTAAAGGCAGGAAATTATGCTGGTTTAGAGATAGCAAATCATGATCCATGGACCAAATCTGCCCCGACTTGTTTTGTAAACAAAGATTTGTGGAAACATAACTAACACTCCCATTTACATATTGTCTGTGGCTGTTTTCATCCCACAACCTTAGGGTTAGTACGACAGAGAACACATAGCCTACAGGGCTTAAATATTTGCTGTCTGGCCCTTCGTAGAAAATGTCTGCCAAACTCTGGCCTAGAGGTAATCTTTGGGCTGGATAAAATTAGTCTTTGCTGAAGTTTGTAAAATGGCTACACATATGGTGATATTCTCTTTCTATTAGAAAACTCACAGGAAGAGGGATCTCAATTTTGTAACAGAGGAATTTTTTTTTTTTAATTTTGTGGCCACACCTGTAGCATATGGAAGTTCCTGGGCCAGGGGCTAAATCCGAGCTGCAGTGGAGACCCAATGCTGGATCCTTTAACCCAGTGTCCTGGGCTGGGGATCAAACCCACACCTCCAGAGGACCCAAGCCACTGCAGATTCTTAATCCAATGCACCACAGCAAAAACTCCAGAAGTATATTTAAAATTAAACAAACAAACAAATACACACACACACACACACATATACATACATATATATATATATATATATATATATATATATATATATATATATATATATATTTGGCAGTGAAAGCTGTAAAATGTCTCAAAATTCGGGTCAGGCTTTTAGTGATGACTGCAGAGGAGGGGGAAGATCAGGTTTACAAAGAAGGTTTTACACACTCACAGATTTCAAAATCAAACTTATGGTTACCAAAGGGGAAATTGTGGAGAGGGAGGGATAAACTAAGAGGATGGTATTAAATATACACCTGACTGTATATAAAATAGATAACTAACAAGGACCTACTGTATAGTACAGAGAAATCTAATCAATAATCTGTAATAACCTATATGGGAAAAAAGAATGGATATATGTACATGTATAACTGATTCACTTTGCTGTACACCTGAAACTAATACAACACTTCAAATCAACTATACTCCAATAAAATTAAAAAATAAAAAAATAACAAGAAGGTTTTAACGTTAATTGGGCATCAGATATTAGCATAACTGGGAAAGTCTCTACTAGCTTCTTTATTTAAGCTATAGTTAAGAAAGGAAAAGCTTATTCTTTTCCCCTAGGGCTGGGGCTATTTAAAAAGGGGATAGGCGGGGGAAAGGATGGACTGGGGGTTTGGGAACTGGCATAGGCCCACCATGATTGGCCATCAGAGAATTGCTGTATAGCACAGGGAACTCTACCCAATATTTTGTGATAATCTATATGGGAAAAGAAGCTGAAAAAGAATGGAAGAGTGTATGTGTGTAACTGAATCACCTTTTTTGTACAGAGGAAATTATTGCAACATTGTAAATCAACTATACTTCAATAAGACTTTAGAAAAATGAAATGAGTTCTAGCCATGGTGCGGTGGGTTAAGAATCTGACTGCAGGAGTTCCCGTTGTGGCTCAGTGGTTAACGGATCCAACTAGGAACCATGAGGTTGCCGGTTCAATCCCTGGCCTCGCTCAGTGGGTTAGGGATCTGGCATTGCCCTGAGCTGTTTGTTAGGTTGCAGATGTGGCTAGGATCTTGGGTCGCTGAGGATGAGCATGTTTGATCCTTGCTCAGCGCAGTGGGTTAAAGGATCCAGTGTTGCTGCAGCTGTGGTGCAGATTGCAGCAATGACTCAGATTCAGTCCCTGGCTGGGCAACTTCCATATGCCACAGGTGCGGCCACAAAATTAAATAAATAAATTAAAAAAAATCAAATGCAGGACTAGTTTACATCCGAGGGCTTCTTCCCAGGCACCCACTAAGCTGTTTCTTTCCAAACTACATGTTCTGTTTGCTTTTTCGGTAAATACTTGAACTCAGCTGCTCCCATCTACTATTTTGTTGTCGTCAGCTGACACTGCCCTGTGACCCCATGTGTGTGCAAGTCGGTGCACATTTCCAGAATCTGGGAAAACACTCATGTATGTGCATGCATGAACACACCCACTGTGTTTTGGTTCTCTACACACTCCATGAATTTCTATGCCTCCTATGTCTGCATTTGTGAAAAGAGGACACAAGCTTTGTCCCTCAGTCTTAACATTTCATGCTTTCATGAAGTATCTCAAATTCAAAATTTGCTGAACCTGAATTCATGAGATTTTTTTCTCTAATGGGTGCTGGGACGACAAAAGGAAGGACAGCGTCAGCCCTCAGTGTCTGTGGGATCAGCCAGGGCGGGAGGTTCACCTGCTGTGCTCACCTCCTCTGTGTCCTGAGAGCAGGTTCCTG
Source organism: Catagonus wagneri (assembly GCA_004024745.2). NCBI lineage: Eukaryota > Metazoa > Chordata > Mammalia > Artiodactyla > Tayassuidae > Catagonus > Catagonus wagneri. The sequence continues at coordinate 909,809 of PVHT021183529.1, read as the reverse complement.
ACAGTAGCCCTCCCTCCAAAATTTCTTCTTTAGTCCCTTCTCTCAATCCTAAACCAATGGTATTAGATTTTGCTTCTATTTTTATAAAACCTGCTCCATTTTAGTAGATTGCTATAGGAACTTCATTTCGATCACCACTGCTGGACATATTTGAACATTGTTAAGAGCCAGCCGTAAGACTCACATATTTTGGGGATGGTGCTGGTGGGGGGTGGGTAGAGGGTACTTTGAGTGTGTTTTATATTCACCCCAAGTGTTTAGGGGCCCGGCTCTTCCAGTGGGATCACTGATGTCCATGTGGTTCATTGGGTGAAAACAGATATAAGAGAGTCACATGAACCAGAAGCAAGAAAAAGGAATCCTTTAATCTACCAAATACTCCATATAGAGAACTGTTCATTTTATTCTTATGAAGGGATTGAACATATTTTATAGCCTGATAGAACATTTAGGGTCTCCCGAGAACCTTATGATTAAATAACTTTTAGATCCCAACGCTACTAGAGTCCTAGAAGTCGCATTTTTTTTATGAATGATGTCATTACCTAGAAAATAACCATCCAAACCACTTTCTCTGTAAAAATTCTATTGACTACATGACAAAAGTATAGATTTTTTTTTTCTGTATACACGCATGAACCAACATAAACTTGCTAAATTGATTTTGTAAATTTTGGAAAATAAGCAAATATTTGCTGCATAAATATTTCTAATATCTATACTTTACCTAAATTAGGAACTATATTTTGCCTTTCTATTAAGTTTTGTAAGTATGGCTTAATAATAATAATAATAGTAATGATAAAAATAGCAATGCAGGATTTTAATTAAGAATAATAAAGTGTTGGGAGTTCCCGTCGTGTGGCTCAGCAGTAACGAGCCCGACTAGTATCCATGAGAACGTGGGTTTGATCCCTGGCCTCACTCAGTGGATTAAGGATCCAGTGTTGGGGTGAGCTGTGGTGTAGTTAGAGGATGCGGCTTGGATATGGTGTTGCTGTGCAGCTCTGATTCTACCCCAAGTCTGGGAACTTCTATGTGCTGCAGGTGTGGTCCTAAAAAGCCAAAAAAAAAAAAAAAGAGAGAGAGAAAGAAAAATCAAGTGCTCTGGAACTCAATAATATAAATCTCATACAACTATAGTTAATTTCTTGGTTTATTAGGGAAGTGTCAGCAAAGGTATAATTTAGCAGGATTTTTATTAAAATAACACTGATTACGAATTAGTGGTATCTGAATTGATGAGGTTTTTAGTGAAACTTTATTTTTTAAAAAATTTGTTTTGATTATATATAAAATTTCTGTTGTTGCATCTGTGATGTCTCCAATAACTGAAAGTGTCCACTCACAGGAACCAAAGATAGTACCTCCAGTGTCACATTATCAGGGACATCATTTATAAAGATACGCCTTATATTAACTATTATATGATAGGATATTGTAGACTCTTACATTTTTTGGGATCATTGCTGGTTATTTTCATCCTGAGCCTGTGGTCTGTGGTCTGCCCTCTCGTGCTGGCTGGGAGCCAAAGCGTTGCAGAGTAAAGAACTCAAAGCCTGGAGTCAGAGAGACCTGTATTCAAATGACATTACCACAGCTTTCCAGCATGTGACCTTGATCTTCCCTAACTTGTTTAAGCCTCAGGCTGCTCATCTGTAGAATGGGTCCTTCCTCATAGGATAACAGGATGGAACAGGTACAGCTGGGACAACGCTCTTCGATCTACTGTACAAATGTCAGCCATGGTATGAACTAGCTCCCAGTTGTGCTCCCTACCCGGCCCCACAGTGTCTAACCTTCTTAACTGGCTTAAAGGAAATGTTTATGGAATGAAGTTGAAATCACCGCTATACACGCTGCAGAGTTCATGGAGGTAGAAAGGAACAGGGCCTCACTTTTTCTCACTGTGGGATAGTTGGTTTGGATTAGAGGACCCCATACAGCCCTTTTGAGCTTAATGCTACATGAGCCTATGTGGGGTCATAAAAAATAAATACCTGCTTTTTGTCCCAGATTCCTGGCAAGAGCTCATGAAACCTTGGAATTTCCTGAGTTATGGGGGGGTGAGAGGAACAACTTTTGTTATTCATAATGACCTCCTTTCCACCGTTCAGCCTGAATTTTTGCAAGCGAGGTGACTTTTGGCAAGCCTCTAGATAGTTTCAGGATGCGGGAGTGGCCAGAAAGATCAAGTCCTCGTGGTTAGAAGGTTCAGCTCCAGTCCTTGACCTCTGAGAGGGGGAGAGGGGTTGGAGATTGAGTTCAATCACCAATGGCCAATGACTGAATCAATCACACCTGTGTAATGAGACCTCCAGAAAAAAACCCCAAATGAGGGAGTTTGGAGAACTTCCAAGTCAGTGAGTGCGTGGTGTACCAGAAGGGCGTGGAACCCAGCTCCACAGGGACAGAGGCTCCCCAGACCTCGCTCTGAGAATGTCTTCATCTGCTGTTCATGCGTACCCTTCAGAATGAACTGTAATAGTAACTATAGCATTTTCCTGAGTTCTATGACTTGTTCTAGCAAATCATCACAACTGAAAGGAGGGCATGGGGACCCAGAAATTGTAGTCAAGTCAGAAATGTGAGCAGCCTGAGCATCCCACCTGTTTGTGAAGTGAAGGGGGTTTTGTGGGACGGAACCCTCGCACCCTGGGATCTGAGCTGACTCTGGGTAGCTAGTGTCTGAATGGAACTGAATTGTTGGACACCCAGCTGGTGCCGGAGAATCAGAGAATCTGAGAGCCAGTAAGAACTATTTCTGATAAGTTTTGCCACCCAACCCAACATGTCTCTTGCTTCTGAACCATTAACTAGAAGTGGGGACCGAGTTTCCCACACTTGTAGGTGGCTGGGAGGGAGAGGTGTGTGTGCAGTGACACTGAGAAGGCATTAGGTCTCTCCTCTGGACTGCGGTTTTCAGATGGGCATCTCAGGGTGGGTGAGAGATCAATGCCCTAAATGGGCAACTATGAGTCTGAGAGTCAAGAAAATAAGGAAGTTCGGAGTTCCCATCGTGGCTCAGTGGTTAATGAATCCGACTAGGAACCTGAGGTTGCGGGTTCGATCCCTGGCCTTGCTCAGTGGGTTAAGGATCCGGCGTTGCCGTGAGCTGTGGTGTAGGTCGCAGACGCGGCTCGGATCCCGCGTTGCTGTGGCTGTGGCGAAGGCCGGCGGCTACAGCTCCTGTTAGACCCCTGGCCTGGGAACCTCCATATGCCGCGGGTGTGGCCCTAGATAAGGCAAAAAGACAAAAAAAAAAAGAAAAGAAGGAAGTTTGTTATCACAGCCAAGGTCATCCTGGAACTGCAGAAGGGGGAGCTGCCTATAGTGTCTGTCGTAAGTACCATACTTGGTATGACAATATGAGTCTTGCACACTCGTTCAGAATGCTGCCCAGTCCAGACTGCTGCTGGATTGCCCAGGATTTTCTCATTCACTGCAAGTCACTTCTGGAAGCGAGCAGGGTACAGCAAACATAAATAAGTACATAAATATATCTCATCTTCATTATTTCGAAATATTTCCAGGACGAATCTCGTTCCAAAGAGCTTCCGTGCCCTCAGGAATCATCTGTCTGCTCCTGTGGTTCACATTTTCAATTTTGAAATGCTTCCCACAAACCATTTTTTTGCAGGTTCTGGACCTATGAAGCGAAATTAATTCACTCGCCTCTTTTCTGTGGTGTCAGCTCAGCCCTGTTAAGTTGGGTGCTAGAGGACATGGGTGCTAGAGGACATATGTTATAACACTTCACAAGAACTAAAAAATGTTTTCCAGCTTGTAAATTGCTTTTTGTTTATTTAATTTTGTCTTTCACGGACTATATATTCAGCATATGCCTCTGGGGTCTTTTATATATTAACAATTCAAAAACCACTGACCTATAATCATATTAAAACTCTCATTTTATCTCCAGCTTACCCATAATGGAATCCTCTTAGAGGAGTTGGGCAGAAGCCTTGTGAATAGATAATCTCACCTCTAAAATGTTAGGGCTTTAGGAGTAAGTAGGGATTGTAAATTCAAATTGTGAGCCATTTTATTATTGTATGTTCTGTCATTATTGTACAATTACAAAGCAGTTCCGATTTTAATAGCTCATCTATTTAGCCATCTCTTGATCAGTTTAGTTCTTTTTTGTTGTTGTTCAAGATTACTGACCCTTCTAACAGGTGAAAATGAAAATAATTCATACTGAAACACACACACACACACACACACACACACACACACACACACACACACACAGAGCCCGTTCCAGGTTCCTTCCAGGTGTTGAATGAGACCTGGGAGTCTCAGTGATTCAAAATCGAGAGGCCATTTCCACAGTCACCTAGGGGGCTGAAATATGTCACATAAGCATCTTGTTTTTGCAAAAAAAAGTAGTTTAAGCTTGGGACATTAGAAGGTCCTTGGCAGAAATGTGTTTCTTCGGGTAAGCTTCGTCCTTATTAATCATGGAGGTTAGTCCCTTGGCCTGTTTCTGAGTGGAAAACCAAGAGTGTTTTAAAACAACAATTACGCTGAATGTCTGCCAGGTTTTGATCACCCAGATAAGTTGTAATGTCATGTTAATGACAGTTTGATCTAAATTTCATTATTCAATTTTATTGAGCGCTATATCATGAGAAAAAAGACAAGTCTAAAGCTGCAACTATTCATGGCTATTCAGTCAGACTTCTGTATGGCTGTGTCTTTGATTTGATTTTTGCACAATTATTTGACATACTGTGTAGCTAAGCCAACTGGGTCATTACAGCAGGGTACAGGGTTGACCCATGTAGCAGCATGTTTATTTTGGCCATGTTAGGGCCAATGCCGTGATGCTTTAAGGCAACATAACCAGTTTACTGAATGGGATGATCTCCATGGATGCAAACAGGACATGGTGTTATTTATTTTCCTTTTCATGGCTTTGTCAGTCTCTGTTCCCTGACCCGTGACAGCACCGTGGGCAAGCGTCATGGCTTTTGAGTGGCCTTCAGTTATAAGAATCATCTCACTTGGGTAGCTGTGACTCGTTTTTCAAGAAGGAAAAGTCTCCTGTAATCTGCATCAGAACCTCAGTCTCCTCTTCAAAGCTTCTTCCTGCCACACCTCTGGCCTCAGCCTCTGCTCGGAGACACAGTCAGGATGGGCCAGTTCCCTCCCTCTGCTTTCCCCCTTTCCTTGCGTTCCCATCTTCTTCTTTAAGACCCACCCTCCCCCGCCCCGCTCCCAGGGTCTCTGAGGAGATCTTTCAATGGCCTCCTGCTTCGGGCCTGGAATGGAAAAACTCTCCATCTGCCACTTGATAACTTTCTCCAGTTACTCTTCCCTATTTCTCATCTTTTTTACCTAAGCTGCAGATAGATGACAGGGACTTTTCTCCAATTGTCTTCTGCATTGAACTATATCACAACATATGTCAGTAAGGTCAGTCCCATTAAATATCTGTTCACAGATACACACAGCACAGCGCAGGTGTATCCCAGTGCACAAACGTCACTGCCTGTGATCAGAGTTCTTTCAAGACCAGCATGATTCTTGGAAAATCTTTGGTTGACGAGGAAAAAAAGAAATGACCAGAGAAAGTGAGTGTGGAAAAGAATAGCCAGTGCTGAGCATCAAAGCCATTACTTTGCACTAACGGCCTAGAGGAGCTGAGGTCTTCTTAGACGACTTTCCTTGTGCACAGAGGGTGACGTTGGTGTCCACAGTGGCATGGGTGGTTCTCATTTCTCAGAGACAGAATCAGGGCTATCTGTCTCTTTTCGGTCCCACCTCCTGGGTGGTCTGAATAATGTGGAGGGCACTCCTGAGCTTTGTGCTGTCTTTAACTTGTTTCTATTTTCATTTTAACTTGTTTCTATTTTCATTTGACTACTCTGTTGGGAACATTAAATCTATGTGGATGATTTTTGAAGAATGTAATCTAGAAAATTCAATTATTTAGTGCCTGGAAGCGTTTCCAAGATTAAAATGCTGTGTAAAAATGTGTAAGCATTTATTATTAAAATTAAATAAATGTTTGCTCCATACGATTAAATGGCACTGTCAGAACAGTTTGTATAACTCCTCAAGACACGTTTTGTGTTATTTTTGTTTCGACTTTTCCTAATTCCCCCAGGCAGAATTAGAAACTGTTTTCCTCGGTTGCTCCCATAGCTTTTTCTTTATACTTCTGTTTTAGCTAGATTCAATTCAATTTGACTTGATTTCATTTCAAATAATTTTTATTAAGTGTAAACTATGTGCTAGTTACTGTGCTGGGCCCCAGGGAACAAACAGTTGAGCTGTACCTTCTATCAAACATCGTGTGTGTGTGTGTGTGTGTGTGTTGAATGCAATTAGGTCAATGGTAAGAGCAAAATTCAAAGGAGGCAGAGGGAAAGGTATGCCCATCCGAGTTCCAGGTGCTGAAGAGTTTGAAGATGAAGGATTTTGGTTGCATTGAATTAACTATGAGAGCTTTCAGGAAATCTGTGCCCTTTCCCTTTTGGAAGGATTCAAATCTTTGTGGATGGATGGAGAAAATACCCCTCCACTAGCCTCCATGGAAGAGGCACAACAGAGAACTATGGTAGCCAAAATTTCCTCTCATTAGTTTTGCCCTTGAACTTGGTGAACACAGTTCTGCAGTTTGGAAATCTTTCTAAGGTTTCCGGTTTGTTCAGTTTTCCAGCAAGTGCGCCAAGCATGATGACAACCTTCTTTCTGGAGTCAAGCAGTTTTCTTCACTTGCTCATAACTCTGACTTGTTTCTTGAGAGTTGATCTAGAATATTAAACAGTTGGTATTTTGGGAAAAAAATGGTCAGGAATAGCACTCATGATTGTAAATTCATTGCAAGTGGAAGAATTCGTCGAGACTTTGGCCAAGAGTATCAGCAGAGGTTTTAAAAAGGAAAGGCATTAAATAACTAAACAAAGCCAAAAAAATTATGTATTAAAGCTGAAATACAAAAAGATACAAACCATTTGCATTTCTTAAAAAAGCTGGATTAGTATTACCCACATTATGCATATTTATTATTGAGAGTTTGGATTCTGTAAAGGGTGAGAAAAACATCTTCCTGTTTACTTCTTATCTATAAACATTTTTCACGGCCTATTAAAAGCTCCTCAGAAGCAAAAACATTTCTTAAACCATTTTTGTGAGGCAGCAAGTTCGATAGAATATGAAGTTAACTGAGTGTAAAAGACCAATAAAATAAATAAATGGTAAAAGATGGGGTAAAAGAAAGTGAAGGGAATGATTACAAAACAAATGGAATAAATTCCATTTTTTACAAATCATAGAGTACATTGAATTTTCATTCCTTAAGAATTTGAAAGACTCTGTTAGTAAAATTCTCTAATTCTGGAACTTTTGGGGGAAGTGGTTCTTTAATAATTTTTTCATTTTATTTTATTGTTATTGTCTAATACATTATATTATTTCTGGTTTTAATTGTGGAACTTTATTTTTTTAAGCAAATTACCAAATTTTGAAACTTATTAGCATAGAGTTGAACAGGTATGAGAATAACATGTGCATGTCTATGCTAATCTACTTAAATTTCCTTCCATATTATTTGTGGCTTATTTTATCATTTCTAAATTTGTTCTATTTCTATTTTTTATTCATTTAATGTGTTAGATATGACCTATTTTGCTTATTTTCCCTTGAATATAAAGCTCTCGAATTTGTTGACCAAACACTTAAGGACAGCCATCTTCTATGATGTAGTCCTTGGACCGCTTCTCTTTCCCTATGGAGTTCCGAGGTGATCTCTTCCACACATAGAATTTTAACTAATTTCCTCCTGGATGCTTTAAAAGCTGAATCAGACCAACCCTTAGTGCTTCAGTCTTACATCTCCAGTTGCTTGGTTCTTTACTACCTGGATATGTTACCAGCATCTCAAATATGTTTGACTCCTTAATTCTTCTTCCTCTCTAGCTGTTACAGCAGGCAGATAGCTAGGTATGAGCAGAGAAAAGGCAGCATGGGGCCATATGGCAGGAAACCACACATCGTGCAAACATCGGGGTTCATGGGCAGACAAAGAAAAGCAGGACCCTCCAGACTCTCAGGAAACCACACATTTTGGGGTGATAAGTGCTCTGGAGGCAGACAAAGAAAGGTGGAAAAGGCCTCTAATCTCCAGAGTCCAGAAGTAACCTGTTGCTTATCATGCCTTCATTACAATAAAATTATGATAAAATTAGCTATGCAGATAAGAAGTACCCACTATGCCCTGACCCATGACACTTCACAGCAAAACTAAATAAGGACAAAAATCCTTCCTCCCATCGGGAAGGTGGAGCTGGAATGAAAATTAAGGAATACACCCCAACCCCTCCTTCCCAGTGAATATTCCTCCCATGCAGTTGGATGCCCTTTATAAACCATGTGCCAAAGATATACAAGGCAGCTGCTTACCTCTCTGCCCACCTCTCTTAAATTTTTTTTTTCTCTCTTTTTGCCTTATCTAGGGCCACACCCGCGGCATAGGGAGCTTCCCAGGCTAGAGGTCTAACCGGAGCTGTAGCCGCCAGCCTTCGCCACAGCAACAGCAACGTGGGATCCGAGCCGCGTCTGCAACCTACACCACAGCTCACGGCAACACCAGATCCTTAACCCACTGAGCAAGGCCAGGGATCGAACCCGCAACCTCATGGTTCCTAGTCAGATTCGTTAACCACTGAGCCATGACGGGAACTCCAGCCCACCTCTCTTTAAGAGGTATATTTTTCACTTAAGTGAATCCTCACTTTTCTTTCTCAGTTTCCATCTCTTTTCTGAATTCCTCCTGTTGCCAGAATTCGGCCTATGTCTGCTGATGCAAAATTGAAATGCAGAGACAGAGTTTTGGGTGAAGGAGAAGAAAATAGCTTTATTGCTTTGCCACGCAAAGGTGGGGTTGGGGGATGATAGCAGTCTGATGCCCTAAAGACTGTGCTCCCCCCATTAGAAAGAATTGTCAGGAGTTTTTTTTAGTGAAAAGGAGAAAAACAGGTTTTCAGACAGGAATCAGGATTGGGACAAACATGCATTCTTCTTTCTTTATGGGGATCTTAGTCATTAAAGCTGGAGTCAGGAGATCTTGGTGTGATCATGATGGTGGGCTACTGGGTTATTGCCTAGAATAATTGTACTTGCTAAAAGGGCATATTGATCAGAGATTAGAATAAATTAGGAAAGTTCCTAAAAAACAGCATGTGCTAATAATCTTTAACCCACAGGCAGTTGTGCTCAGGGTGCCTAATCTTTAGCTTTCAGGTCATTGTGTTTACGGTGCAGTGAGGCCAGGGAGAAGGACAAGGAAGGGCTCTAAGCTGTCCTTGACTGTTCCTCCCTTGACTCAGCATCCCCTCCCTTCCCTGATCAGCAACTGTCTGAACCTGTCCCTTGGATCTCAGGGAAGGTCATGGTGCCTGAATGAGGCCCATTTCCTAAGAACAGGAAATGAGGGACACAGAAAGGCTTTTGCGCCCAGGAGCCCCACAGGGCCGGGCTTGGTTTGGCTTCTGCTATGAGACAAGAACCTTCCCTTTGGAAACACAGCCGCCCTCCTTACCTGACTGCCTCAAATCCAAGGGATGTTACCCCTACCGTGGATGCCACCCAGGTTGTTTTCTTTTTCTTCTTTTTTTAAATGTTTATTATTTTTTATTATAGTTGATTTACAACTCTTTGTCAATTTCTGCTAGACCCCAGGTTGTTTTCCCATGAACCGCTAATCTGGGGAGGGTTGTGAAAATCCAAGAGGAACATTCTCTCATGGAATGTTTCCAAGGACACAATTTAGGGCCACTGAATGGAAGCCTGCGGGACAAATCCAGAGGAAGCATAGTCCGTATTCTTACTTTGGAATTAGCCTCCCTCTCGCCCTGTACACACTTATTAAAATTTTCCTTGTTATCATGTGTGAATGCCAGTTTTAAATCACATCAAAAGTAGCCATTTTCCTTTCTTTCTAACCCTGAATACAGCTGTTGTAGGTGTAGTGTACCTTCCTGGGCAATGGAGATGAGGCTGTTCAGATTAGTCCTCAGGCTTAAAACCTTGTCATCCCATTGGTATCTTCCTGCAAATACTTGCCAGGTCTCATCCATTTTGCTCCCCTTGTCTCGTTTTCAGCCATAAACCGCCCTCCCCCCGCCCCCTTAGTGGTACTGATCCAGTGAAGAGTTTCTCAGTGTGGCTACAAACTAGAAACCCTGGAGAGGGTTTTTTTTTTTAATTAAAATATAATTGATTTACAATGTTCTGTCAATTTCTGCTACACAGCAAAGTGACCCAGTTACACATATATATACAGTCTTTTTCTTATATTATCTTCTATCATGTTCTATCACAAGTGATTGGATATAATTCCTGTTATACAGCAGGACTTTATTGCTTATCCATTCTTTTTTTTCTTAATTGAATAATAAATTAATAAACAATTAATAAAATTGAATTTCATTTCAATTATAGGTGTACAAAAATCATCACAAGTCAGTTTGATAGCATTTGCGCCCCAAACCCACAGTGCATCCCCCCACCCCCCAGCTTGTCTTATTTGAAATTGCTTATCCATTCTGAAGGTAATAGTTTGCATCTGCAGTACCCAGTCTCCTAGTTTATCCCACTCTCTCCCCTCTCCCCCTTGGCAACCACAGGTCTGTTCCCTGGAGAGCTTTTAAAAACTCCCTTGCCTGGGCTTCACTCGAGACAATTATATCAGAATATCTAGGGTGGAGCCTAGACACCTTATTGTTTAAGTAGTCAGGTGGTGCTGTGCTGGGGGATGAGAAACAGCATTGCCTTGCAAGCTGATGCTGACCTGGTCTTTAATTAAGGTGACCTGGAGAAATTGCTCACACCTTCTGAATATCAATTTTCAGTTCTATAAAATGTGATAAAATGTTCCTATCAGGATTATTGAAGAAGCCAATGAAACAGTGGTGTGAAAGGCGTGAAGACTGTAAAGAAGTGGGTCCTATTCTGAATGATCATCACACTCTCACTGCTTGCTGTCTACTTCAGGTCCCGGTCACCTTGGTGGGCCCTGGGTAGTGGCTCCCTGGCTGAGCTTCTTATCTCCACTCTCTCTGCCATCCACACGGGGGCCAGATCAGCTTTTCTAAGTCACAGCCTTGCTCAAAAAAATCCCGTTTTTCATTTCCTACCAAACTAAGTCTACCACTCCAGACATCCTCAAATCAAAACCCAAAATACTTTTCTAACTTCCCCTTCTATTTCCTAAATAGAGCCCATCTGCGTCCAACCACTAGCCAGCCAGCAAACACTGGAGTTCCTTTTGTATGGCGGCATCAGTCTGCAAAGATGAATAGAAAATAGGTGAACCAAGAAACCAGCTGAGAGTAATTTTCTAGAATAATTTATTTTATTTAAATATAATCTCCAGGACTTCCCGTCGTGGCGCAGTGGTTAACAAATCCGACTAGGAACCATGAGGTTGTGGGTTTGATCCCTGGCCTTGCTCAGTGGGTTAAGGATCTGGTGTTGCTGTGAGCTGTGGTGTAGGTTGCAGACGAGGCTCGGATCTGGTGTTGCTGTTGCTGTGGCTCTGGCATTGGCCGGTGGCTACAGCTCCTGTTAGACCCCTAGCCCGGGAACCTCCATATGCCGCGAGTGCGGCCCTAGAAAAAGGCAAAAAGACAAAAAAAAATATATATATATATATATATATATATATTCAGATATAATCTCCAAAGACAATTTTAATTTTCCCACCTCTCTGCAATGGTATACACAATGCAAACTGGGCCTTAAATTGGTTCTTGAACAAACTTCAAGAGGTAAGTGAACATGAGGCCATTACTAAATGGTAGACTAGGGAGTTGCCTTTGTGGCCCAGCGGGCTAAGAATACAACTAGTATCCATGAGGCTGCAGGTTCGATCCCTGGCCTTGTTAAATGGGTTAAGGATCGGCACATTGCCATGAGCTGTTGTGTAGGTCACAGATGTTGCTCGGATCAGGCATTGCTGTGGTTGTGGTATAGGCTGGCAGCTGCAGCTCCGATTTGACTCCTAGTCTGGGAACTTCCCTATGCCACAAGAGTGGCCCTTAAAAAAATAGGTAGAATAAACAGTGTCTATTTCCCTGTTTTTGAGGATTATGGTAGTTGGCAAGGCTGGCTTCAGGGACGTGTGACCTGTGATGTCACACAGGACCAAACACTCTGAAGAGTCCAGTGCTTGGCTTAACGTTCTGCTGTCACCATCTTGAAACGCGTAATCACTTTTGGGCAGGGGACCCATATTTTTACTTGGCATTGTGCCTTAACAGTTATATAGAAGATACTGATGGTGAGTAGCAATGTTTGGATTATTCATTTGTTATTTTTGTTTTATTATTTTAAAAAGAATTTCAGGCAGCATAAAAGATGACAAAAACAGAGGAAGATAAATAGCTTTTTAGGAGTTCTCTTGTGGCACAGCAGATTAAGGATCTACCATTGTCACTGCAGTGGCTCTGATCATTGCTATGGCACATGTTCTATCCATAGCTGGGGAACTTCCACATGCCTTAGGTGTTCCAAAAAAAAAAAGGAAGAAAAAAGAAAAGAAAGAAAAAGGAGAACAAAGAAAAATATTTCTTTTATCCTGCTTTTTAGAGCTGCACTCGAGGCATATGGAGGTTCCCAGGCTAGGGGTCAAATCGGAGCTACAGCTGCTGGCCTATGCCACAGCCACAGCAACAGGATTCGAGCTGTGTCTGCGACCTACGCCACCACAGCAACGCCAGATCCTTAACCCACTGAGTAAGGCCAGGGATCGAACTAGAAACTTCATTGTTTCTAGTCGGATTGTTTCCACTGTGCCATGATGGGAACTCCAAGAAAAGTAGATTTTTAACGAGGCAAGGGAAAAATAAAGCTGGGAAGTTAAGATGGAGCTGGATTGAGTTTATTTATTACATTAGAAGGCATGCCAGGATGCTCACTTCAGCTGCTAGAAGACTTTCTAGCAGCTGCTATAAGATGCATAGTAGCACAACCAGTGGCTAAGGAAGAAGCACAACTATCCCTGATGGGAGACACAGGGAAGTCTGACTCCTGGCTCTTCCTAATTGAGAGATGGTATGAGGTTCTTTGGGGAACAACACTGCTGGCTACATCCATACTGTGAACCCAGCAACACCTGTACCTCACAGTGTCAATACAAAATCCAAGCCTTGTCACATGAGAGGGTCTTAGAATATATGTGCTGAATGGATGAATGAATGCATAATGGCGGAAACATGCATCAAACAGGTGTCTAGCCCGGCTGATCTGACTTAATTCAGGGATAGATTTGGGGGCATTTTGAAGAACAGATGTGCTTTTCATATTAGTCAGAGAATCCACCAAAAGAAATGCTATTTCTCTTTTGTGTATCAAAGGACACTGTCAGCAGAGTGAAAAGGCACCCCATAGGATGGGAGAAAATATTTGCAAGTCATGTATTTAATAAGGGATTAAAATACAAAGTATATAAAAATGCCTAAACCTCCACAAAAGCAAAAACCAAACAACCTAATTTTAAAAAATGGGCAAAAGATTTGAATAGACATTTCTCCGAAGACATGCAAATGATCAGTAAGCACATGAAAAGATGCTCACCATCTCTAATTAGAGAAATACAAATAAAAATTCCAATGAGACAGCACTTCACACCCATTAAACTGGAAATAAAAACAAACAAACAACCAGAAACAAATATTGGCAAAGATGTGGAGAAATTGAAGCCCTTGTGTACTGTTGGTGGGAATGTAAAATGGTGCAGCTGCTGTGGAAAACAGTATGGCAGTTCCGGAAAAAAAAGAAAAAGACAAAGAACTACCATGATTCAGCAATCAGCAACTGAAAACAAGGACTCAAATAGATATTTGTATACTTATGTTCATAACAGCATTATTCGAAATAGCTCAAAGGTAGAAACAACTCAAATCGTTGTGAATGAACATTGTATGTGATGAATGGATAAAGAAAATGTAGTCTATACATATATAATGAATATTACTGAGCCTTAAAAAGGAAGGAAATTCTAACACATGCTACAGCGTGAATGAATCTTGAGGACACTATGTGAAGTGAAATAAGCCAGTGATTCCACTTATGTGTGGTACCCAAGAAGTAGCCACATTCGTAGAAACAGAAAGTAGAATGGTGGTTGCTAGGCAATGGGGAGTAGGAGAACGGGAAATATTTGTTTAATGAATACAGAGTCTCAGTGTGGGATGATGAAGAATTTCTGGAGGAGTTCCTATCGTGGCTCAGTGGAAATGAATCTGACTAGTATCCATGAGGGCACAGGTTGGATCCCTGGTCTTGTTTAGTGGGTTAAGGATCTGATGTTGCTGTGAGCTGTGGTGTAGGCCGGCAGCTACAGCTCTGATTTGACCCCTAGACCGGGAACTTTCATATGTAGTGGGTGTGAACTTAAATAGACAAGAAGAATTAATTAATTATTTAATTAAAAAACAAGAAACGGGAGTTCCTGTCATGGCACAGCGGTTAACGAATCCGACTAGGAGCCATGAGGCTGCAGGTTCGATCCCTGGCCTTGCTCAGTGGGTTAAGGATCCGGCATTGCCGTGAGCTGTGGTGTAGGTCACAGATGCGGCTTGGATCCTGCGTTGCTGTGGCTGTGGCGAAGGCCGGCGGCTACAGCTCCTGTTAGACCCCTAGCCTGGGAGCCTCCCCATGCTGCAGGTGCAGCCCTAAAATGACAAAAGGCGTAAATAAATAAATAAATAAATAAATAATAAAAAATAAAATAAAAACAAGAAACGTTTCTGGAGATGGATGGTGATAATAGTTACACAGCAAGGTGAATGTACTTAATGCCACTGAACTGAACACTTGAAAATGGTTTAAATGGTAAATTTTATGTTATGTATACATGTTTTATTATAGTTGATTTATAATGTGCCAATTTCTGCTGTATAGCAAAATGACTCAGTCATACCTACATACATTCTTTTTTAATATTACTTTCCATCATGGTCTATCACAGGAGACTGGACATAATTCCCTAATCTGTACAGTAGGACCTCATTGCTTATCCATTCTAAATGTAGCAGTTTGCATCTACCTAGCCCAAACTCTCAGTCCATCCCACTCCCTTCCCCTTCCCGTTGGCAACCACAAGTCTGTTCTCCGTGTCTGTGAGTCTGTTTCTGTTTTGTAGATAGGTTCATTTTGCCATATTTTAGATTATATATGTATATATATATATATATATATATATATATTTTTTTTTTTTTTTTTTTTGGCAGCACCCATGGCATGTGGAAGTTCCCAGGCCAAGGATCGTACCTGTGCCACGGCAGTGACTGGAGCCACAGCGGTGACAGTGCCAGGTTCCCTAACTTCTAGGCCACCAGGGAACTCCTTATGTATATTTTACCTCCATAAGAAAAGCAATGCCAATTCTCTCCGATGGGTTTTTGAAATTCTGCATGGCCGGCAATGTAAGGTTATTAGTTTCCAATAATATAATATAAAAACTGTGGAAAATCAAAGCATATATGTAGAAGCAGCATATTGGGAGGATCTTCGCTGTAAGTAGCAGAAAACAACACAAAGCAGCTTGAGCAGTAAGGGGATTTATCACCTCAGAAAATGAGACTTATGGGGGGAGAGCATTTTCAGGCTGATGGAGTCACCTCCTGGTCTTTACCCTCCTCCCACCTTTATCCTGTTCTCCTCAGGAAACAGCCCTCATCGTTGCAGGATGGCTACCCGCATCCTGACATCATATGCAGGGCAGCAACAGCCAAGGCGGAAAAAGAATTGCTGCTTCTTTGTGCATGTTTGTCATAGCAAAGAACCGTTTTCCAGAAGCCTTCTAGCCGACTTCCTCTGGGTGTCATTGTCCAGAATTGCGTCACATTCTTATCCCTAAACCACTGGCAAGAGAAACATCAGTGCCACGAGGGACCGCATGATGAGGCAGGATTGTCAAAGTCACTTTCTGTGGGGTGGACTCTGGAACAAAAGAAGAGGGACGGGCCCTGTGGGCAAAGAGCAAAACAGACCAACAGGTCACAGTCAATCCTTGAGTCTCGTGCAAAGCATGATCCTGGGCAACTTACCTAAATAGCTCTAAGCCTCAGTTTCCACCACTGTGAACTGAGGGTAGATGGGGGGATTAAGTAAGATGTTTGCAAAGCATCTAGTATAGTGATTATGCATACGATTGTACTGATCAATATCTTACTTCTGATATACACACTAAGGGCTTCACAAATAGTGGCTGTCATTTCTATTTTTCTTCTCCCAAACACGCTAGCGCAATTGCTGGGCTATCTTCTTTAGCTTACCTAGTGCAAGTAGATACTCAGGAAATAAATGGGCTGTGGAATCCAGTTCTGTGTGAATGGGAGTCCTAGGGTATATTAGTTTTTAAGTCTGCCGAAACAAAGTGCCACAAACTGGGGAGGCTTAAACAATGGAAAGGTATTTTCTCACAGTTCTGGAGGCTGGAAATCTGAGATCAAGGTATCACCCTGTAACTTCACATCATCTTCTTCTGTATGTGTCTGTGCCTATATTTCCCTGTCTTATAAGGGCCATCGTCATACTGGGTCATTTTAGTAAGAAAGTGTAACTGTCACTCATTTGAACTTGATCACCTCTGCCAAGACCCTACTCCAAATGTTGTTACTTTCTGAGGTCCTTGAATTTTGCAGGGACACATTTCAAACCCATACCATAGGGTAGAAATAGTTATTGGGAAATCTGCATTCCTGTAAAACCCAGAGTGGGGATTCTCAGGTCAGGAATGTGCTTACCCCACTCACCTCCACCCCTTTCCCAAATTCTTTTTTATTTTATTTTATTTTATTTATTTCTTCTTTTTAAGGTTGCACCTTAGGCATATGGAGGTTCCTAGGCTAGGGGTCGAATCGGAGCTGCAGCTGCCAGCCTACACCACAGCCACAGCAATGCCAGATCCCAGCCGCATCTGTGACCTACACCACAGTTCCTGGAAAAGCCAGATCCTTAACCCCCACTGATCGTGATCGAGGCCAGGGATCAAATCTGTGTCCTCATGGACAGTGTGTTTATTCTTAACCCACTGAGCCACAATAGGAACTCTCCAAACTCTTTGTTTTAAATGGATTTTGAAATAACCCTAAATCCCACTCTGGCTGAGCTGGAGTAACTTGGTTGTGAAGAAACAATGTAGAGAAAAATCCTACAGGGCATGTAGGGAACATAACTCTGGAAGGGACAAAAGAAATTCCTGTTTGGTTATTTCACATGAACATTTATAGAGCACTGACTGTGTGCAGGGCAAAGACACTATTCTGCATAATGCTGCCGGGGTGTGTATGTGTACTGAGGTGAATGAACAATAGCTCCAGTCTTTAGGGTCCTACTGATGTTGTAAGCATGTGAAAAGCTAGCAATGATGTAAAGCAGAACACAGCAAGTGCTAAATAAAAGAACAACTCACATTACTGAATGCAAATTCATGGGCTGGACCCACAGTGTGGCCAAACAAACAAATGGAAATGTTGGAGTTTGGAGCAGAGAAAGGTTTACTGCAGAGCCATGCAAGAAGAATGGGTGGCTTGTGCTGCAAAAAACAAACAAACAAACAAACAAACAAACAAACAAACAAACAAACTTCCTGATGGTTTTGGAGAGAGAAGTTTTTACAGGCAAAATTTGGGGCAAAGGCTGCAGGGGAGGTGACTTTCTTTTAATTGGTTGGTGGTGAGGTAACAGGGTGGGGCTCCAGGAATCTTGTGCTCAGCCAGAAGTTACCATCCTCCACCTGGGTGGGGCCTGAGTTCCTGCTGTAAAAAAGATATTTGTTATGTATATTCCTTGAGAAGGAACCGGGACCCTGCCCCAAAGCTGCCCTATGGTTTCTTGACAGCGCTTCCTTTGTTTCTGCATACCTTCCCTTCTCTGATTTGCAACTGTTTGAATCTTCCCTTCGGAACTCCCCAAGGTCTAGGAGGCTGTATAAAGCCACTTTCTAACAAACAGGAAAGGATTTTTACCTTGGAGAGCCCCACAGGGTCCTGCATGGTTTCATGCACTGAAGGTAAAAAATGAGCCTCACTGGAGAAGTTTGATTGAGTATTGAAGGGACAGAGGGTCCGGGTAAGAAGGAACGATGTAAGCATCCTTGGAAACCTTGAAAACACTGAGTCTTTGGGGATTGACAGTTATAAATGTAGGTCTTGTAGCTGCACAAAGAAACAGGGCGAGGATAAGAAAGAGCAGTTGAAATCTTGGGGGAGACTTGGGGCCTTGAGGACCGTGAACCACAGAATCAGGCTTAGAAGTCACTTGCTGATCCTGAGCTACAATAGGAGAGCCTTGGAAGAGACTGAGAAGCGTTTAAGCCAAATCAAGTGGAATTGCCTGCATCCTGCAGTTCCTGGGAGGATTCTTGGCGCAGAGACTCAGGGGAGGTGTTTTGGGTTCGGCCCACCTGAGTCAAGTTCACGTTCAGCATTTATTGGTCATGTCAGATTGGTTAAGGTGCTTAAACTGTCTAGGCATCAGTGTCCTCATCTAAATAGGGGGAATGATTTGCACTGCTGTTAAGGTTGTTTTGAGAATGCATGGAAATACTGCAGGAAGTGGTCAGTGACACCATCTATACACAGGCTCAATAATCGTTCACAAACAGAAAAAGAATTATTGTTATTTACTGATTTCAGGCTTGATTAATATTCTGTAGTTCCCTTGCTCTGTGGTAGAATAATCTGTGTTCTTTAAAAGAGCCAAATATGTGAACATGTCAAACTGCCGTGGGCACTGAGGAGGGGGTAGGAAGGGAGTGAAGGAGGAGGCTTAGGATCTGGTAGAGGGTGCCTTACTCCATCTACCCTCCCAGCTCACTCCACCCACTGGCAAGAGAGGGATGTAACAACAGAGGAAAGACATTAAGGCAAGAAGAGGTAGAAAGTATGTGGAGAACATCCTACTTGACATTTGTCCTTCACAGACCTCTAAAGGGTCTGACCTCTGGATGATGTCAAGGGTGCCATCTTTCCTCCTGACCACTAGAGGGTGCTCTGACTTGATCCTCTGGCTCCAGAAGCACAGAAATAGATATTTAGTTTGCTGGAGTTTGAGTGATTAGGGCAGGAGGTGGCTGAGAACAGAGACAGTGGGGAGAAGAGCGTGGATGAAGCTAGGTCTGGACTTGGAGCAGGTGTAGGGGTGCCAGGTCTACTTAGGTAAGATGCAGGCTAGGGATGGAGTACGGAAGAATGGATCCTGGAGGGTCTGGAGTGGGCTTCCCCTAGGGCAATGCATTGGATCCAGATTTGGGTCTTGAAAAACGGTGGTGGAACTTCCCGGTTCTTTTTCTCCTTTTATCTCAAAGATGCACGTTTGCACTAACTGGCAGCGGGAACATCAGGTTTAGGGGCCAAATGAGGGGAGGAGCCAAATGGATGCTGGGAACCTGACAGCTGATGGAAAGAAAAGTAGGGCAGTAGAGGAATAGAAGATGAAGTTACCTGTGAGGAGAAAAGACCATAGGACAGAGGTGGAGTGACGGGCAGTAGGGTAGGAGAGGAGCTACCCATTCGCTTCCTTCCCTGACCGGCTCACTGTGGCCACTCCAACCCACTGACTGATCCTACAAGTGCTGGAGTTAAGTTTTCCCTCTGCCATACTTAGAGCAGAGACACTAGCAACTTACTAGTAGGAGTGAGGATCTTAGGACCAAACTGTAGAAAGGTGATGAGATGCCTGCTGTTGAGGAGGGTGTCCAGCGGCATGGCCTCCTCGTGTAAATTGACATTCAGCCAGGACACGCCAACATGGCCATACTGTTTATGGTCATCATCCAAACCGATCGGTGGATGTCTGTGCCTTCAGTGGTTAACTGTCACCCCTGCTTATGGTCACATAATTCCAGCCAGCAATTCTGGAACGTGGATTGTACACAAGAAAGATGAGGTTAAGAAAAAGATGCCTTTGTTCAACCCACTGTCACTTTTAGAAAAGCAATCTGGATATGGTTCCTGTGAAATCCTTTGCAGTTTTGAGACCACTTCAGTTATTTTGTTCTGGAAGAGGCTTCACTGTCCTTAGTGCCTGGTTCTAGATAGGTAAGAGATTAAACACTGTGTCAAATATTGTAGCTCTCTCACTTGGAGAACACCTTGTCGGCATAATTAGTCTGTTGAGACTTTAAAAAAAAAAAGCCAGTAAATAAAACAAAAATAAAATCCAGCCTTGAAATATGCACTATCCTTAGCGATTATTAGCAGTAAACTCTCTTAGACTACATGTACGCAAAGATCCTTTTTTTCATACTTTTAAAAAGACAATATCTTTAAGGTGACAAAAAAATGGAGTTCCCGTTGTGGCTCAGTGGAAATGAATCTGACTAGTATTCATGAGGACGCAGGTTCGATCACTGGCCTCACTCAGTGGGTTAAGGATCTGGCATTGCTGTGAGCTGTGGTGTAGGTCGCAGATTCAGCTCGGATCTGGTATTGCTGTGGCTGTGGCCTAGGCTGGCAGCTATGGCTCTGATTCAACCCCTAGCTTGGGAACCTCTGTATGCTGTGGGTGCAGCCCTAAAAATACAAAAATACAAAAAAAAAAGGAAAGAAAAAAGTGGCAAAAATCACATAAGGAAAAAGTAAATTTGAATACCGAGAAAGAAAAACTCACTCTTTCTTCCTCCTGTGTGTTTCTTTTACTTTCACACAGAACACTTCACTTCCTGTCACCAAACGTTTTTTTCCCCAAGACAAGTAATTGTCTGTGACACCAGCTGGGCATCCTATAATTTAATTCAGTTCCGACACTGTCTACCTGGAGGTACGGCTAAGTCTCATGGGTTAAGGATTGAGTCCTACAAGACTGCACCCCTTCCCGACTTCAGATGGCAATCACGGGTCCAGATTTTCCCCTGTGCTTTTGACCATTTAGCTATAAGTCAGAGATTCCCTCCTTGGTTTGATTAATTTGCTAGAGCAGCTCACGGAACTCAGGAACAATGTTTACTTACTGTTTACCAGTTTATTATGAAAGGATTTGATAAAGGCTGCGGCCGAACATCCAGATAGATGTCCAGAAGAGATGCAGAGGGCAGGGCATGTGGGAAGCAAGCTTTCACACTCTTCCCAGGCCCACCACTCTCCACCCAGAAACTCTGAATCCGTACTTTTGGGATTTTTATAGAGGATTCACCACATAGGCACGATCCATCAGTAACTGCATTTCCAGCCCCTCTCCCTTCTGTGGGGAATAAGGGGTGAACTGAAAATTCCAAGCTTCTAATCATGGCTTGGTCTTTCTGGTGACCAGCCCTCATTCAGGAGCCCACCGAGGGTAACCTCATTAGAACAAAGACTCTTCTGTGACTCAGGAAATACAAAGGGGTTTAGGAGCTTGATGTAAGGAAACTGTCCAAGACCAAATATTAGAATGTAAGATGCTCTTACTTTTTTTTAGGGCCACATGTGCAGCATATGGAAATTACTAGGCTGGGGGTTGAATCGGAGCTACAGCTGCCGGCCTACACCACAGCCACAGTCATGCAAGATCCAAGCTTCATCTTCAGCCTGCACCACAGCTCAAAGCGATGCTGGATCCTTAACCCACTGAGAAAGGCCAGGGATCAAACCTATGTCGGCATGCATACATAGTATTCATGTTTGTTACCACTGAGCCACAGTGGGAACTCCCTAATGTTCTTATCGCATAGAAAATTACAAGAATTTTAGGAGCTTTGTGCCAGGAACTGGGGGCAAAGACATATACATGTATTTTTTTTTTCCTAGCACTTCATACAAATCAAATCAGCTTGCTTTAAATACCTATTGGGAAGGATGATAAGATAATAATACCTGTTGGTTAAATATGCTTCTTTGGCTTATCACTGACAGTCTGTGAAAATTGTCTAAACGTGGCTTCTACTTCAGTGTTTTTAAATAACTTTATTTAGGTATCATTTATATGCCAATAAAATCCACTCTTTTTTTTGTGTGTGTCTTTTTGCCTTATCAAGGGCCACACCCGCGGCATATGGAGGTTCCCAGGCTAGGGGTCTAACAGGAGGTGTAGCCGCCGGCCTTCGCCGCAGCCACAGCAACGTGGGATCCGAGCTGCATCTGTAACCTACACCACAGCTCACGGCAACGCCGGATCCTTAACCCACTGAGCAAAGCCAGGGATTGAACCCTCAACCTCATGGTTCCTAGTCGGATTTGTTAACTACTGAGCCATGACGGCAACTCCAAAATCCACTCATTTAAGGATTGCACCTGCAGCATATGGAAGTTCCCAGGCTAAGGGTCTAATTGGAGCTGTAGCTGCCAGCCTACACCACAGCCACAGCAACTTGGGATCTGAGCCACGTCTGCAACTTTCGCTGCAGCTTGAGGCAATGCTGAATCTTTTATCCCACTGAGTGAGGCCAGGGATGGAAACTGCATCCTCATGGAGACTAGTGGGATTCTTAACCCACTGACTGAGTCACAGCAGGAAGTCCTCAAGATGAAATTTTAACACGTAAAACCTAAACCTGTTAAAAAGAAAACACCCTCATTATTGGACTGGATTGAAGTTTAGGGGTCTTAAGTGTGGGGCAATTCTCCTCCTTCTCTGCCTCTCTCCTGGATTTCCTCCTTCTTTCCCTCCCTCTTAGTGTGTTAAGTGCTCTGGGCATAAGTTGAAAGATAATCCCTGCCCTTGAAGATAAGGAGGCAGTCACGAAAAGCAGTGAAAGAGATCATAACATTCTTTTATGGAAGTGCCATCCTGATAGTAGGGTTGTCCCTGGTATCACGGGGTCACACTTATCTCAGCCCCACTCCGTGTTTTCAGAGATTTAAGGGTTCAGCTCAATAAACATTTACTGGGTGCTGTGGGTACAAATATGAATAAGAACTCATCCCTGCCCAGATTTAAGCAGCTTTAAGTCAACCTCAGGTGACTGAGCATCAGTCAACGTTACTGGTCTCACTGACCTTGTGACCCAATCCCAGCATCTCATCTCTGCTCAGGGAGCTGTGGGGCATGGGGGGGTGTTAGAGCCTCTCCCCCCCTTCATACCCTCTCTGATAGCAGGAAGCCTTGCCCTGTTCAGCTCTCGCCTCAAAAGACTCCTTCTCAGTGGCCACCAAACTAAAATTTCAGCCTCCATCTGATACAAAGCCCCCTCTCTTCCCTTTTTCACTCTGCGACACACATTTTTTTTTTTTTACTTATTTATTATCTTGTGTATTCTTGACTTCCTCCATTAGAATTTAAGTTCTGCGAGGTAGGCATGTGGGTCTGTTTTCTTTTCTGTCCTAACTTGAGGGCTGGGTTCCAGGTACATAGTCCATATTCAAGGAGTATTTGTTGGATGAACTCATGAAGATCTGATCCCTATCTTCCTCCCCAGTGCTGGGGCCCCATTCTGATAGCCCTGGTTCTTCAAGACCTGGGACGCTGCCTGGATCTCATCTTGCTCCCACACCTGGGCACAGTGCCTCCCTCGTCTGTGGTGCCGATGCCTTCCTGAACCTTCAACCATGCTGCCCGCCTGCTTGCAGCTATGAATACCGCCTGCTCCTGCTCCAGGAGCTGCTTTGCTCCTGGAATTGTCTCACAGAAGAATCCGTTTGGACGAGTTGTTGCCTGTGCCTCCCTGATTCAAACTGTTGCTGCCTGCCCCGCACTGGCCCCCAACTAATATTAAGACCTGCCTATCCCAGTCTGCCCGAGTTAATTAACCTTCTCTGTGTGACAGCTTTACAAGACTGGACAGAAGACAGAACACCCATGATGCCATGTGAATTAAAATACCAGCCAGTGGGAATGAATGACTAAGGGTGGAAGAGTTTAGCCCACACCATGCTGAATGCTTGAATCCTCCCAAAGAGTTGTTTGGAAAGCAGCTGAAAAGAGATTTTAAATCTTTTGGCACAATTACTGATCCCTGAAAGTAGCTTCTCAAAAGCAGTCTTTAAAGTCGCTCCTGTATAATGAGAATATTTCCAGGCTAAACTTTTCTAGTCAAATCTTGGTGCGTTGTAACTCATCAGCCTATTCCAGATCCCTGGTCAACATCAGTATTCACACTGGCTTCTCCTTAAAACAACAGTTTTTATTTATTTTATTGTTATTTTATTTTATTTTATTGTTTTTTTGTGCCCTAAAGTTGAGGTTGAAAAGAAAGACCCTTGAAGTTTTCTACCCCAAGAATATATATCTGCTTTTAAAACAGACATAGAGCTTTCACTCCTGCCAGGGGCCTGACAGAGGACAGATATACTTTCAGAGGCCAATACTAAAGTGTTTAATTGAAATCCTAGAGAGGAGTGACACCCATCAAGCTTTTCGTGGCTCGGTGACCGATTTCTGTGTGTTGTGAGTGACAGCACATTTGGAAACATCATTAACAGATTTTACTTGAGGGACAAGTCAAGGAGGTCACTTGAGCACATTGTGAATGGTAGTAGGTCGCATTCTGCCACCCCCCCCCCCCTTCCCGCCCCCGTGGTTCATAGGGTTTCCGTTTCAGTTTCATTATCTGGCAGAAGCGCTTCAATGAGCTATCGGAGAGGTTAGAATGGGAGTTCCCTCCTTATGGGCAAGACAGTAGGACAGAAAGACAGCTCCATTCCAGCAGCCAGGCAGAGGCTGCACGCTCTGCTGGACGCCTCGGGACCACTGAGTTGAACCCTGGTGCTGGAGACCCAGGAAAGTTGGCAGGCTTAACTTTACCGGAGTCCTAAAACAGACTTTCGAGTTTTCATTCTGAATAGAAATTCTGTAGGAAGGCAACAGAAAGCATGGAAACCATTCTCTACCAGCGACCTCCCTCCTCCATTCTCCTATTTTGCAGCTGACACAAGAAGCACGTCTAGATTTTCCTGTAGGAACTACGCATTCTAAGCATGTCCCTAAGGTAGGAATTAGGTTTCAAGGTGGAGAAGAGGGTCGGTCCTGACTGAGATCGCGAATGGTTCATACTGCCATGTAACCCTCAGGGCGACACTCCCTGCTTTCTTGCTCCCTGCACCGCATCCTAGGGAGCCAGGCGGTGGGGTGTCATTCAGGCTTTAGTGCCTTCTTCCCCTCCGCCAAAGCAGGAACCCGCCCTGCCGGGACCACGTGAACTCTTAGGGGCAGCCAGAAAGTACCAGACGTGACTCGGATCCAGGGCGTCTTCTGGAAAGGATCTCAACAGCCCCCTCGATCGGTCCCCAGGTCCTGAGCTGCTGACGGTCCCCGCCAGCCTTCTCGCCTCAACCCCGCCCTCCTGCCTGCTGAGCACGGCCTCCTGTCACACCTGATTCCAGCTCAGTTCCCACTCGCGCGCGGTGGAAGAGACAACGTCGAGGACCCGGCAAAGGTTAGGCGCTTGGCGGCAAAGGCTAGGGAGCGCATAAGGAAGGTGTGCAGCTCCTCAGCCCGGAGGTGATTTGCCATTCGAGACGGACAGATGGATGTCCGCGACAAGAGCTGGGCGGGGGCGGGGGGGGAGGGGAGGAAGAGGGGGTGGAGCCGCAGGGAAGAGGCGGTGCCGCGGGCGGCGGAGCCCGGCCTCCCGCCCCCACCCCTTTCGGTGCCCGAGTCTGGGCGGTGACACAAAAAGCTCCCTCCTGGAGCCGAGCGCCTGGCGGCGGTGTCCGACCGGGAGCGCTGAGGGCGCCCGGGCAGGTGGGGCGCCTCCCGAGGGCCCGAGCAGGAGCTGGGGCTGCAGGCGCTGCCGCCACGCTCCTCGCGCCCGCCCGGCAGCCCGCGGCGCGAGTCTAGCAGAGCCGGTGGCCCGCGCTCTGGGACCACCCGGCGATGCTACCTCCGCCGCCGCTGTCGCCGCCTCTGTAGCAAGCACCGGAGACTGCTGCAGAGGGAGGTCGGTGAGTTTCGGTTTGTTTCTCCGCTCTGTCCCTCTAGGGTCGGGGGCTGCGAGAAGGGCGCGAAGGGATGTCTGCGCCCCCATGGCGGCCGCACCCGGAGCCAGGGAAGCGGGAAAGGGAAGGTGCCACCTAGTGTATTGGGGGCATCTTTTGGATCTGGAGGAGAGTGGCAGGGCCGCAGGGGTCCCGGAAAGGGCAGCACGGAACGCGGCGGGGCAAACCAAGGCGCGGGGGAGGTGGTCCCTGGAGTTGCTTTTCTCCAGAGCGCTGGCAGAGTTGGGCTGGCGGCTGGGGCGGGGAGCGGCGCAGTTGCCGCCTGGGCCGAGTCCTCGGATGCCCCCTGGGGCTACGGTCCTGGGGAGCTGGTTTCGGGCCCGCGCCGCACGCGTCCCTGGGGTGCACGTTCGTGCGCGCGCGTTCCAGCTGAGTCCCAAATCCGCGCGCATCCTCCGGGATGGGCCCTTCGAAAGGCCCTAGTCGAGCTCCTTACCCACTCCTAGAAGTTGCCTCAGTGGTCCCCGGGCCTCTCTGGGGAGGAGAGGGGGCGGTGGCGGAAGAAATGGGGGTCTTTTGTGCGAACCCACGCGCTTGGGGCCCTTGCTCCTGAAAGGGCAGCGGCAGGACAAAGCACTGGACTCGTGGGACGCTGCTCGAGAGGTGGCGGTCCCCAATCCCGCGTAGGGTGGGTGGGTGGGGGGACGCGCCATACGGTTCTGGAGAGAGTAGAGAAATTGGCGAAGCAGAGTGACAGTGACTTGAAGTGGTGGCGGACAGGGGCGAAGGAAAGAAGGCTGCTTGCTAACGCCCGGCTGGTGTATCTGTATAGGCGGGTGACTGGGCGCATTCTCACAAAGCCTGGTTTACCTAGTATATTTTGCGTGTGCCTTGAGATGTTATTCTATGCTTTCTCATATTCCTTTCTTTCTGAGGGATTACCATTGCTAGTAGGGACTCTACCTCCGGAGGATAACTTGGAGGCGGGGGAGACTGCAGAAGAGCGGGGTGTTGGTGGTGGTTATTTATCCTATAGAGACAATTAGGAAGCGTTACGCCCCTTCCGCGGCCCGCCGGCCCGCCACACCTCCGCCGCGTTCCCACCTCCCCCAGGGCACCCACTCCACAGCCGCTGGTCTGCCCAGGGAGGATGCTTGCATTTCTCTGCTGCACGTATCTAACCCTTACTGCGTGTATTTCACTGCAGGCTGAACAAAGCTCAGGCTCACTTGTGCTTCCTGCTTGTCAGCCTCTCGCCTCCTAAAACCCGTACCATTTCCACTTGATGTCATCAGGCAGAAGGGGGGGAAAGGGACTCATTGACAGATTCAGGTAACACCCAAGGATCTGGGTAGTCTCCTGGGTGTCTCTGGGTCATCTGAGCCATCAGTGTTTGCACGGCGGTTGTTTGGGTGTTTTCTGCATCACACTGTCCATTCTTATCTCAGAGGAGGAGTGGGGGCTGTTGAAACTCCTGGTTCAGAGAAAGAAATTGCAAATGACTTTAAGTCTTCCTTTGGAAGAAGTCATTGAGGGCAGGCTGTCTTTGGTGTTGTATAAATTCCTCCTGGTTCCCTTTGATGGGAATATTGGTATGATCAATGCGTAGGCAATTGTATCTGTATGTGGGGTTCCGTTATGTGTCTGCTTTCTTATCTGTAGTAGTACATTTTGACTTCATTCGTAAATGGTATATCATTTGTTGAAAAGGAATCATTGTAAGGCTGATTATAAATTTGACCAGTGCTCAATCAGGACCTTGGTCAAATGTAGTAACCTTATGAAATGATGTCTCTCCCCCCATGTCTTCATTGTAATAGTGTTTGCAATATCAAGAGCGACATGCCAGCAGGGATGTTACAGGGAGGTGGGGGGGGGCTTTGGGGGGACAGAGAGAGAACAATAAAATGGAGTTTTAGTTAAGTTTCCATTTATATAGCCATGAACCATTAGGTTCTCAGTCTGCATTTTATCTTTAGGTTGTTGGTTCTTTTCCAAAAACTCTGGCCTGTTTCTTTCTTTCCAAGGATAGTTCTGTTTTGATGTCAGCCTAACTAGATCTGGGGTTATCTTGATTTGATAAAGCTCAGTGGAAACCTAACCTTCAGATATATCAGGACACCTTGGTGTTGGTGTTGTCTCCTAGAGGGCAGAGTCTTGGCATCCTACATGAGAGGCAGGGAATAAGAATGTGTCTGGAAATGAACTCAAGGTTTATTTTGTAGGAAGAAGGGATGGCTGAAGACCAGAGGCTCCTGGGCTGTCTATTGCACTGCAGCAACAACACGGTATCTGTGGCAGATCCTTCACCATCCCCCCGCCCCCCCAATCTCTTAAAAAACAGAATTTGAAAACTTGAAAGATGTGTCATTCCCCTCTAGGGTAGTTTTGTTTGGAAAGGTGACTTTAGAAAACCTCAGTGATGCTGATGTTTGATGCTTGCAGAACATTCAGGTGTCACTAGGAAAAGTCGATGAGTTATCAGTCAGTCCCAGCTGGAACAAAGACCAGTGTCTTGGAAAGATCAGATTTGTAGTGGGGCTTGAGTAGAGGGTTTTTTTTTTTTTTTTTTTGTCTTTTTGCCTTTTCTAGGGCTGCACTTGAGGCATTCAGAGGTTCCCAGGCTAGGGGTCCAATCAGAGCTGTAGCCTCTGGCTTACGCCACAGCCACAGTGATGCTGGGTCCGAGCCACGTCTGCAGCCTACACCACAGCTCATGGCAACGCCAGAACCTTAACCCACTGAGCAGTGCCAGGGATCAAACCCGTAACCTCATCGTTCCTGGTCAGATTCGTTAACCACTGAGCCACGACGGGAATTCCCAAGTAGAAGTATTTTGACAAGTAAGTAATTTTTATGTCAGCAGTAATGCAGGGTGTGTGCTGTGTTCCTGCAAGAGAAGAAGCCACGTGGTAGGATAATAGGGAGTGTCATAGTGCAATAGAAACAAAGGGTGTGTTTTTTTTTTTTAAATGGAAAAAAATAAATACCTCACACACAAAATTCCACATGGGAAAACAGCTGCCTGCACATGTAAATGCATGTCCAAGAACAAAGATAGCTATAGTGCAGGGTTAGCTTTCATGGTGGTTTTCAATTGTGTCTAGTAATAAATCATAATGAAGTATTGTATTGATGTTTAATTTTTTTTCTGTAGGTAGAGGCTCTCCACTCCCAGATGTCAGCAGTTGTGAGTTTTAATTTTAAGTTGGAAGAGCTCTAAAGGTTATGAGACCGACTTTGGCTTCCAGAGCTGAGTCCTTTCTACAGCATTAATTTAGTTCATTTAATTCATTCGGCAGGTGTTTATTGAGCACCTGGTAGATAATGTGCCATGGGGTGGCCTGGGGCTGGATGTGAACTACCTTCAGGGAGCTTCCAGGATGAAGGAAAAATGAAGACCCAATTCTAAATTAAGTTTAGTAGAAGCTAGAGAGAGAGGAACAAAAGGGGGTATTGGATTTCAGAGGAGGGAGCTTATAGTGATTCAGCCTCTACTTAAATGCCTCTTTCATTGGGGTTCTCACTACTTCACAAATGGCTGGACCTGTTGTCAGAAGGTGACCTTTTCTTGATAGTCTTTCAACTCCTCAGCTGAATTCCACGTGAATGGTTAGATTTCACTGTTGGTGAGCAGTCATTCTCTTTTCATTCCTTATTCTCTCAGAGTTGTTTGGACCTGTCATCTGTTGGCTCCCTCTGGATTCCGAGGTATTATTCAGGCCCTGCAGCACTTGAATTTTGAAATAAATTCTGCTTTTCTGTATTAGCTGATTTAGAAGACAGATGAGAGGGGGAAGTCTGCAGGTTTCTCTCTTTTGTAAGCAGTGGTGTATCAGCAAGATAGGTTAGGTTACACTGCAGAAACAAATAAGCCCTGGATCTCAGCAGCCAGATAGGGGATAGGGTTTCTTTCTTCCCCATGCTGTGTGTCCAGCACAGTCAGCAGGTGAGCCCTGCTCATGTTAGTCATGCAAGGACCGAGATCGGTGGGGACACGATCTTGATGTGTGCTTGTAAGATCACTGCAGCACGGGAAAAAGAAGCTCTTGCTCCAGCAATGACATGATCTGACCTGGAAGTGACTTAGATTGCTTCTGCTAGGCCTATGACCCCATTTAACCACAGTCCAATATTTCTTGTCCTGAAAAAGAGAAAACTGGACATAGGTGAGCCACACTCATGACCTTCCACAAATCGTGACCTGGATGAGTTTACAAAGTGTGTTTCTCCGGGATCTGGTTTAGTGTGTTGAGTATTATAAGGGTACAGGTGGAATGAACAAAGGATACGTTTCCTACCCCAATCTGTTCTTTACTACTGTGTTGGCATTAAATTTCCTTGTATGAATGTACTCCGGTCCTCACATAAAAGATGATTTTTTTTCTCTTTTTGCCTGTTTTGAGTATTTATTTTGAAGCAGTAGGCCGGGAGATATTTCCAAAGCTGGTTCTGGGAGGTTCTGTGCTTAGTGTTATATAACAGAGAGGTGCTGCTTGCAGACTTCCTCTCCCTTGCCATCTGCCTCTTGTCTAAGGTGTCCTGAGTTTGGAACAGCTCAGGGTAGCACAAGAGCGACAGTGGGCCTATCACCCAGGATGTGGCCTCCTTAAGCCAAGATTACGGTGCAACAGATAGGACCTAGAGGTTGGGTGGGGGGGGGACGTGTGGGATGGTCTTGGGTCATCCTCTTATTACTTTGATATTTAGAAAAACCAATTTGTTTGCTTGTCTGTTTGCTTTTAGGGCCACAGATGCAGCATATGAAAGTTAC
>PVHT021183529.1:777955-870970 GCA_004024745.2 Catagonus wagneri | reverse complement strand
CAATCTCATGGTTCCTAGTCGGATTCATTAACCACTGATCCACCACAGGAACTCCGCCTTCCTATTCAAATAAAACTCTTCCTTTTATACCCTGCTCAGATCCCATCACTGAATCTAAAAGCTAAAAATGGCCTTTGCTGCCTTCTACCTTTTACAGACTTTGGTGTGGGTGCTGGGGACGGCCAGCCACTGACCAGTGGTGGATATGGGCTATTTAAGGGCTGGACCCACATTATTCATCTTTGTATTCCAGCTTATTAGGATTATTCTTCACTAGTAAATGTTTGCATGCGCTGTTATTTTATGTCTCTAACTAGCTCTTTTTTTTTCCTCCTTTTTAGGGCCAGCCTTCCCAGGCTAGGCGTCAGTTTGGAGCTACAGCTGCCGACCTACACCACAGCTCATGGCAACACCGGAACCTTAATCCACTGAGCGAGGCCAGGGTTCGAACCTGCATCCTCATGGATACTAGTCAGATTTATTTCTGCTGTGCCACGAGGGGAACTCTCTTGAACTAGTTCTTAATCTCCTTAAGGACTGCAGGGACCTAACACTTTTTTGTATTTCCCACACTCTTGGTTATGGTATCTTCATGGTACTGCTTGATTAAGGGCTATATTATTAGAGAGTTTCCTTTTCTCTTTGGGGGCACTACATCTTAGTAGCTGAATTTTGAATCTGCAATCAAAAGTGTAATATGTTAGGTATTCCCATCTTGGCTCAGTGGTAATGAACCTGACTAGTATCCATGAGGATGAGGGTTCAATTCCTGGCCTCACTCAGTGGGTTAAGGATCCAGTGTTGCTGTGTGAGCTTGGATCTCATGTTGCTGTGGCTGTGCTATAGACTAGCAGCTGCAGCTCTGACTTGACCCCTAGCCTGGGAACCTCCATATGCTGCAGGTGAGCCCCCCCAAAAAAAGTATCACGTTACCTCCTTTGACCTGGTTTATATTTGTCTACTAATTGAAAGACGTATTGACTACCTTAATTGATTCTTCTCTTAATGTGTTGTTAAGCCGTGGCCACAAGGAGATGATATTGGGGCAGACTGCCATGTAAT
This sequence comes from Catagonus wagneri, assembly GCA_004024745.2. Classification (NCBI taxonomy): domain Eukaryota; kingdom Metazoa; phylum Chordata; class Mammalia; order Artiodactyla; family Tayassuidae; genus Catagonus; species Catagonus wagneri. The sequence continues at coordinate 869,908 of PVHT021183529.1, read as the reverse complement.
TTTGCCTTTGGTTTTAAGATAAGATGTCAGGATAGGTTTTCAGGAACCAAAATATACTCAGAGCCCAAATGGGTAACACAGTAGTAGAAGCCTGAAATTAATTTTTGTATTTCTAAAATTAACCTAATCCGTCAAAATTCATTTAGTATGGTATGAAAAATGCTTGTGAATAAACAGAATGAAACCGCACTTATTAAAATAGATTAGGAAAATACTTTGGGGAGTAGAGCAGCTTTAATTTTCCTTTCTTGAGGTTTGTTTACTAATATAATCTCAGCTCCAGCAGCCTCAAAAAAGTCCTAGTAATTAATTAGTACTGATTAGTTAGAATCTGCTGGCCTGTGCTCTGGCCTGCTCTGTTTTCTCAGGAAGCAAGTCCACTTTCTCTGAGTTACGGAGAAAGAAATTTTACTCCTTCAGAGAATGCTAGGTGGGCTGGTGTTCATAACTGACTTTTGAATAAGGAGAGTTTTGTATGTTGGCAGAAAAAGAAGTAAGTGGTGGCATTAGCCTGCCCCTGTAAGAGGAAAGGCCTGCCACCTTAGAAGTATGGATATCGCAGAATTTTGAGTAAAAATTTAAATATTATTTATCTTTGAGTTGGATTTGTACTTTGAGAAGTGAAAAAAATGAATGCCAGTATGTACTTGGCAGTCACTAAATCCAAAGCATCTTGTAGAACTCTAAGTTACCCAGTGTCATTCTCACAATAATTTAGGAGTGGGCTTTTTTTTTTTAATTTGAAATAAATTTTATTGGAGTATAGTTGACTTACAATGTGGCGTTGGTTTCAGGTGTACGGCAAAGTGAACCAACTGCACGTACACACACACACATAATAGGAGTAGGGTTTTATCTTCATTTTTTGGATAACTGATTGAGACACAGAGAGGTTTAGCAGTTTGCTCAAGATTATGCTATCAAGTGACAGAACCAGGATGGAAACTCAAAATCTGATTAGTAGCAAGTAGCACTGGTACATCAGTTCACGATAATACAGTGGTCTTTCAAAACTCTGCGGTATTGAAAAGTACCAATAAAAAGTAACTGCTATGAGAAACAACAGACACAGACAATAAACATCTTCAGTGGACATGAGACTAAAAATGGAGTGGTAAACATTTTAATTTCAGTCACTGTGCTGTGGTCACAATGGCGTTGTAATTAATTATCATACTGTGGCTGTTTTGTTTCTACATCAGAAATTAATCTGGAGATTATAGTGCAACGAGTAGTGGCTGAAATTATGATGGAGGTAATTATATCCATGACATAATTGTGAAAATAGAGAAAAGTGAGGTTATTTTGAAGGAAGTCCACTGTTGTAGAGTAGCCAGTGCTTCAAATGTAGGACACATCGGAGAGGATGGAGGCCTAATTATGGACTGGTAATAAATGATGGAAATGGGCGAGTTTTCAGGAATATTTTGGAGGTTAAAAATTAGACTGCCCAAAGTTAACTTCAGAATTTTTAACTAGATAGTCTCAAGGTCATTAGCCATATTTTTTTGGCTCTGGTATTAAGTTTAAAAAATGCACATTGTTAACCTGTAGTCTGTTCTATGAATTCTCAGTTCGAGTGATTGGGAGTAAGTGACATCATCAGGTTTGCTGCCGTCCTGACCACAGGATCATTTTCTGGAGCCCCCCCTCTCGAAGTTTTACTTTTTGCCATGAGCACTTCCCAGCCTCAGGAGGTTACCATCTTCTGAATAAATTGTTCCTGTATTATTGTCGGGAAAACCTGAAACTAAATGAGGTGATAGACTGAGGTCTCTGCGGTTTAGAGGTGGGCTTTGAATTAGCCCTGAAAGAACATGCCATACTGTTCAACCCTGGTCCCACTTCAGGAACACTCAATATCTGCCCTAGCTGAGCAGCCTTCCCTTCAGAGAGTGCTGCACGGACATAGCGATGCACTCTCACCCTGTGGGCCTGCGGTGTCCTTTACCATTAGAGATTCATTCCTTGTGATGTGGAGATGGCATGAACTGTGGTCACTTGATGGACCGAGGTCTCTGTCCCTCCTCTGCTATCAGCCTTGTAATCTTGAGCAAACCACTCAGTGTCCTCATTGAAGATGAGGCCAGGAGTACCTACTTGAAGGGTCACAGTGAAGGTCAATACTGATAGCTGATGTGAGTGGAGCCCTTGCAAGGTAGTGGGTATCATGTCTGTGATATATCATGTATGTGTTAGTTCACTAATTCTCAGAGCAGTAGTCTGAAGTAGGAACAGGAGGCAGGCCCAGAGAAATTAAACGATGTGTCTGAGAGCCGAAGCTGGTACATAGACAATTCAGTATACGTTAGCTCTTTTTCTCGTTCTTTTTAGGTTTTGTGTCCATCAGGCCTTTGTTAAAATGTGAGTGCCGTTGGGTAGGATAATACATTCACCATAAGGGGCTAGTAGACAAGTCTGTGAATTGGGTTTCTATCAGTCCCACTGAGAAGCAGGTCTTGGCAGGGGGGGGATGCTGACGGAGGGAAGGCAAAAAAGCTAACCACAAGCTGTAACATGATCTAGGCAGGCTGACTCTGCTCAGACTTGAGGATGGGGTGCCGGGGGTCTTCCAGGCTGTGGGAGAAGTAGGGTAAACATACAAACAAAGCAGCAGACTTGGACATGGAGAGACGGGGGTGGGGGTGGGGGTGGGTTCTTCCATTTCAACAGGACCGTTTTGCCTCAGATGGAGCCAGTCCCTTACTTTGGCCTCGCTTTCTTTTTCTTGGATCAGCAGACGTAAGGTCTGCAAATACTGTGTTAGGAAGATAGAGGACTTTGTCCTTTTTCTTTCCTGGCTGACCTTAAAAGAACACCTCTTTTCTGCATCCTTAAAAGAGGAGGGAGAAAGAAGACTGATGCCTGGAGCGGGGTTCGGGTCTGCTTGGCCAAGATGCAAACACAGAGGTGGGACTTTGGAGCCGTCAAGGCAAGGACCTACGGGAAGTCTTTTCTCAGGGGGATCAAGCCAGCTGCAAAGAGCCAGGGGTGAAGGGACAGCCTGGTTTGGGGAGGGACCTAACAGGAAGGCGTGGTCTCCACCCTTTCGGGTAGAAGAAACCAGAGCAGATGAGAGAACTTCTTAGGAACAAGCTCTGTGGGGTACAACGATATGCATGACGTGAAGGTTTTTAAAAAATGCTGTGCTTGTGCATATTTGCAATAATGAATCCCATCCTCAGACGCTGTGATCAGTAAGGCTTGTTGGGAGTACACAGCCCACGTCCTGGCTGTGGTGCAATTTGGCCACTGAAGGCTTCTTGCTGTGCTTTTTACAGCCCACCCCCACTCCAGCTGATTCATAATCCTAAAAGCAGGAGATTAGTGTTAGATATCGGTCCAGTAAAGTAGTATTTCCATATTTTCAGTTACTTCTTTCCAAGAGAGGGGGAGGTTTGGGAGAAATGGAAGGCTATGATGGGATAAGGTATGTGGTGATGCTAAAGTGAGCTGGTGGACCTGCTTATCTTTTCCCTCATGGATTGAGTTCAGAATGAAAAAGCTCAGCGCGTTAAGTTTATGTCAGAAAATGCAAATGCTTATGGTGAATCCTAATTACGTGGTTAACTGTCGTGATGTCCTGTCCCAGTCTGCTTGTAAACTTTCTCCTTCTGTTTCTAGGTCCTTGTTTCTTATATCATTAGCAGTTGAAATTTGAGGATAGAAATTTCCCATTTCTGTGGACTTCAGTAATTAGACTTTTGTGGTAATTGAAATGGTCAAGACTAGAATTACTTTAGCTAGTCCTACTTACGAAGAAATGGAGAACTTAGAATATTTCTGGAACAAACAAGATTACAAAGATGTTAGAAAGTCCTAAAAATCTTTTCTAAGAACCTCAAATGCTTATGAAAGATCAGTGTTCTTATGAACAATGAATGCTTTTTAGTTTTAATAATTAAAGTGGGAGCTCTAAGAAACTCAAGAATAGACAATTTTTTTTTCAGCCATAGCCACGGCATGTGGAAGTTCCCGGGCTAGGGATCGAACCCGCTTCACAGCAAGCAACGTGATCTGCTGCAGTGACAACACTAGATCCTTAACCTGCTGTGCCACAAGGGAACTTAAGAATAGGCAATTCTTTATCAATCTGCGGTTAAGTCATTTGTGAGGAATCCTGCACGTCCTTGACCTTTTTCCTTGACGTTTTTGTGACGCTGCGTTTGTAATGCTGGCCCTGACGTCCCTGCACACTGCTGCGCTCAGCGTCTTTCCTCCACGTAACTACAAGGCAGAACACTGATGTATGCCTCTCATTCATTTAGCAGACGATTTGAAGTTGCTTCTTCTTCTTCTTCCTCTTTTTTTTTTCTTGCTTTTTAGGGCTGCGCTTGCGCCATATGGAGGTTCCCAGGCTAGGGGTTGAATCAGAGCTACGGCTGCCGGCCTGTGGCACAGCCACAGCAATGCCAGATCCCAGCCGAGTCTGTGACCTACACACAGCTCATGGTAATGCCGGATCCTTAACCCACTAAATGAGGCCAGGGATTGAACCCACAACCTCATGGTTCCTAGTTGGATTCGTTTCCTGTGTGCCATGATGGAAACTCCTGAAGTTGCTACTAAAGTCTGACTTATCCTTGTGATCTGAGGTGGTCTTTCTGGATGCCCAGTGCAATGAGAGCCCTGCAGGGCCAGTTAGAGGTGACTGGGCTGGATTTAACTCTGCCCTGCATTCCCCGAGCTGACACTGAGCAGGGGTGGTGGCTGCTCTTGAGACACTGAATAAACCAGGAGGAAAATAAAAAATATTAAAAGATATTTTAAAAGTACTTTTCCCTGGGAGAAACACCCACGAACATAGCACAGGTGGGTGCTCTAAGCTGCTGGCAACACTTGAAGGCCAGCCTCTAGGGTCAGCGGCTTGTTCTGAAGGCCTGTGCTGGTTGCAAGAAAAATGGAGAGAAAGGAAAAACCATCTTCACACGCTGCCATGAATCTCCTTGCCAGATTTTGTGAAAGAGGCACTGGGACATCCAGATTGCCCCCTAAGAGCTTTTGAAGTTCTCAGACGGTGAGCAAAATTGCTTTAATATATTGGCTGTTTTAGCTAGCATATTAATTGAAGGTTAAAGTTACGTAACTGTAGATTTGTATTTTTAGGTGCGTTCTGCGTGTTTTTACGGTACCATGGATCCCAGGGAGAAATCGTATATGCTGGACATATGTGACCATTCTAAGGGATTTAGGAACATTATTTTACATTTTAAATGATTACCATGAGTTACAGTTGTTATCTTTGCTTTTCGTGCTATATTCATTGTCAGTGGTACCTGGGTTTGTTTGCTGAGTTCATGGTCGGGAATAGAGGGCTGAATGGTTAAGACTGGTGCTGTGAGGAGCCTGGTTTACATCAGTTCACCCCCAAGGTAGGGAGTAGGTACCCTCCCTCTTTAACATTAAAAACAGCAGCCACAAAAAAAATCCCTTTTTTCCAAATATGTCTTTGCTCTCCCTCCAGCTGCCAGGAAACAACAGTAAAAACCAGCCTGAGTTGTGGATTCAGTTTGTCATCTCTTTGCTTTTTGTAACATGTGGGTGATTCTTGAGTTCCCCTTCCAAAGATTATTTCCTGCTGATTCAAAATCCTGAAGAGGCTGGCTTCATAAACCTGTTAGCAGAGTTCCCGTCATGGCTCAATGGTTAATGAATCTTACTAAGAACCATGAGGTTGTGGGTTTGATCCCTGGCCTTGCTCAGTGGGTTAAGGATCCGGCGTTGCCGTGAGCTGTGGTGTAGATCACAGACGTGGGTCGGATCCCATGTTGCTGTGGCTGTGGCGTAGACCGGTGGCTACAGCTCTGATTAGACCCCTAGCCTGGGAACCTCCACATGCCGTGGGTGCGGGCCTAGAAAAGACAAAAAACAAAACAAACAAACAAAAAAAACCCCATTAGTGAGCGAGCAGGTATCCCCATCATGTGGTCGAAATGTTTGAATAGCTCGATGGATAAAATTGCCCTGACAGAGTTTCTAAAAAGTGCACACCCTTGGAGTTCCTTTGTGGTGCAGTGGATTAAGGATCCAGCGTTGTCACTGATGTGGCTCTGGTCACTGCTGTGATGAGGGTTTGATCTCTGGTCCAGGAACTTCCGCTTGTCATGGGTGCTGCCAAAAAAAAAAAAAATACACACACTATCCATCTTCTCATTCCCACTCTTCTCCTCTTCCTCCTCCCCCCTTCCTCTCCCTTCTCCTCCTGTGGCACACGGAAGTTCCCAGGCCAGAGCTTGAACCCATGCCACAGCAGTGACAATGTCAAATCCTTAGCCCACTGAGCCACAGGGGAACTCCTCTTTACCACAACTCTTAAGAGTCCTGAGTTGGTTTGGGACAAGCCCCTAAGTCTGTTGTTTGGTTTGGTTTTTCCTTTGAACATATTTGTCAACACACATTCATTCATTCCAAAGGGTTAGGGCCCTGCTGTAGGGACACAAGTTCAGGTCCTGGGAGAGCCAGAGCCTTGGAGGTCACGGACCCCAGGGGAGACCCATACGCCCCCAATCTCAATACAAAGTGGGGAATGGTTAGCAGAGGGGCTGCATGTGGCACTGCAGGAGCATTAAGAGGGGAAAGAGACACCCGAGGAGCTCACAGAGGCCCTCCAGGGAGGATAGGCAGAGGGAACAGCACTTGCATAGTTTGCAAAAGCCAGAGTTGGGGGAAGATGGAGAAGAGGATGTGGTTTGGACGAGGCTGGAAGTGTAACCAAATAGCCAAAGACCTGGAGACCTCGGGGACAGTGCAGGCTCCACTCCATTTGTTCATAAAGTGGACTATTTGAAGCTAGGGGTGACGTGATCAGATAGTTGAAATCGTGAGGCATTGGGCAGAAAGTGTGGGTATGAACCCTGGCAGGTTCTTGCTGTGAAACTTGGGCAAGTGTTTTGTTTTGTTTTGTTTTTAGGGCCACACCTGCTGCATGTGGAAGTTCTCAGGCTAGGGGCTGAATTGGAGCCTCAGCTGCCAGCCTGCACCACAGCCACCAGCAATGCGGTATCCTTAACTCACTGAGGGAGGCCAGGGATTGAATCTGCATTCTCATGAATACTAGTGGGTTTGTAACCCGCTGAGCCACAACAAGAACTCTCTGGGCAAGTGTTTTGAATGTCTTTACCACAGTCTCTTGCTCTGCATTGTGGGGACCATGAGGGTGTTTTCACTAAACTGTCATCATATTTATTTCCTGGCCTAGAGCAGCGTTCTTAAGGGTTGGCAGGGATCTGACTTACTCTTTAGGACCAGTGTACAGGGTGGTGGGAGTGAGGAAGAGGCTGGAGATGGGGGGGCCTGGTTTCAGAGCTTTTGTGGTGATTTGGAAGGTGATCCAGACACACCTCACAGGGTGGTCCTTGGTCCTCCGAGGTCCTTTGAAGATGGGGTCACGTGATCAGGCACCTCCCTGTTTCTCCAGCCTAGCCTAGGTTGTGAATTCAGGCCTCGGTTGTAGGAATGGACTTGAGAAATTTTAGGGGGCAGCCTAACTTGACCTTGATGAAACCTCAGAAACATTATATTATCTTGTCTCTTGGACCACATGGTTTACTCTAGTCCCCAGTTGTTCTAACAGGGAGATGTGTAATTGAATCTCCTTGCAAACTAATGGAAAATTGCAGTTTTTAGAGTTTGTGCAGGTTTCTTTTGGGGAAATGTGAACAGATATCACTGGGATATTTGTCCTCAATTTAAAATGACTTGCCTTGGAAATCCATTGGACTATATGTCTAAACTCTAACATTGAGGAAACTCTTTTCTGAAGCACGAAAGTGTTGATCCATTCCAAACCTCTCTGAGGCAGTGGGAGACGCTAAGTACTAAATTCCACAACGAAATGGAGGCTGCTAGCAGGGGATTATCTAGGACTTGGGTTTAGACAGTTTGCAAAACAATTCAGCAAAGTCTATAAAGGCAATGGGCGAAAAGAGTATTGCTTTTTTGTGCTGCCAACCAGGTTTGTCACATGGATTAGTAATTTAGATAGGAACAGCCGTGAATCACTGCTTAGAGTTTTGCATTTAATTTTATCCTGGAAGCGATTTCCCTTTCAAATTCTTGAGCCGTAGTTATCATAAATGAATTAAACATTATGAAACCCAGACAACTACTAATTCATTTTGAAATAAGTAGACATTTAAATCTGAAAAAGAAACCTTAAATTTCCTTCGGTGGTGTTTAATATTTTCAAGCTGATGAAATGGGAATGGCATTTCACAGAGGTAATTTCCCAGAGTGGTGAGTGGTAGGTCCTGGGGTTTGTGTGCCCGGCATCTTGGCTGCAGGTTTAGGGGCATGAAAGTCAAGTTTTTTCAGGGACCAGTGACTGGGTTTTTTCCAGGGGGCATAGATTAAAATATATGGAAATGGCAACTGATTGGAGTCAGAGCTCTCCATCCCCGTTGTCATCCCCAATGCTCTGCAGCTTAATCCTTTGCATCCTGTCCTTCACTGGGACACCTGCCACCCCGCTCTGTCCCTGCCTTCTTGCCACTTATCAAATGGTGCTTTGGAATGGAGTCCCTGCATTCATCAGAGGTTGTTGGACATGAGTCTGTGGTGCTCCAGCCTCTCAAACACTCTCTGAAATCCATCTTGTGCAGGGTGATGGTTGTGGAAGGGCCCTGTGGTTACACAGTAGTGCCTAAAGATTTGGAAGCATCGCTGCGACAGAACGCCGAGCCCAGAGCCCTTCCCTTTGAAGCCTGGAAAATGTGCTTGGGATTTTCCCTCAAAGGCACCTTTTTTTTTCTCTGCTTTTTAGGGCCACACCTATAGTATATGGAAGTTCCCAGGTTAGGGGATCGAATCCCAGGCTAAAGCTACACCACAGCCACGGCAACATGGTATCTGAGCTGCATCTGCAGCCTACATCATAGCTCAAAGCAATGCCAGCTCCTTAACCCACTCAGTGAGGCCAGGGATCAGACTCGCATCCTCATGAATACAAGTTGGGTTTGTTATCACTGAGCCACAACGGAAACTCCCCTCAAAGGCATTTAAAAATCTGATCAGAGAATCAGTGGATTGTGTCCACAGCAATGTTACGTGAATGACTGAAAAAGGTAAAGGGGCTATTTTTCAAGGCTAACAAATTGATTTGTTTTGGATGTGGAAGGCGTCTAGAATTTTTGTTGAATTCATCTTTTTATTTTTTTTTTTAGAAAGGATTTAGGGATTTTTTAACCTCACCCTCATTCCCACTCCACCACTTTTGAAAACCTTTTGCATCGTCATCTTTTCAGGATGGTCATCTCATCTGTGATCACGTGTAGGCTTCACTTTCTTCCTGTGTAAAAAGAGGGTGGTAGGGAGTTCCCGTCGTGGCTCAGTGGTTAACGAATCCGACTAGGAATCATAAGGTTAAGGGTTCGATCTCTGGCCTCGCTCAGTGGGTTAAGGATCCAGCATTGCTGTGAGCTGTGGTGTAGGTTGCAGACGCGGCTCGGATCCTTCGTTGCTGTGGCTGTGGCGAAGGCTGGCGGCTACAGCTCCTGTTAGACCCCTAGCCTGGGAACCTCCATATGCCATGGGTGCGGCCCTAGAAAAAGGCAAAAAAAAGAGGGTAGTAATACTTGCCCTCTTTTCCTGCCGCACAAGTGGTCATGAAGATTAAATGAGATCATGGCTATGAAAACTCCTATTAGTCCCTTTCTGTAAGCAGAGATAGACTAGAGCGTCAGGATGGAAGCAGGCCTTTGTATGTAAATAGGAAGAAAGAAGCCTCAGCTTCTGCTGTTCCAGCCCCACTCCATTCCTGAATTAGACAGTCTTGTTTCTTAGGGGAAGGAAGATTCCTTCTAGGGACTCCTGGCCTGGTCTTTCTTCCTTCAGCTCAACTAGGTAGGTAGCCATGCTATGAAAGAGATTCGTGATATCACAAATGTGTACAAATCTTCCTTGGCTTACAGTGGGGTTATGTCCTGATCAACCCATCATAAGCTGAAAATATTGCAAGTCAAAAATGCATTGAATACACCTAGCCTACTGAATATCATACCTTAACCTCACCCACCTTAAATTTGTTCAAAATTCTTCCATTAGCGTACAGTTGGGCAAAACCATCTAACACAAAGCCTATTTTATAATAAAGTATTGGCTATCTCACATAGTTTATGAACGTTGTACTGAAAGTGAAGAACAGAATGGTTATACGTGTATCATTGTTTACCCTGCTCATCGCGTGGCTGACTGGGAACTGTGCTCTCTGCATCTGCCCAGCATCATGAGAGGATTTTACTGCAAACTGCTGTCCCAGGAAAAGATTAAAATTCAAAATTCGAAGTACGGTTTCTACTGAATGCATATTGCTTTCAGACCACTGTAAAGTCAGAATCCAAAATCAAACCATCCTAAGTTGGGACCATCTACATTTTCTCTTCCATTTTGGTGCTGCTTCTACATCAGTAAGCGGCACCTGATCTAGGTTTGTGATTCCTCAGTTGTTCATTTCCCCCTTTTGTTAGTTTCCTAGGGCTGTTGTAACAAAACCAACACAAACCGGGCAGCTTAAAACAAAAGACTCTTATTCTTTCGTGTTTCCGAAGGCTGGAAGTCCTCATTGAAGGTGTCCACAGGGCCATGCTCGATCTGGAACCCGAAGGAGAGGATCCTTCCTTGCTTCTTCCAGCTTCTGGTATTGCCAGCAGCCCTTGGCTCATTGATGCAACATTAATCTCTGCCTCTGTTGTCACGTGGCCTTCTCTCTTCATGTAGCTCCTCCTCTTCTTAAACCCACCAGCTATGCTGGAGTAAGGGTCCTCCTGATTCAGTATGACCTCATCTTAATGGGTGACATGTGCAACAACCCTGTTTCCTAATAAGGCCACAATCTGAGGTACCGGGGGTGGAGATGGGGTTTAGAACTTGAAGACACCGTTTTGAGAAACATATTTCAACCCATAACCCCTTCCCGCCACAGATGGTTTGATGTTCATTTACATCACAGCTTCAAGCCCATTTTCAGAGAGCAGCATGTGTCCGCCTGGACAAGGATGCAGCTCCCCATCTCTTTCCAGAACTGGTAGCTGTGACATTATGTCTCTAATAATTCCGTCATGGAGCCCCAGGGAACATGGTCTGTGAGAGTTACACAGCACTTTGGAAGCAACTTAAAAGTTTGAATTAACACCACAACAGCCCTCTCATACTCTATTGTGGATTTCACTTAAGTTAACTAAGCCTGAAACCAAGAAGCTTAGATGGCACCAGTGGGAAGTACAAAAGTCCTTCCAGTTTTATTTGAAACAACTGGCTTTATCAGAAGTACTGCAGTGGGAATTTGAGCAAATGCTTCCTCTGTCCCATTCTGGAGAGGGAGTGAGGTCGAGGCGACTTCCGAATAGTGTGTGCAGGTGACTGGGACGCCAGGGAGCCCCCTCCTTCTTCAGTAATATGGGGTTGGGGCCGAGGGACATCAGATCAGCCCATGTGGGTTAGAGGGTGCTTCCTCTGCGATCCTGCACTGTGTAATTGACATAACCCGGTGCATGAGAAACATTTTCCCCAAATAGGATTCATACAGTAAGAAGGAAGCCTGGAGTTCCCGTTGTGGCTCAGTGGTTAACGAATCCGACTAGGAACCATGAAGTTGCGGGTTCGATCCCTGGCCTTGCTCAGTGGGTTAAGGATCCGGCGTTGCTGTGAGCTGTGGTGTAGGTCGCAGACGCGGCTCGGATCCCGCGTTGCTGTGGCTGTGGCGAAGGCCGGCTGCTACAGCTCCTGTTAGACCCCTAGCCTGGGAACCTGCATATGCCACGGGTGGAGGCCCTAGATAAGGCAAAAAAACAAAAACAAAACAAAACAAAAAGAAGGAAGCCAGGTCAGCCTGCATTTAATCCAGGCTTTACCCCAGTCTTGCCAACTGAATTTAAGCACATTTCTTATTAAAATGGGATCCCAGGTTTCTCATCTCTGTGTGAAAATAGTGAAATTTGCTGCATCATGTTGTCTGCAAGGCAGTTAATAGGTGGCTATATTATAGGCCACTGGCAGATTGCAAGTAAACAGTGAGGGGTGATAATGAGGACAGCCACTCAACGAGCTCTGTCTTCACGAATGAATAGATTTTAGGCTCAGACAGAGGCATTGTAAGTAAGAACAAGGTCTGAAATGAAGAGGGTCAGTTGAGGAGCTGCTGAGTTTTGTTCTGGGCCCTGCCAGGCCTGGAAGGAGTGCTGTGGACTTGCCAGGTGAAGCCCTCGGCAGAAATCCACTTCCAGATGAAATGGAGGAGCTGCAGGGGCGGTGGGGCTGGGAGGCGTCCCCAGCAGGGTGATGGGTTACAATGGGAGATTGAGGGAGATAGGAGGGGGGACTATTTCAAGGGGTGACAGTGTCTCAGGGACAGGCTTCTGATCCTGGGGTTGTAGGCACAGCAGGTCCAGGTGGACGGAAGGGCATCCAGGAGTCCAGTGAGCTTCAGGGCCCCAGGGTCAAGAATCCAGAGAGGGCCTAAATGTAAGTGAGGGACCCTGGACAGGAAATCACAGCTGAGATGATGGCAGTTGGGGGACTTGGGTCCCAGAGGGTTGCATAGAAACTAGCCGATTATCTCCAATGAGGTTAGGGCTGGTCCTAGAAACTGGTGGGTGTGGGGGATTCCCTTTGTAAGAAAAGAGGGCCCGACCCCAGGCTAGGACAGGCTGTGTCCGGGGTGGAGCATTCGCCCTATCAGCTGTACTCTGCTGCTGCTTCATTTCTTTTTTTCTTTCTTTCCCTTTTTTTTGTTTTTTAGGGCCACACCCACAGCATATGCAAGTTCCCAGGTTAGAGGTCGAATCAAAGCTGCAGCTGCTGGCCTACACCACAGCAATGCAGAATCTGAGCAGCATATGTGACCTACACCACAGCTCACGGCCACGCTGGATCCTAAACCCACTGAGTGAGGGCCAGGGATTGAACCTGTGTCCTTAGGGATACTAGTCAGGTTTGTAACCCACCGAGCCACAAAGGGAGCTCGCTGCACTGCTTCATTTATTTCAACAGATCTAGTAACAGTGAAGATCCCAGAAATAAAGCTAAACTCATACCTCCCACCTCAGCACAGAGTAGAGTTGTTTTTGCTGCCGCTGTTGTTGTTTGAATTATCTAATCATTTGCAATCGCAGGGCAAAGGCATTATTTTGGCCAACAACTATTGAATGGAGATGTTTATGCACTTCCATGACAAATTTACTGATTGATTAAAAGGGCTGAGGCTGAGAGGTGTTTTGTGATATGGTATCGTCCAAAAATAGAAGGAACAAAGACCCACAGTTCCATTTTTGATTTCTGGCCAAGGGCCTGGGAGCAGAGTGTGGGGGTTATTTGCTACTTTTGTGCCCCTGTGTGATCAGAACATGGCCATGAACCATAAGGCTTGGTCCTTTAGAAGAAAGGAGGTGAACTATGATACTAATGACAGACTATGAGGGACATTCTCTTACCTGTCGCTGCTTGTAGACATAACTCCATTTATGTGGCTGTTGGAAATTTTCTTCATTTTGCCAAGATTCAAACCAGAGTATTCTGAGGCCCTAAATTCAAAAACAGGGCTCAGGCAAAACATATGACAGTGTTTGATTTAAAAATTGTTTTAGTTTCACCATGTAAATAAAACCACCTGGATACAGTGTGTGGTGTCCTGGGAGAGGCTTTGAAATAAGGAATTGGCTGATATGGGTTTTCACTGTGATTCGACTTTGGGCATACCATTTAATATCTTTTAAGTCTCAGTTTTCTCCTCGACGAAATAGAATTTCTACACTTTTCTCCTCTTACATTATTGAGGGTTATAAAAAGTAATGTACACAACAGCTTTTGAAAACTGACTTAGTTTTACATTGATAAGTAGGAATTATTAACACAAATGTAAAAAGTCAGATTCTCTCTCTTTTATGCCTGTTTCCCTACATCTATTTTAATTATATTCACTCCAGAGTTTTGACTGAAAAATGCTAGTTTTTCCTTGTTTCACTACTTAAGTCATTTAATAAACTATCCTGAGTAATAGCACCGTAGCTCGGAGGGCTCTTCAAAGAGGGGGAGCCATGCAGAAGGATGTTTGTAAATAATGCTTAGGTGACACTATTGTGATAATTATGGCTTTGTGAAGATGAGTTCTATAGCAAGCCCTCAATTTTCCTGTCATTCTCCCTCGCCCCACCTGAGCTTTCCCACATAAGCATATTTGTTCTATGGAGCTAGCTATTCAGGGAACCAAATCTCAAGAGAGCTCTATAGCTCTTTGAATCCACTTTTCATTTTCTTAGGCCAATTCTGCAGGCCCTCAAGAGGACAAAGGTCGCCCCCCCTTCCCTAGCCCTGGTGAAGATAGGAGGAAGAAAGTGTAGCAGATCCCCAAGCACTCAGTTTCCAGCACCAATGAATAGCCTTCCCGGGATCAGAGTGACCTTTTTTTTTTTGTCTTTTTGCCTTATCTGGGGCCGCAACCGTGGCATGTGGAGGTTCCCAGGCTAGGGGGCTAAGAGGAGCTCTAGCCACCGGCCTTCGCCACAGCCACAGCAACGCGGGATCCGAGCTGCATCTGCAACCTACACCACAGCTCAGGGCAATGACGGATCCTTAACCCACTGAGCAAGGCCAGGGATCGAACCCGCAACCTCATCGTTCCTAGTCGGATTCATTAACCACTGAGCCACGACAGGAATTCCAAGAGTGACCTTGAATGAAAGCTCTACTCAGTGGGCAGAAGGTTATAGCAATGATGTTTTGTGTGGGATCTTCATCTCAAGAATGACTGCCTCCTCACCCATCTACACCATCTTGTCAGGACTTGGGCTACTCTGAGTGCAGGAGGCTCTGAGTGCAGGAATGAAGAGGACCCCCCTGCAGATAAGGAAAGCACCCTCAAGGGGTTTTGCAATAAACTCCTGGAACCCCTGGGCTTGGTAGATTTCCCAGCAGAGGGACCCGATATGCATTTCAAGCTTACCTGTGTTCTCCAGCTTTTTGTTGTTAAGCATTTCCAACCTCAGCTTCCTTGTCTTCTTTTTACTCACCAACTCGATTGCAATCTAATTTCAGTTAGACGTCAGCCAGTAAATTTTGTTAATGGATCTTTGGAAGCTTTTAGAATTGGAATTGGAGGAGCCTTTGAAAGTCATCTTATCCAACCCTCCACTTGCAGAGGAGGTCCCCGAGACCCAGAGAAACTGAATGACTGGTTCAGGTTATGCAGTGAATTAATGGCAGACCCAGTGCTCTTGGAAACATTGCATGGTCATATAAAGGATGGAGTAAGGATTTCTTAGTGGGTGTACCCTCTTTTACCAGGATGGAGTTTCCATTGTGGCTCAGCAGGTTAGGAACCCAACTGGCTTCCATGAGGATTCAGATTTGATCCCTGGCCTTGCTCAGTGGGTTAAAGATCTGGTGTTGCCACAAGTTGCGGTGTAGGCCACAGATGTGGCTCAGATCCCACGTTGCTGTGGCTGTGGCTGTGGCATAGGCTGCCAGCTGCAGCTCCGATTGGACCCCTAGCCTGGGAACTTCCATATGTCACGGGTGCTGCCATAAAAATAAAATAAAATAATTTACTGAGGTTTTAGCCTCTGGTATGTGGAAGTTCCCGGGCTGGGAACTGAAACCACGCCCCAGTAGTAACAATGTCAGATCCTGAATGGCCGGACCAGCAGGAAATTCCTACCCGGGTTATTTTTGCGGCTATGATATCCAAAATAATGCATCACATGGACCAGAACATCCTATTTTATTGGCATGTCTATGGTTAACTCCCTGTAAACCAGAATTCCCTTATGATGGTACTCATGTTGAGAAGCTTTACAACATGCATTGTTTCATTTTTCTGAAACAGTGACTCAGACTGACTCTTAGATGTCAGGGACGATTGCTGTCCCTTAAATCATTCCAAATATGGGTTGTAATTGTACAAGAATGTAGTTTCAGAGAATGGATTTGACATGAACACAAGCCACGAAATGTGCTGCAGCACGCCACTTCTCCCTACCCCATTAGCTTATTTAAAGTAGAATATTCTGGTTGTTTGAATTCCTCTGCCCGAACTTTCCAAGCACTGTGTGCTGTTATTTTATAGTTTGGGGCACAGGCGCAATGAGTTATCTCAGTCCAGAAAAATCATGTAACTTGCTGATATTATACCAGGTGCATTCTGATGCAGCATTGATTTTTTTTTTTTTTTTTAATTTTTCTTCACCACCATTTTCACATCAGATTGAACACAGACACAGGCAAGGTATAAGCTTGGCGGTGAGATTTGCTTGGCTTGTTTATCTTCTCCCATGATTCAGCACCAGGTTCTTTTCTCCATGCTCTGCAAGAGGATGATGAGAGGAGGGCGTGGGAAATCCCAGGGCGTCAGCGGAAGTGTGACCATCGGATAAGAATATCCTTCAGGAGGAAACCGCTGTTTTCTGATCACCCCAGCTGCAGTCACACCTCACTCCAGGGGACCTCTAGCTGAGGCTCTAAATACCACCCCCTGAGGCCTCTCTGGAGTGCATGAAGGGAACCATGGAAAATCACCGAGAGGATGGTTCCTTGTATGTTCTAAATAGATTGTGTCAAACATGGAGGATGCAGCCATCACTCTTATAAATTTTGGAGACAGTTACTAGCATGGGTAGGTCTTGGCCAGTTCAGATTGTCTTGCTCTCTTCAAACCGAGAGCTGGCTTTTTCCCCCTTATGTAGTTTCTTATGTGGCTGATCTATCGGTAGTTGTGACATCAGAGTTTGTGTAATGAATTGCTGCCTCAGTGGCTTGCTGGTTCTGGATCATAGAGAAGGGGTTTGGCTTGAGGGAGGTTTACCAGTGGGGGTGCCCCAAACTGGAAGTTTCCACTTGGCCTCTGTTGGCTGAGGAGCAGAGATAATGATTGAATGCAGAGTTGAAACACTTCTTGTTAACAGTATGCTGAGAGCCTGGAAAGGAACGTAGTATTGCAAACATTGCCTTATCTGGGGAGGCAACAGGAGTGGCTCAAAGGAGCGAGGTAGAGTTATGGAATCAAGTTTAAATTCGACCCTGTCCCAGATTTGGAACCTGGGTAAGTCAAGCAACTTTGAACCTCAGTTTCTTTTCTTTTCTTTTCTTTTTTCTTTTTTTGTCTTTTAAGGGCCGCACTGGAGGCATATGGAGTTTCCCAGGCTAGGGGTCAAATCAGGTATGTAGCCACTAGCCTACGCTGCAGCCACAGCAACACCAGATCTGAGCCACGTCTGCAACCTGCACCATAGCTCATGGTAATGCCAGATCTTTATCCCACTGAGCAAGGCCAGGGATCGAACCTGCATCCTCATGGATGCTAGTCATGTTGGTTTCCGCTGCGCCAGGATGGGAACTCCTGAGCTTCAGTTTCAATTGAAAAGTGATGATGGTGCAGGAGGGAATGGGAATGATAGTGATGTTCGCCTTACTCTGTGACAGGCTGAATATTGGTCCCCAAAGATGTCCTAATCCCTGGATCCCTTGAATGTTACCTTATGTGGCAAAAGGGACTCTGCACAGGTGATTAAGGACCTGGAAATGGAAAGCTTATCCTGGAGTATCTGTGTGGGTCCAGTGTAGTCACAAGGGTCCTTTCCTGGACGTTGGAGGCAGCAGAGACTAAGACGAAGGGGCCGTGAGCTGAGCAGTGCAGGTGGTCTCTAGAAGCCGAAGAAGGCAAGGAAATGGATCCTTCCCTCACAGCCTCCAGAAGGAACCAGCCATGCCCACATCCTGCCTTAGGCAAGGGAGACTATTTATGGACATCTAGCCTCAAGAACTACAAAAATAATTCACGTTGTTTTAAGCCACTAAACTGAAGATCATTTGTCACATACAGTAGGAATAGGAAACTAGTGTATTCACCTACCTCATGGTTCTTGTAGTGGTTAAATGTGACTCTGTGTTTACATACTTTTAAATCTCAAAGTGCTACCTAAGCGCTCTCTTGTGGTGCATCGGATTAAAGATCTGCAGCAGCTTGGGTTGCTGCTGTGGCGAGGGTTGCTGTACGTGGCTTGAGAATTTCCATGTGCTGGTGCAGCCAAAAAACAAAACAAAAATGAAAATTAAAAAAAAGAAGAAAAAAGTGCTACCTAGATGTTAACACTTTTAAAATGAATTTTTACGTTCATCCAGATTTCCAGGTTAAAGTGGGCAATGTATGTTGGGAAGACCAGGAGAACGAGAATCAGGACTTTTCAATGTTGCAGTGAACAGATTATGTATGAAAATTTAAATCCGTGTTATCAAGCAGTTCTCAGTTGTGAAATTGTTTATGGTCATTTGCAACTGTGAGTCACTTTTTAGGTGAGCAGGCCAATGCGTGCTTTACTTTCTGTACCTGTTGAATCTCAACCTTGAATGTTCATTAGAGTCGCTAGGAGAGCTTTGAAAAGTTCCAAAGTCCAGGCCACACCCCAGGACAATTAAATCAGAACCTCTGCAGGTAGACCCTGAGCCCTGGGTATTTTTTAAGGTTACTTGGGTGGTTGCAGCCTGCAGCCCAGGCTGAGGGCCCCTGCAGCAGTACTGTGCTTGTCTGCTGAGTAAGATTTTAAATCAGTTCTCTTTGAAGCCTGATGTATCTGGATGTGTTTTGTTTTATTTTGATTTTGGCCACATCCTCAGCATGTGGAAGTACCTCAGCCAGGGATCGAACCTGCACCACAGCAGCGACCTGAGCCACAGCAGTGATAACACCAGATCCTTAACCCACTGTGCCACAAGAGAGCTCCTATTTGTTCTTTTGAGTTTGGGGGAAAATGCTCTGCTGAGGGCTCAATGTCATATCTTTCAGTGATACTAACGTTATCAGTTTATGAGCTGTGGTATGTTTCCGGCAGGAAATATAAAAGTGTTAGTTAGCCAACACTCCTGAGATGTTCAGAAAACAGATTGTTGTGGACTGATGGCAAGCACCATTTCATAGGCACTTTTCTCTTCCTATTGCCCAAAAGTGAGCAGTAACTGAGGGGAGAAGTTGAAGTCACTGAGGCTTTCTCCTCACGTGGTTGCACCTCTTGAGAAATGATCATGTTTTTACTTAGGTCGTGTGTCCTTATGTCTCCAGTCTGAGGGAGGAAATAATCCTATTGAAATTTCTTCCTTTGGAACCGCTGTTGTCAGAAGCTGTGGAAGTGCTGGGAGTTGCCCGTTGCTGCTTCCCTATGTTCCTGGTTGTTTTGAGCTGTCTTGTGCTGCCGAGGGTGTCGCTGGGTCACCGCCTGTCACCGAGGGCACCCTGGCCTTGACGGCAGGTGACGTTATCTGCCTTATGTATGTCACAGGGAGGGTGCTAGAGATAAAATTGTTTTCTAAATCACGAGGTGTGTTCTGAGTGGGCAGGCAGGGTTGAAGTTATAAATGTGATAGAAAGCCTGCAGCATAAACTCGTTCTGTTCATGATGAGAAGGGATCGGGTCCTTCTTTTTTAGGGTTCTAGTGACCAAGTAGAGGCAGTGGCTCTAGGACCCCTGAATGTCAGGTGCTTTCTTACTGTCATGTAAGCAGTTGGATTTAATTTTTCATCTAAATGGAAACTCTAATGCTTGATTACTTAAGTTTGCCCCAGGTGAATTTGGGTGTCCAAGACAGTAGGGCAGTACTTGAGTGTGGCTCTGTATTACATTGTCTCAGTGTAGATCTCAGCTCCGAAACTTACTGACTGGGCGCGGGGTGGGGTGGGGGTACTCAGGAAACTATTTAACCTCTCTGTACCTCAGTTTTGGCCTCTGCAAAATGGGGGAATAAGATACCTTCCGAGAGGGCTGTCATAAGGATTGGGGAAAGCACGTAGTAAACCTGGCACCAATCCTGGGTCACCATGGCCTCTTCTCCTACATCCTCACCCTGAAATCTGGGGCAGCTCAGGAGCTTGGGTTAGTGTTTTCTCCTCTTTTCCTTCCTCCTATCTCTTCAATAAATATTTATTGAACACCTGCTTTTAGAAAGTACACCTATACAATGTTTATTCAAAGTAGACACTCTTGCTTTAATGGTTTGACAATTTGATTTAAGATATTGATACGGGGAGTTCCCATCATGGCTCAGTGGTAATGAAACCGACTAGTATCCATCAGCATGCGGGTTTGATCCCTGGCCTCTATCAGTGGGTTAAGGATCCTGCACTGCCGTGAGCTGTGGTGTAGTTTGCAGATGCGGTTCGGTTATGGCATTGCTGTGGCTGTGGTGAAGGCCGGTGGCTACAGCTCCTGTTAGACCCCTAGCCTGGGAACCTCCATATGCCATGGATGTGGCCCTAAAAAAGACTAGATAGATAGACAGATACAAAATGGTGATGGGGAAGGATTGGGGTTTGTTTCTGATAGAATGGAAATATAAGATTTCAAATGGTTTATTTGCACCAACTAGAGTAAAAACCTAAGATGTTTTATATTTTTATTTACTAAAAAAATTTTTTGTAATGGCTGCACTTATGGCATATGGAAGTTCCCAGGCCAGGGATTGAATCTGAGCTGCACCGCGACCTACACTGTAGCTGCTATGGCAACACCAGATCCTTTAATCAACTGCACCAGGTTGAGGATTGAACCCATGCCTCCTTATCAACCCGAGCCACTGCAGTCATATTCTTAACCCACTGTGCCACAGTGGGAACTCCCTACGTTTCTTTCTTTCTTTTTTTTTTTTTTTAATAATTGAAGGCATCCGATGACCTTAGGGATCAGGGCAGCGGAAGGTTGTTGGCATGTTGCTGTTGCTCCGATTGGTCCCCTGGCAGTGGGCATGGGTCTCGGATCTGACTGGCCGTGTAGTCAATTATGTGTCAAAGCAAATATGGTGACTGAACTTTCTGTTTGCCTTGTGCTGTGTGAACTGTTGGGGGTCCATAGTCCCTGCCCTCAGTTTAGGTACTGAGAGTGTGGATGTCAGGTAGGAGGTTTAGGAAGCTTTCATCAGATCGTTGAGTTCAAAGAAGCATTTTGGGTATTTATTGTTCATGAAATTGTTTATTTTTTAACTTATTTTTTGGGTACCATTCACAAACCGCTTTACTTTACTGTCATGAATTTATACCTTTTTCATAGAAAATAGTCTAAAACAAAATCCTCTTTTCCCAGGATTTCCCTTGGTGCAAATTTCCTGCACTCTAATCAAGTCTATGTAGCTTGGTCCGGTTTTTTTTAGCAACTTGGGTTTCATTAGCTAGCGATTAGAGTGGTTAATCAAGTTTGGTGGTGATCATAATAGCCATTTGTGTTATTTTCAATTCTACTTTTCCACGCTGAAAAAGAGAATTATTTTAAGGACATGGAAATATCCTAGAGAATGCTCAAAGAAATTCTGTGCCTTCACCAATCCCACTTAGAACTGCCTTTGAAAAATGATAATGAGGATGATAATAATGGTAATGATTGCGATGATTGCATTCTGCTTTTGAGTGGTTATTCTGTGTCGGACAATATCCTGAGGGCTTTGCACGCATATTCTCATTTTATCATCCAGCAGTCACATGAGGTCATACTTTCTAAGCTTTTCCTTTCTACAGAGGAGGGGCACTGAGGCACAGCAGGGGTAGGTACATTGTTCAAGTTCGAATGGCTCATCAGTGGAGGGTTTTGTATTTGTTCCAGATGGGTCTGACTCAGACATGCTTTCCACACTACTCTATCATTGCCTTGGGCAAGATCCGTAGTTAGGAGGTTGGGAGAGAAGACCCTCAAGGGAGGCAGGAGGGGTACATTAGCTAATTCACCCCAGTTTGTCTCTGAAAGGTTTGGATGAGGAAGCATCATATTTATCTTGGAACACTAGGGACACCGAGCTGATGAGACACTGAGACTTGCTTAGTGTCATCAACTAAACCACTGATAGAACTTAATCCAGAAACTGGGTCCTCCTCTACCTTATGCAGTGAAGACCCAGTCTACACTGCTACTGCAACTCAATTGCATGGATGATGGTGAGATCCGTTTTGTTTGGGGTCATCTGAAATTGGAGGTTTAAGAATTTTCAATTTGGGTTCAATTCTAAAACTTCTTCTTTACCCCCTATTTTGGAAAACTTCATGGGGTAACTTCTTCAACTCGCAAGGAACCCTTCCTTTGTGTGGCTTTTGGGAAGAGTGGGTGCTAACGGCGCCTAGAACTTGGGAGCGTATTTGCTGTAATTGCTCAGTGATGGGTCATTTATCATGCATTTGAAATAAATTTGGAAGAGAGCAGGGCTCTTGAACTGTAATCATGGATCTAAGGGAATATTTTCAGGGTCAACTTTAAGGTGGCAGGAATGGAGATTTTCTACAAAGGAAATTCTCTAGCCTTGCCACATAATGATTGCATCTCAGTTTTTGTGTGTTGGGTCCTAGAGATCATATGCTTTGGACAAGGGACTTAGTACTTAAGTTAGGAGCTGTTAACCCTCCAGGGCAGGACTTCTCTCCAAAGACTTTGTGCCTAAGTCCTAGTGGATTAACAGCTGACCATGAGAGGAAGTAAGGAAAACTCATGGCTCCTGCTAGGCTCCCCTCCCATGCTCTTCCCTGGACTGGACTCCAGGATCTCCATTGGTGAACAAGTGTGTGCTGGACATTCTCCATTCATTCATCCCTCCAGTTCATTCTTCATCTTCCTAGACCTTCTAGGGCTGCAGCACCCTGGACCCCTTGCCCTCTGGCTTGATGTTGGGTTGGGCCACTGGCGATGGAATAGGTAACTTACATGAAGCATCAGAAAATGATATATATGCCTGAGAAAACATAACCAAAGAGAAGGAGAAGGGATGCTGACAGGTGTTTCACTTTGTAGAAAGGCAGTCAGGAGAAGCCTTTCTAGAAGGGTGAAGTTTGAGTACAGATTTGAAGGAGGTGAAGAGGAAGGACACATCCATATCTGAGAGAAGATTCCAGGCAGAGGGAAGAGCAAGCCTGAAGCACAGACAGCAGAGGGGAGGGAGTGGGAGTGTACAGTGGGTCAGATGGGCCATTGCAAGAACTTTGGTTTTACCTGTGACCTGAGTGGCTGTTGTAGGGCTTGTGGAAGGTGGTCATTGTAGCCTGCCTGACTTTCGTTGTCATGCCTTCTCTCTGGACAGTCCTGAGAGTAGACTGAAGGGGCGAAGGAGGAGACAGAGAGCCAGACTTGGACACTTCCTGGCAATGCGAATGTGGAGAGGGCTGGGGGCTTGGACCAAGGACAGAGCAGTGGAGTAGAGAGAAGTGGTCAGATTTAGGACACTTTTCACAAGGTGAAGCCGATGGGGTAGATGAGATATGAAGTGTGAAGAGAAAGGAGATCGGAGTATGCAGAGGGTTTTGGCTTGAGCTGCTAGGAGGATGGACTTGCCAGTAACCGAGATGGGGAGGACTGCGGGAAGAGCAGGTTTGGGGCTGGGTTGTGGGGAGACCGAGAATTCCAAATAGGAACTCTGACAAGTCTGTGAGAAACCCCGGTGGCGATCTCAGATGTGTGACTGTTGTTAATGTAGTTTTTAGTTTCGAAGTACTTCACCCTTGGTGGCTGGCTTTCTCTGAGGTGTGTTTTAAGAAAAAGAAATGTTTACGCCATGGCTGTAGTGATTTTGAGAGAAAGCCTCAAGGCAGAATATGCAGTGCCTATATTTTCCATTGATGCAAAACCATCTTTGCGTAGTTAACAGATTCAGGGCACTTGTGGGAATTTATTCTGAGCCAAGAGACGTTTGGCACTGTTTTACCGGCCTGACTATCATGACACCGAAGCTTTTTGGAGCAGAGCTGCATGTTATGGCGTTATGCAATGAGTGTTTCATGCCAGCCACAGAAGCAGACCTCATGCAAGTGGAAAGAGCAAGTTTAGCAAAGCCCCAGTTTACTTGTGTGTTAAAGCTTTGCTGTCCTCTTAGGTATGTTTTTGTTTTTAAATGTTATCCTGATATTTCTTCCTTGTGCTTTTCTCTCCATTTTTTTTAAAGAAATTTATTTCTGAAAGTTCTGTTTTCTTGTTGTCAACGTCACAGGCACCCCCAAAGGGAAGTTAGACTCTGAGCCTGGGGAAGAAAGCACCAGTGTTTCTTGAGCATCAATTATATGCTGGCTTCTGGGCTGGGTACCTTCCTAACCCATTCGATCCTCAAAACAATATTTAGAGGCAGGTATGGCTGTTGCTGCTTCACAGATGAGGAAACTGAGGTCAGTGTGGGGAAATGACTTGCAGAAGGCCTGAAGCTGGTTTGTCACAAGAGTTCAGTTTCCACTTCTGGTTAGTGAATTTCCAGGGTCCAGGGCCTCATCTCTGTCCAAGTAGAGTTCTTTCTTCAGGCATTTTAGTGCCTCTGGATGTCTGTGCTTTGCTTTGTCTGACTTCCTGCTGATGAAGAAGAGGTGAGCAGTAGCAATATTTCTACACCTGATGCTTATTCCCCAAACACTTCTACAAGTTTATTGGGATGAGGTGGTGCACGCCTGTTGTGTGCTCTGTATTCTTGGGTGGTGGCAAGGCCTCGGGGGCTTCCACTCCAGCAAAGGCTGAATAAGGAATTACATGAGAGAAGTGTGAGGGGCAAAGGAAGGAGCAGTGCCTTCTGTGTGTGCCTTGGCATTTTGGGACCACCTTTCATCCCACCTCAGCCTCCAAGGTCAATAGTTGTCCAGTCAAGGAGATTGAAAAGAAAGCTCTGTATAGTAGGAACCACAGCCTGAGGTTGGCCCAAGATTGGATTAGATGAGATTACCTATTACCTGTGGTAAATAAGAGTGGTGCACTCTTTTGGCCGCTGTGGCAGTGCGGTATCCTTAACCCACTGCTCCCGGCCAGGAATGGAACCTGTGCCTCAGCAGTGACTGCAGCTGCTACAGTGACGACACCAGATTCTTAACCTACTGCGTCACAGTGGGAACTCCTACCTTTGACTTTTCTATTGCATCATATTGTAGCTGCTTTCCAAGATAGTCTTTGGGGATTTTTTTTTTTTTTTAAGCTTAGGAAAAAGCCAAGAACAAGTACCAGCATGGTTGGATTGAGGATTATAAAGTGTGTATTGGTTAAACTTTGCTGTGGGTTTATGGTCAAGGTTCACCACGTGCATGTGGTTATTGGGAGGTGGTCTTTATTGGGAGGACGGTCAGCAGAGCTGCCTGTGCTATGGGAAGCTAGTTTCTGGAAGAGCGGGGAGTGTACTTTACAGGGTTGTCAGCTAAACTGGGCAGTGTCTGCAGGTACAAATAAATGTACCTACCCATGTAGATGAAATGATAGAAAAACTCCCAAGAATCTCTTGTAAGGGACAACAAACGTCAAATTCCAGTACCTAATTCAGTGAAATATTGATGCCTTCTAGCACAGAGGCTCCCAGGTGACCTGAGGGTTTGAGTGGTGGCCTGAATGGCAGGCACTGTATGCCCAGCTGGCAGGGGCTGCCATGTGGGCTTGGTGAGAGCTCTGGCACTCTGAGCCATCTTCATTGTTTATCTGAGTTTTATCTTCCATCTCTAGCATTTCCCTTCTTCTGTAGCACTGCTGAAACTCTCACCCCTATAAATGAGTAAGAAAATCATCTTAACCCAGCCTCTCTACCAGCATAAAAATTCTATAGTGTCACCAACATTTTTCTGCCCTCAGATCCACTTGTGGCCCCTGGGAGGTACAGAGGGAATAAAATGAGTGAAAAGGCACTTTGTTACTTGCCCTACATAAATTGTGCATCGCTAAGATGAGTAGGTGAATAAATGCCTTTTTGCAAGGCCATTGTGAATAGCTAAAGGTCATCAGAGACTTTAAAAACTAGGATGAAATGCATTTTACCCATTCCCTTGAGAAATCGAGTTTCACTGCATCTTTCTGCCCTTACTGGAGGTACAAGTTTTAAGCACACACGACCCACAGACAATGCTAACATTACTCTTATTCCCTCATAATCCCCAGAGTTACTGGATAGACTAAGGCAAGTAATTGGTTGGACCATTTGTGCTAGTGGTTTAGAAAAAGTAAACCTCGCATGTATATTCCTATCGTGAATATACTACAGAACTGAACGTGCTTCTCACACATGAACAAGTACGCAGAAGCCACCAGAGCTAACGTGGCTTATTACACTAGATCAGGTGGATGTCGTGCGCCATACGACAGAATGGCAGTAGGGTATTGTTTTCAGGAGTTCCACTGTTCTATTACAACTTTTTTGATTAGTTGCGATTTTATGAAAGAAGCTTGCTCATGAATTTGACTTCGGCTTTCCTACAAAATGATAACATCATTTGTGCTCTGTAGAGTTTTGCATGCTGCTTTTTAGACTAGATTGCTAGAAGACCATATAGATTTTTAAACAGCACTGGTAGTCCTGAAAACAGTTATCTAATTTGGTGAGGCTTGACTTGAGAAACCAGTGAAAATGGCTAGTGACACACTGGGGACCTAAGTCATTACTAACTAGAGCTGCTTTTTCTGTGAAGGTGTGCTTGAGTGGAGAAGAAAACAGTTTTCCCAATTACTCAGAAATGGTTATCCATGTCCCCCTGGCATGATCTCATGCGGACTACGCTGACATCCTTCCCACAGAGCAGGTTGGCCAGAGCCGGCCAGGTCTGAGCTTTAAGACACAGGACACTTGGGAGGAAAACCCATCTAAACCACTTCCATTCTGTGGACTCAGGTGATTGTGGTTGATGGGTGTTGCCAGAACCAGTCAGGAAACAGAGTGACTCTGTGAAGCTCACCCAAGATGGCACTCAGCAGTCAAACATTTGACTTTTTGCCATAAAGGAAGGGATTGGACAGAGAAGAGCCTCCTGCGGGTCCTAATTTTTGCAAAAACAAGTCTCGGGGAAACAAAGCCCTTGTGACTCTTGGCCTGAGCCTGACAGCTGCCAGGCTTGTTAAAAAATGACAGCAGCCTCCAGAAGAGAGACGGGTGGCTTGGCACATGAAAGGCTGTGTTCTGCTTGTACATCGTGTGTGTGGTCAGCTGTCAATTAATAGACCTTTGCTGCAAGTCAGAAAACTAGGCCACGAGGAGTCTTTCAGGAAATGTTTATAATGTGGAATTATTTTGACCCTCATTGTATCGGCTGGAAAATGGAACAGATGTCTTGTTCATAACAAATTGTTTGGTAGGAAAAAATGTAGTAATGGGAATTGCTGGTTAAGTAAATAAGGGTGAATATGACAAAACGATTGGTAAAAATAAGTGTGAACCCTTACGAAAAAAATCAGAACTGAGTTGAGCTTTGTGATTTGCTATTAGAGTCCTTATGGGCTTTGAACTGATACTTCCAGTATAGCCCTTGGGCCACATCCAGCCTGCCTTCTATTTCTGTAAATAAAGTTTGTCCATCTGTTTGCATATTGGTTTTGTTGTTGTTGTCTTTTTAGGGCTGCACTCGCAGCATATGGAGTTTCCCAGCCTAGGGGTCAAATTGGAGCTGTAGCTGCCAGTCCATGCCACAGCCATGGCAACGGCAGATCCAAGCCACATCTGTGACCTACACCACAGTTCACGGCAACGCTGGATCTTTAACCCAATGAGTGAGGCCAGGGATTAAGCCTGTGTCTTCATGGTTACTAGTCAGATTCATTTCTGCTGAACCAGCACGAACTCCTGTTTGCATATCGTATATGGCTGCTTCCTGCTATGGTGGCAGAGTTGAGTGGTTGTAGCAGATACTGGATGACCCACAATCCCTAAAGTATTTACTATCTTTTCCTATATAGAAAAGGTGTGTTGACTTCTATTCAAGAACTTTGCCACTCAAAGCAGCCTTGGAGATTCATTGGCGATTTATTGGTGATTCATTGGCACATTAAAGTTTTAGACATGCCGGCCTAAGGCAGTCTTCATTTGGTGCTTTGGTGGTCAAACTCCATGAAGCTAATATAGGCACAAGTCTGTGTGCACATGTATATTTGCATCTCTACCCTCCCTACCCTACATCACTTTCTTGGAATGCTTTGTAACCCTCCAAAGTGTACGAGTCATTAGGCCAGAAAGGGGAGGACTTGACTCAGAATTCATGGACTCATATTTGAAACGATGGTCACAATGATCTCTATGCTCCACCAAGAAGAGCCAGACCCAGCTCGTGCTCATTTATTTATTCTTAAATAAAGAATATAAGATTTGCAGCCCAGCCCAGCCCATCTGTGGGATATGACATTTTGTAACTATTATTAATGGATAAGGGACTATTTCATGGATATTGGTTTCTTGAGCCTTAATAGCTATTGTCACATCACACTGTGGTTCTGGAAATATTTATTACATGCCTCTCCTACCTCGGAAAAATGAAAGCTCTAAAGTCTAAAATTATAGGCCTTTGGAGTGATTTTTTTTTTTCGTGGGTACCCACTAGAAATCACTGCTAGTTAGCCTGACAATGTTATTAAACATCCATCATGTATAGAACCCCAGAGGAATTTCTAAAAGGCAGAAGATGGAATTGAAAATGGACTGAAGCTGACTTCTGTATGCCTTTCCTATGAATGGCTGTTCCATGTACTCTGTGGGTCTTCCTCACCCCACATCAGGCTCCTACTGTAGGTATGAGGACCAGAAGATGTATATGTTATGTCAAAGTTACCTAGTTGGACACATGCTTCTGGGGACAGAAGCTGTGCAGATCAGAGAGTAGAATGACCTAGTTGGACACATGCTTCTGGGGACAGAAGCTGTGCAGATCAGAGGGTAGAATGGAGCACCGACCTTGGGACCAAAATACCACCCCCACAAACCTACAAAGGTACATATCACCATGCTGCACAATCTAAAACTTAAAAAAAAAAATCCATTAGAGGTTAATATAGGCTAAGATGGCCTCTACTATTAAGAATTTAAGGTGTTCCCTTTGTGGCTCAGTGGTTAATGAACCCAACTAGGATCTGTGAGGATGCGGGTTCTATCCCTGGCCTCGCTCAGCGGTTAAGTATCCGCTATTGCCATGAGCTGTGATGTAGATCACAGAAATGGCTGGGATCTGGTGCTGCTGTGATGTAGTCCAGCAGCTATAGCTCCGATTCGATCCCTGGCCTGGGAACCTCCATATGCCGTGGGCGTAGCCCTAAACAGATAAAAAAAAGAAGAATTTAAATACTTTTTGGTGCTGATTTTCAATGGAAGTGTTTTCCTCTGGGAAAACACCCTGAGGTCCTGGGTTCTGGGAGCTGTGATGGAGTTGTGTTCAGGGAAAGCCTGGTTCTCAGGCTGTCTGGGATCCAGGGACTCTGAAAGTTCACCTATGAGGTTGAGAAGTTAGAAGCAAACAGTGTATGGTTAGGAGAGAGACCAAGGATGACTCATCAGATGGGACTAGGAGCCTCCAGACCAGAGTGTGAGGCTTTGGAAGAGGAGAAGGAGGAACTGTGACAGACAGGACTTCACTTTGGAGGGTTTACTTGGGGTTGTGAATTATGAAGAGAAGGCAGACCAGTTCAAGTTGCAAGGTCCCAGGAGATTTTAATGGTGTTATTTCATGGGAGCAAAACTTTGGACATTCCAGGGAAGGTCAGAGGTTACATACATTTCCAAGCCGTATCTACTGACAGGGCCCAGAAGTTGAGATACCCAGGGGCCATGAGCACACCTAAGCCAGATCTTGGTTTCTAAATGCCATTCTTGCGATGAAAGAGAATGGGCTTCTTGGAGGAATGGCTGGGGGAGGGGAAATGTAAGATGAACCTCAAAATATCTTTTTGTGCCACAAAGTTAGGAAGTACTCAAAGAAAGATGAAGGCATGTCAAAAGGACATAGGCGTTGGCTTGAAGAAGCTCCCAATAGCTAAACCAAGTCACTTTCAGAATCGAAAGAAATATAGCAGTAATGAATCAAAACTCACTGAGTAATATAAAAGCAACGAGCCCATACTAATATGGATAAAATAAATAAGGAGAAGAGGACATTCTACCTTCAATAGAAAGTCAACTCATAAATGTAGAATTAGAAGTTAGAATTAAAAATCATCATTCGGCAATCATCAAGTAATGGTTAATTCAGGCAAGAAATGTTAAAGCATGCTAAAATTAGTGGGTGAAAATTTGATAAGGAACAAGATTTATATAGCCTCAGGGTATCTTTCCACAAAACAGTTGATAAATACAAAAGAGGTAGGGATTAAACTGTCACCTTATAGTGGAAAAACCTGGGAGACACAAGTGATCAGGTTATTATAATACGATCACTTGCTAGAAGAGAAAGGAGAGAATTACAGCATGGCTTCTGCAATACCACCCCTCTTCCCGCCAAAAAGATGTATAACCTGAATCTGTTTATGAGAAAACATTAGACAAACTCAAATTGAGACATACTCTACAAAATAACTTATGGTAATCTTCAAGCTGTGTCAAGGTTATACAAGTCAGGAGACTGAGAAACTCTTCCAGATTGAGGAAGAATACAGAAACATGACAAGTAGACACAACATGTGACTCTGGACTCCATCCCTTTGTGTTGTTAGGACATGGTGAAATTTTAATGGGATCTGTGGTAGCGTTGATTTCCTGATTTTAATGATTATACTGCAATTAAGTGGGAAATACTTCAAGTGTACAGCAGTAATGGCACCTCAGGTCTGCAGCTTATTGTCAAGTGGTTTGGTGAGCGGAAAAGTTGTTTCTTTTTTACAAAAAAGTGGGGAGGGGTCCTATGGGTAACGGTTATGTTTATTAGAGTTGAAGTTAAAATGATGGCAAGGTCAATTTGGATCAGTGGGGAGATTGAGGATAAGACTGGCAGCTTGTGTTGTCTTTAGCAGAAAAGTCAGACAAGAAGGATGAAGGAGCAAATGGGAAGTTGTCAGTTTTAGGATAAAGGAGCTAGTTATAAGATTAAGGATCATCAATCTATAAAAGGCTATAAAGGGCAAGGGTTCCCCAGGAGGGTCAGTGGGAGGCATGGCCTTGAGTCATGAGAAAAGGGTGGGTTAAGACTTTGACAGATCTGGAGTTCCCTGGTAGCTCAGCATGTTAAGGATCTGGCATTGTCACTGCTTTGGCTCTGGTTACTGCTCTGGCACAAGTTCGATCCCTGACCTGGGAAGTCTTGCATACTGTGGGAGTGGTCAAAAAAAAAAAAAAAGACTTTGGTAAATCTGAATGTGGAGGTGAAAGCAGGGACCTCTAGTGGGGCTTTGAGTAACAGGCATGCATCGATGTTAGCGCTATCTGGGATGCTGTGTCTATCCACAGATGCTTCGGGGCCAAGCTGGGCGAGAGAGGTGGTTTGCTAGGGACTTCAGAAGGATTACGGCAGTTTATTCTAGAAAAAGAGGTTGGTTTCAGCTCACACTGAGGTACATTTCACTTAATCTCAGCTCTCTGAGATTCATTTCTGTTAATGCTGAAATATGAGGATTTAGGTATTACTCCTCTGTCTTTGCTTATAGGGCTGATCTTTAGAGTCCTCTTTGTGATTGCTGCTCTGGGCCCTTGAACATGCCAAGTAAGTGAAAAGCCAGAAGAGTCTGAAATTGACTATATAGGATTGTTTGTATTTCAGGGTAACGTAATTCACTAAAGATATGAATGCCTAGCATGTGCTTAAATCCTGTGGTTTACTGAGATAAAGGACATGTATTTCCTGCTCTAGAGGAACCAGAGCCTGGCGGGAGAATTGTGACAATAAGTAGTTATGATGCATGACGGGAAGGAGCAGGATAGGGGCTCACAAAGGGTTGAGGAATTGGGGAGGGAGGTGCCTCCAACTCCATGAGGGTTACGGAGAGAAGCCTTCAAGTCAGGAGGAACGGTGTGTGTGTTTCTTCAAAGAAAGGCGCAGAGGTGAGGAACCAGGAGTGGGAGAGTGTCCCATAGCCTAGGGGAGGGCATGGGCGTGGGAAATGGGGTCTGTGTGATTAATAGGGGGTGGATCGAAGGACCTTGGGGGCCCACTCCTAAGGAGTCTGGAGGAAAGAGCGCTTTTAGGCAATGTGAGTCAGGAACTGTGCCTGGCAAAACAGAAAATTAATCAAGAGAAGCACCAAGTCAGTGTCTGAGTTTGCCCAGGATGCCGTAATAAAGAAGCACAGGCTGCATGACTTGAACAACAGAAATTAATTTTCTTACGATGCTGGAGACTAGAAGTCTGAAATCACGGTGTCCACGGGATTGGTTTCTTCGGAGGATTCTGTCCTTGGCTTGTACACGGCCATCTTTACCCTGTGTCTTCATGTGGTCTTGAGAACACCTGTCTGTGCCCCGATTTCCCCTTCTTATGAAGACATAGTCATTATGGATTAGGGCCACCCTCATTTTACCTCGATCACCTCTTTGTAGACCTCGTCTCCAAATGCAGGCACACTCTCAGATGCCCAGGGTAAGGACTTCAACGTTTGAATTTTAGGGGGGACCCAGTTCAGCCCATCACAGTCAAGGAATTTTATTTTTGTAGATCCTCATGAAAGTTTTTAAAGGGCAACTGGCAGCTTTTCTAGAAATATGAGAGGCTTGCTTTGCCTGTGAGGCTTTCTCTACTATAATCTTGGAAGTAGAAGGAATAACTAAACAGGTGGAATTTTCACATTTCACATTTGCAGCATCATGACCCTTCACCCCAGGATATTTCTAGCATGCATCTCCTGAGAATAAGGACCTTCTTTTGCAAAGTCACAACATCAAGAAATTCACCATTAATTCGGTAATGTCATCTAATATATAGTCCCTTTATCACCGTGCAGTACCCGCCCCCCATCCTGGGTCACATTGTGGTTCACGCACCGTGTTTACTTACTATGTCTCTGAAGACTCTTATGATCTCGAACAGCCTCCTTGCTCTTGTTTGCCTTTCCGTGGCATTGTCTGTTTTGAGGAGCTCATACCAGCCATACATGTCTTGTTCCCTCAGGGTGAGATTCGAGACGAACATTTTGGCACAGTACCTCATTAGCGACATTCTACCGCATCACCGCAGGAGGACCGTGACATCAGTCTACTCCAGTGTGGGGGGAGGTGGTGCTAAGCTTTGCTTAAGGAGATGATATCAGCCAGATCCTCCAGTTGTAAGGATGACTTTCCTCTTTACTGTTTAATAAACAATCTGGGAGCTGATCGATTGAAGCAAGTAAACATCCTGTCTCAATGACTTTCACCCAATCAGTCACTACCCTGGAGATGGCAAAACAGTGGTTTTAAAAATTGAATCCATTTTCACCTATAAACCAGCACTGGTCGATTCAAAAATAACACCCTCCTCCCCAA
The DNA here is from genome assembly GCA_004024745.2 of Catagonus wagneri. Classification (NCBI taxonomy): domain Eukaryota; kingdom Metazoa; phylum Chordata; class Mammalia; order Artiodactyla; family Tayassuidae; genus Catagonus; species Catagonus wagneri. The sequence goes on along the minus strand of PVHT021183529.1, from coordinate 836,821 downwards.
CTCCTTCCTTCCTTCCTTCCTTCCTTCCTTCCTTCCTTCCTTCCTTTCTTTCTTTCTTTCTTTCTTTCTTTCCCCTTCATAGATCTTTTTTTTTTTTTTTTTAAATTCAGTCTCACAAAATATTAGCTCTCAGTCACCTTGGGCTACCATAACAAAACACCATAGACCAAGTGGCATAAACATCAAATTATTTCTCACAATTTTGTAGGCAGGGAAATTCAAGGTCAAGGTTTGGGCAGGTTCAGTGCCTGGTGAGAGCTCTCTTCCTGCTTTCATATCTGTTTTCTCACTGTATTCTCACTTGGTGGAGAGAGGGCTCTGGCCTCTTCCTCTTCCTCTAAGGGACTGATCCCACCATGAGAGCTCCCCCTTATGACCTCCTCTAAACCTAATTACCTGCCAAAGGTCCCAGCTCTAAACACCATCATTTTGGGGGTTAGAACTTTGGTTTTGGGGAGACACGAACATTCAGATGATCCTTCTTTCCCACGTTCAAATGTTGCCAAGTGTGGTCAGTAGCCTCTGACATGTCCCCATCATTCCTACCTGATGGCCTTACAGATGACCCAGGCTCACTTTGTATTTTCTCTGCCCCAGACCTGGAATCAGCCATTTCCCTAGGGTTTCAGGCTCTTTTTAGTGACAAATAGTGTTTTGAAACCAAGATCCAGGAGCGAAGCATGCTCATTGTAACTAGATTGCCATTGTTTCTAGACTTTTTCTGTGGCCAAAACTTAGAAATACACATCTTTTGTTTTAAATCATGATTGCATTCCAGTTCCAGTTTACATTCAGTACAATTAATTCCTTCTCACCTTCCTTCCTTTCCAGTTTTTTTTAGCTCCCTTTTCCTACAGTGAGAAAACTTTGTTTCCTAACAACATCAGTATCATTACTTATTTGTTCTAACACATAGTATATACAAAATAGTTTCCGAATTACTACCACACATTGGCACCAATATCACCAAAAAACCAACTAAGTAAAGTTCAAAGTTGCTTGGCAGTTATTATTACTACTATTACTATCAATGTATCCTATTAAGACTGTACAGAGTGTTTATGCTTAATAATAATGTGAATGTTCTCGTGTTATCCTTCTGAGTTCAGTTCACTTGCTTCTGTTTAATTTTAGGGTTTGATTTTTTTTCATCTTTTTGATTTAATTATTTTTGGGGGGTATGTAAATGACTCACATGACTCAAAAGTCACAACCTGCATAAAAGATACACTGAGAAAGGCCGCACTCCCATGTCTTTCCTTTCCCTCACCAACTCATCCACTTACTGATGACCCTTTACATTAATTGGCTTATTCTTTTGTGTCTATTTTTGTAGAAATACGCAAATATGCATTCTTTTAGTTGTTTCCTTATTGGCTGCACCTGTGGCATGCAGAGGTGCCCAGGCCTGGTTTGAATCCATGCCATAGCAGTAACCAGAGCCACAGCAGTGATAATGCTGGATCCTTAACCTACTGAGCCACCAGGGAACTCCAGCAAATATGTGTTCTTCACTCCCTTTCTTAATCTTTCACCTTGCTTTCTTTTCACTTAACAGTATAACCTGGCAGTCATTCCAAAGCAGTTCATAGCTGTCTTTCTCATTCTTTTGTGTGACCACATGTCCATCAGGTAGATGGACATCACTCAGTTTCTCTGAATGGAAATTGGGGTGATTTTTTTCTCCGGCATCTTGCTATTGTAAATAATGGTGACATGAATAAATTGCCTTGTGAACATGTTATTTTGTATTTACAGAGGTGTTTTCAGAGTGAATACTTAGAAGTGGGGCTACTGGGTCAAAGGTAAAGAGTCCTATGGTGCTTTATCAAATAAAGATGCACTCCCCTCCTACTGTTCTGTTCTCTCAAGAGCAGTGTTTGAGAGTGCCTGTTTGGGGGTAGATTATTAGAGCCCCTTTTAGTTAGTATAAGGAATTACCTTCGGGTGACATCACAATCACCCAGGGAGCTTTTTTGCAGATATTGACACTGGAACCACACTCCCAGGCACCGATTTATTCAGTCTTCAGAGGACATCATGTGGCTTAGATTCAACTTACCTTGTCAAAGTACTAGTTTTACATCTAAGTTTAGTTACTAAGATAGTAACCCTTTCCTTTAACAAACTTATTGTTCTGGGAAGAGGTAAATGAAAGCACACAGTTAATGCATCTAATGCTCATGATTTCTGAATTGTCTACAAATACTGGTGACCATATATCTTTAATTTTTCAAAAATGGCCTGATTTCACTAATTCTACAAGCATTTATTGAGCACTTACTGAATGCCAGTCATTGCCTAGCTACTAAGGAAAGGATGAGTACAAGACAGACCAGATCTTGTCCTTAGGGTGTTCGTTCTGGTTGGGGGAGATGCAGGAATAGAGGAGGCCATTGAATCCCTCTGTTGGCCAAATACAATCTCTGTGGAGGTTCCTGTCCTTAAGGAACTCACTTTCCAATGGGGAGACACAAGTCAGTATATTCTGATCATTGTAGAAAGGGGTCCTCAGAGAACACAGGCAGCTAACCCAGCGGGAGGGGTGAAGGAAGGCTTCTTGGAGTGTGTGATGGACGTTGGGGCTGAATTTTTCCCTGCTAAAAAAGGGAGGAACTGCATCCCAAGCTAAGAGAATGATATGCGTGCAAAGGCTTAGCCGTGAGAGGGGTGTGTTGCTTTTGCAAGTGCGTCCGAGTGGCTGGAGTGTGGGCTTCAAGCCAGGCCATGACAAAAAGAAGACTGGCTAAGTAACCACAGACCACATCATTTGCTCCAGTGCCTGGTGCATAGCGGGTGTTAAATAAATCATTGGATGGTTGATCGCACGAATGATGACTTGCTGATTTGTGGAAGAGAGCAGTTTCACATTAGCGTTTTGCTAACTGCACTCACAATGAAAGGAGTTGGTGTTACTAGTGTATCTATATTTTGTCATGTGGATAAAACTGATTTTTTAAAATGCAAATGGCAGTCAGATTAGGAAAGCAGCCATAATTGGGAAGGGTCACCTGGATGCTGTATTGCTCTACTCTGGATTGAGGGACGAAAGAAAAATCGCTTCAGATTGTTTTCCTGTCTCTTTATCTGCTTATTATAATCCAGCTTCAGGGATAGATGGCATTTTAAAAATGCATAGTTCATTTGGGCTTGAGAGCCCTCGGAATGTTTCCCATCAGCTAAAGAAAAACAAAAGGACTAACAGACGGCGATGTTAGCTGTTAGTGATGTTAGCTGTAGAAGGACTTCCTCAGGAAATGGTCTCGTGTGTGGGTCTGGTTCTGTGGTCTAATTGATATTCCGCTGGACTGGAAAGTGGAGGAATTGTGATAGTTAGAGCGATCGTTTGAAGGACAGGAGTTCTGGTAGAAGCTGGTTCTGAATTTGCAACTATAGCAGAGGGTCATTGTGAATGAATCGCCTTGGATTTTAATTTCTTGAAGACTTTGCTACCTCTTCCCTCCTTTTAACGTACATTAAATTCAACTTTGTTTTATTTTAAGTTACTCAGTATCTGGAGAGCATTAGAGAATTATTTTCTGAAATAGACTGGCTGTCTCAATAAACCGATGTAATCTGATTCTCGTGACTTACATCAGCTAATGGCTGGTGAGACATTTATTTTCATTTAAATCTGCATTTGTTGTTTTATTCTTTTATTATTATGTCTCTATGGAAAGTGCCATAATATGCCTAAGACAAAGAAACAGCTCTTTCCTCTGTTGATAAAAGTCTTTGAATTTAGTAAAAACAGAGCCAGGAAGAGAAGGAAGCTTGCTGCCATCCTGTAACTGGCACAGAGATTTGAAATACGCTTTACCATTTCTTCCGCTTTGAAAAAATTATCTTGAATTAAGCAGATATAGATAAACCATGTTTTTATAGGTACTCCCACAATAAGAACAAACTGACAGGCTCAGCAGTGTTAGGCATAGCATGTTACCGTTTGGTGATTGAAAACACTTGCTATTAGGCAGGACCTGACAGTGGTGACTTCCAGAATCCTATGTTTTATTTGATGGTCTGAAAGACTCTAAATTATTTTCTATTTACAAAATGAATGCTTGTTAAATCAGACCGTTTTAAATTCAAAGACACAGTTTGGGTAATTTTAAAAATATAACCTTCCCATTTTTATACATATCCCCTATGATATTTCTAAGAAAGATAAGTTATTGAGAATTTTTTTTCACAAATGAAATGAAAGCCAAAACTCAAGAAGTTATTGGTAGATTAAATAAACTTAAGGTAACAGGGTAGTGCATGGTTATTTGGGAAATATATTTGTCTTTCTGAATTGGAGCAGTGGTTTTCACCAGATAAGACTTATCAATTATTTAACTAAACTGCTAGCTTTGGAAAATATTCCGTACTATAAAGATAGATATTTTTATGTTTTAAGTAGTTTTAGCTACTTAAAAGGTAATATATATACGTACACATATGTACTTAAAATTAAAAAATTAAATATCCACATATTGTGAATAATACCAACTTTTGTCCTTATTCAAATTCAAAATACTTCAGAATGACTTTATACCAACCAAAAAAAAAAAAATCAAAAAGATATTGCAAAAGGCATTGGTAGAAATTATTCTTAAAGGTCATTACTGATTAATTCAGATGTTAAGTGACTATCATCTATTGAAAAATATGACTTAAATATTCTACTTCCCCCCAAATTGAATGTATTTGATGTGATGGAGAAAAATTGCAATAATTCCATAACAAAACCAGTTTAAGACCTAAGAATTATCTGTCTCTATTAGTTTCAAAAAAATGAATTGGCTCTTATGTGGTCTGTATTTAAAAAATATACTAATAGATCATGACACATATATATCCCCACACATACATGCTATATTTAGAATATGTATTTATATTCTAAAAAGGTTATATAATTGGGAAAAAAAACTGTTTTGGAAGTAAGTTTTTCTTATTTGATGGCCAGACCTTTAAGCTTTAATATTTAACAAGAAAGTTTTTTTTAAAATAGAAGTCATTTACATGTAAAATTTTTAAAGAAAATGAATCATCGCTTTTTATCTGCCCCAGAAACTGTATTTTTACAGTTTTTTTTTTTTTAACTCAGAGGGTGCTTGGGGAGAGTAGAGAGTGAGCATTATGTCTTAAACTCTTCACTTTTTTCCCCTTGCGGCCGACTTAAATGCTTTGTGCACAGTGTTTGATGTAGAGATTTGGACAACCTCACATTTCAATCTGGGGCTCCTTGGAAAGTCTATTTTAATTACTCTTTTAATTGGATAGAGTAAGAGAGAGTAAGGTGTACACTTTAATGCAGGTTTCATGTAATAAAGGAGTGCCCACTGTGTACCCTCTAATGTGCTCAGCAAGCTTCCTCAGTCTGTAAAGATGCGTCTGTTCACAGAGGAGGAAGGAGCTCCAGTGAATAAGTAACAAAGGGAGAGCTGGTGAATCTGCCTTGAGACTATAATCACGGCTTGGTGTTGAGTGAGGAAGGAATTTACAAGGCGAGAAATGGCTGTGGGCCTAGAGACAGCCCTTATTTGACAACGTGATGACCTAATAATCAGCTCTAGCCTGGCCCCACACAACCCTTTAGAAGAATTGTACTGTAGCTTTTTGGAGGTGAGAAGAATGAGAACACTGTTAAGGTTTAATCTCTATAAACTTAAAAGTCTATGATTCATAGTCTCTCCCCCCCCCCCCGACCTCCATTTATCTAGAGGGCCTATTCGTGACACTGCCTATTTTCTTTGTTGTCTAATAATTGACTTGGTGAACTGGCACTTCAGGTAAATAAAAGTGTGTTTCCAATAGTTGTCTAAGTTTCATGTGGAAGCTGGGACTTCGGTAGTTAGAAAATTCAAGATGTAGAACATATTGGCCTCCTCTGTAACCTCCTGACCCCTGACTGCATTTTATTGGAGCAGCATTCCTCAAAAATGTTACCTCCACCCAGCGGTCTGAACCAGAAACTGGGGAATCTTCCCCCAATTCCTCCCTTGCTCTCTTCTTCCATCCAATCTCCACATCCACTCTGTTTGCTCTTCCCTGTCCTGTCACCCCCACGGCCTTCATTCCAGCCTTGCCCACCCTTCCCTTGCCAATTCATTCCCACTCTGCTCCAGGGGAACTTTTAAAAGTAACACACAGTGGAATATTACTCAACCGTGAAAAGGATAAATTTTGACACATGCTTTAACATGAACGGACCTTGAAAACATGAGAAATAGTGAAATAGGCCAGACCCCAATGGCAAATGTTGTATGATTCTACTTCTACGAGGTACCTACAATAGGCAGTTCATTGAAACAAAGCCCAGAATAGAGGCTACCAGGGGCTGGGGGGACGGAAGTGTTGGGAGTTACTGCAAACAGGTAGAGTTTCTGTTTGGGATGATGAAAAAGTTTTGGAAATAGATAGTGATGAGGGTTACCCAGCATTATGAATGTACTTAATGCCACTGAATTATACACTCTAAAATGGTTAAAAATCATGGTGATAATGCAGTTATGATTGGGATGCCTCTGCTGTGAAGTCTTCACAAGCCCTGTCACCTACTAGGTGGAATCCAGGGTCTGTGTAATAGGAAGGGAGAGGCCACTGTTCTGTTCCTTAGAATCCCACCTCTTCCCTGGGGCCCTCAGCCTTTCTCAGTGCCCTTCGCTGTGGATTGGCTGGAGGAGGGACCGGCTCTGTTTGGCTTGTATGACCCCCACCCCATCTCCTCTGCTCCGCGCCTCTCCCATCTCCCTCAGACCCATTCACCCTCCTTGGGGGCCTGTGTTCTGCCCTGCTCCTGCTGCCACCTAGTGACCTGGCCTTTCCCAGCCTGCGGGGACAGCTGCTCTGATCATTAGGACCAGAAGGGGAAGGAGGAGGCAGTGCCTTTCAGCTTTGGGGCCCAGATGTTTCCTCCGGTCTCACTTTGGAACAGTGTGGCCGAGGTCATGTTTTAAACCTACTTGTTTCGTCATCTGCTTCTCCTTTGAGCTCAGAGTGTGGAGGGAGGGACTGTGCCTAGCTGGTTAGTTAACTCTGCTTCAGCCCCACTGCCCTGTGTGGCGGCCTGAACCTCTCTTTCCTGCCTCGTGGGCCATAAATTGTACCTGGAAGAGCCAGCCGAGTGCCAGGCACTGTTCTGAGTGCTTTACGTGTGTGCACGTATTTCAGTCTGAACAACCTGTAAGGTAGGTGCTGTTATGGTCACATTTTACAGAGACACTGGATCACTTGCTGGAGGTTCCAGGTCCCTGTCCCTAACCACCCCTCACTCTTCCACGTCGAAAATCCTGTGCTTTTGCATATGCCGTGTCCTCATCCCTGGGGTTAAATTGCCACCTTTTCCTGAAAAATCTTTCCTGGCTTCTTTTTCCATTCCTATCTGACCACCCCCCACCCCCTGCATTGGGACCTTATGGGCATGGTTGTCTTTGCAGAGATGGGCCTCATCTTTTTCCCTTTTGATCCCCTGGACTTAGAACAGTGCCTCCTACTCAATACATATTTGAACGAATGCATTTGTGGTAGTATTTGTTACTCAAAGCTTTTCCCTGCGAATTGAATAAACACCTTATTTCTAAAAATCACGGTCCTGGGGTTTCTGAAAGTGCCCTGAGAGCACTGCTACTTTCCCCTAAATCAAAACCCCTAGGTAGGGTTTTAAATACAAAAACAAATTCAAATAGAAAGCAGAGCAGTGGCTGCATGGGTGTGGGGTGGAGGAAGGAAGGATGGATTGGATGAGGCACTGGGACCTTTGGGTCGTGGAAATAGCTTGATTGGCACAGTGGTTACATAGCTGCAAACATCTGTCAAAACTCATTGAACTGTACACTTAAAAGACGTGTATTTTATTATTGATACGTTTTACCTCAAAGTTGACTTCAAAATAAGTATAAGAAAGCAAGAGGAAAAATCTTTTGGATATGTTGTTTGCTTAGGAATGATGCATTAATGATTGATGGCTTTTGGTTGCAGCACTGTTCAATATCTAGTTTGGGGGGTTTACACTTTTTTTCTTTTCTGCTCACCTTGCCTAAATGGAAAATCAACCCTCATTGAGTTACTGCAGCTGGAAGTAAGAAAAAGCAGAAGTAATGAGCAGACTGACAGCTGACTCCCCACGGCGCTTAATTTTAGTACTGATGCCTTTAGGAATTCTTTGCAACTTCAGTTTGAGGCTTAACTCGTGCGATGAATCACTGATATTGAGGGTAGGTAGGGAGATGGAAGCAAAAAACACTCTCTGCTCAAAGAAAATAAGCTCATTGATGGCTTTTGAATAGACTTGTTTAAAGAGAGCTCCATAGAACCCACCAGGATTTTAATGTGCTATTCTCTTTTCAGCTGTTTAATATAGAATGTTCTCCAGGTAACTTGCGGAACTCTTAAGAAATATATAAATTTTTTTAGTGTGTGCAAATAGATGAGTCTTTACAATTAGTTTTTTGTTGTTGTTGTTCTTGCTTGTTTGATTTTAATTTGAGCCAACTTTCCTATCCTGTATCTTCTTCCAGCCTTAAGGTATTTAAATTAATGGAGCTCTCATCGTAAATCATACATATTCTGTGGCACTTTGAAGGAATGCTCCCTGCGTTTGGGACATGTACCCAATGTCCTTTCTTGGTAAAGGTGAAACAAGATGCTTCTATATAGGGCTGAGATTAAACTGACCAAATTGAAATTTGTTGAGCTACTGCATGACTATGAAGATGAACACAAGAATTGTATCCAAAATTCAGACCATCAGGAGGCATTATCACAGTGTCTTTGTCAGGTTCCATCAAAGGAAGGGTTACCTTTAATTTGGAGCTGTCTTAGTGAATGCTAGCATCATTGTTTATTATGTTGAAGTAGTGAATCCCTTTTTTTTTAAAGTGTGAAGAAAGTTTGGAACCCTGCTTTTGTGTTCTCACTAACCGTCTTAGTACTTGTTGGTGGGACAGGCAAATGTTAGCCATTGTTACTGTCCTTTGCTCACCTCTTTCCTCCTGTTGTCTAAAGACAATGCATCCGTAAAGCTAATATTCCCTTAATGTCCTCCCCAAATGATTATGAAACTATTTTGCATTCTGTAGCGCAACAGAAAATTCAGGTAAGATAACTCGTAAGATAGTGCCCTGCTGGCCTAGCAGTTAAGGATTTGGCATTGTCACTGCTGTGGCTCTGTTTTGATCCCAGGCCCAGGAACTTCTGCATGCCATGGGTGTGGCCCAAAACAAAACAAAACAAAACAAAAAAGATAACTCATGTTAGAGCAATAAGCTGATCTGAGGATAGGTGTCTCTGGAATAATATACTGAATTTAGGAGGTCAAGAGCCGGGCTGATGAGAAATGAGGCAGATCTGAGGGCAGTAAGTGATGTCCTCGTGGCCAGATCCCAACTGTGGCCTGTTTCTGTAAAGGCAGTTTTATTGGAATACAGCCGCTGTGAGTCCTTGACGTATGGTCTGACTGCTTTCACACTTTGGTGGCAGAGTTGAGTATCTGTGAAAGAGTCTGCATGACCTGAAAAGCAGAAAAGCCCAAAAGACTTACCATCTGCACACTTAGACAGAGGAAGGTTGTGTGTCCCTGATGTAGATAAAATATAATGGGAAAACCTTAAAAAACAAATTGCCTTAAGGTTTCAGTTTGTGCTGGAATTTGTGATTGGGTAAGAAATAGGAGTGGGCGATGCACGTGTGTGGTTCATATGACGACAATGCAAATATTTACATAGGGAGTTTGTCTAGGGCCTTCAGAGGGTCTCTGTCCCCTGCACATGAAGAGCAGGGCTTATGGGGGCCCTCAGCAGAGAGAGGCCTCTGCTCTCCAAGGCGCTTGGCTCCTCGGACAGCCTCTCAGTCCTTCAGGCACAACCCTGGCCCTCAAACACTTCCCCGTATAGTGACTTAACATTCTTCCCTGGCATCGGGCTGTCTTTAAGTTCTGCCTGGCAATACCACCTTAAACTTCTGCATCTCTTGAGACTTTCGAGCTCAGAGCCGCCTTGCTGTCTTGTGTGTGTGTGGGGGGGTGATGGGTCAGATGTGATGCTTAATCAAATAAGGGAAATGATTTCCTTCTCTGACTCACTTTGCTGTGCAGTGTCTGTGGAGTGGAAGGAACAGTGGCCCAGCTTAGGTTCCCTGGGTTCCAATATCTTTTCTGGCTCTAACAGGCAACGATAGTTCTTTACTCAGTGGGTCTTTCTAAGCCCTGCGCATGATCAATTGAATTCATATGATCACTTGAAGAAGACTCTCCCTTTCGGTGCTTTGCCTAACCTTCTCCTGGCCTTTGCTTCTCTTTCCACAGATCAGGTTGCAGAGACTCTTATTGCCATGGTGACCCCAGTGCCTTATGTAATGCTTGGCACATGATGGATTCCCAGTAGATATTAGTTTAGCTTCGCTACGTATTTTGTCTCAGTAGATGCCCAGCCATTGGGAAGATGTAGAATTTTATTTTGTTTTCCATCTCCTTGGCTTTACTTATGTCCCTGGTTTCTCAGTTCCTTCAGCTCCACTCAGAATTCTAGGAGTTAGGGTAATTGATCTTTTCCCCTTTGCTGTCCCTGTCTGATGGCATCTTTTATCATCCCCTCTCTCCAGGGAGCTTGGGGATACTGACAACCCTTTGTTATCTCTTCTCTACCTTTATGACTGTCTGCAACTTTTTCTGTTACTGTCATTGGGTGATCAGAGCAAGTGAAGGTGAAGCTGTGTGTTAACTGATGCCAGTGTATGAGCCAGACAGCTATACAGGCTTCTACTCAAGGGACAGTTGGCACCTTCACCTAGTAGCAAGTTTGGATAACAGGGATAACTTGCTTGAGGTGGTAAGGTTATTGATTAGACATAAACTAGTTCTTCCTTTGTTGTTGTTGCAAGTCAAAGTTGTGGCTGTTTCTGTTCGGGTGATTAGCAGTTTAAGTAACTAATGTCATAGAACTATTTTTACTTGAAGAGACTGTAGGGGCTCATCTAGTCCAGTGTCCATGTAGGTGAGGACGCTTCAGCACGTGGAGGGGTGGGTGATTTGCTTCGGGTGGCCCATCTACTTCAGGGCAGAATTGGAGCTAGAATCTTTATCTCATTATTCCTAATAGTAGTGATTGTCGAATAGATATTAAAATGAACAAACCAACAAAAACCAGTGGTTATTATCAGTCATGGCAATACTGAAATTTAGCTTTAATTCCTAAAAATGTCTTGATTCCAATATACTTTGATTTTGAATATTCATCGCTAAGCTGTGGGTGGGTCCTATTCACTCATCTTTTCCCTCCCTGGATTTAAATGAAATGCTCCTATGTAAATACATTTCTGGAGACCGTGGTCGCATTTTTGCAGTGAAAGAATTGGCATGGGCAGAGGTACAGCACCTACGCTGTGGCCAGGTCCATTGAGCTCACAGTTGTCCCACTGGGCTGTGTGGCAAGTCCGGGGTAGACCATGGCCTCTGGCCGGTCTGCTGTTTTCTGCCCATTTAACTTCTGAGCACTCTGTCCCACCCTGCCTACCTCTGCTGCCAGGGCCAGTCTGCCTCCAGCACCATCACCACCCCTTACCACGTTCCCCCTTGGTCACCCAAGACTTTAAGTAACGCTTCTCACGTTCCAGATTCTTTGTGTAGTCATATACAGCAAACCACAATGATCGTAGGGGAAAAACAGGGTGACTATGAGAGCTTGGGCCAATAGAATTCTCATTTGAGGAGTTCCTATCCTGGCTCAGTGGTTAACGAGCCCGACTAGTAGCCATGAGGATGCAGGTTCGATCCCTGGCTTCACCTGGTGGGTTAAGGATCCGGCGTTGCTGTGAGCGGTGGTGTAGGTTGCAGATGCAGCCTGGATCTCATGTTGCTTTGGCTGTGGCGAAGGCCGGCAGCCACAGTTCCGATTGGGCTCCTCTCCTGGGAACCTCCGTATGTCGTGGGTGTGGCCCTAAAAAGACAAAAGAATAAAAAAAAGAAAGAAAACAAAAGAATTCTCATTTGAGATTTGTCAAGAGTCTTGGAATCCACTGCCTTCTCCAAGAAAAGTCATCACATCAGTTGGGCTTTACATGTATCAGGCAATTCTGTCCTGAAAGATTGCCCTCTGCTACCAGAGGACCAAAAGTCAGCCAGACACTTCTGTCACCACCAAGCCATTACCATTTTTGCCATAAATCGGAGTGTTTGCCAAGATCCGATATAACTAAGTGGTCTTGCCAGCTGAAATACCAAATTAAATAGAAGTGTAATTATTCCCTTTGGTTTCATTTCAAATATTTACATTTTTCTTGAAGAATGAAGTAAATGACCTACATCAGAAAGACTTGCTATTTCATGAGTATAAGAAAAGCAGTGTAGTGATTGGTTTAATCTCTTTGGGATTTTTCTCAACACAACCATTGAATTTAAGGTCCTCATATAGACCATCAAATGGGACGATTTAAGGTCAGCCAGATGAAATCCTTATCAGTTCGTATAAGAGTTCTGGGGGGAGGCTTCATAGTTGATGTCATGGTTGCAAATCTAAATCAGAATTTATGAAAAGTCTTAAGAATAGATACAGAGTAAACCCCCCGGATTACTGTCTGCCCTCCATATTTGCAGCTTTCGCTTCCCAGGATACAGAGGACTGGCTGTCCTTGGCCATTTCAAATACGAGGCTCGAGCATCCTTGGATTTTGGTATCCGAGAGAGGATCATGGAACCAATCCCCTGCAGTTACTGAGGGATGACCGTATTCATTTCATCAGTTTTTTTTTTAATCCTCATATGCCTAGGCCTCTAAAAGCAACTGACACTATAAAAACTCGGTGTTGGAGACCTTTGCTTTTTTAACCACCCACTAAATTCATGAGAGCACTTTAATCACACCCACACCTTTAATAAACGTGCCTAAAATTATATAGTTTGAGAAGAAGAAATTTTACTTTGTTAAAATATATTAATGTTGTAAAGGAACCACTTTGCTATCCACTGCCCCCAAACAACAACTGCAATATACACACCCCTCTGGGTTTTGGCATTTTCCTCCCAAATCACACCTCCTTCCATTTATACAAATCTCAGGGATTTTTGTTTTTGTTTTTGCTTTGTTTTTTAGGGCTGCATATGCAGGTTCCCAGGCTAGGGGTCCAATCGGAGCTACAGCTGCCAGCCTACACCACAGCCACAGCAACACCAGATCCTTAACCCACTGAGCGAGGCCAGGGGTCGAACCCGTAACCTCATGGTTCCTAGTTGGATTCATTTCCACTGTGCCACAATGGGAACTCCCAAATCTCAGTTTTTTAAATCTATTTTAAAACCAGGTCTTCCTTAGTATCAGTGTAGTGATGATTTTAAGGCCTTTTGTTAGTATACTGTACAATTGACATTCTTTTTGAAACTGTTTTATGAAGGTATATTTGAACATAATTTTATCTTGTAACCCATAGTTTGAGAATGCTATTCCTCTTTCTGTGTGTTTTTTTTAATCCTTAGGTTCTTTCAAAATAAACCATAGTGACATTTAAAAATTGTTCCAATATATTTTAGTTTATACCTGTTCTTATGGATTCTACCAAAATACTCTTTCCTTTTAAATTTAACGAGTTTTTTTCTCTGAGCATCACGTCTTGTTCCTGTAAGGAAAGCAAACGTAGGTTCCTAAGGCAGTTGCCTGTGTGTGCTTGTATATCCTGCATTTGCCCAGGAACTTTGAGTTTCTTTTCTAGCTTACGTGGACCTTGTTTCTTCTGGGATGACTCCCATCTTTTGAGTTTATGACGAAAGGGAGAAAGAATGATTCATCATTAGCTTCAGTCCAGAGACTCATAAATTTTCTTCTCTTTACCTAACTAATCATCATCCTTACTAATTATGTTCCAGGAAATAAACTGGAATTCAGGACAGGCTGGCTTAATATAGACAGAACAAGTGTAAATCAGAGAGGCTGTCCTCGAAATGACTTGAGTGGTTGAGGGCAGAATGTGGGAACTGCTTTCCTCTTCTGCTTTTGGGCTGTGCCTGTGTTGTAATGCCTGCACTTACTTGGATAGAGTTGGAAACGGAGTCGTATAATCTAATTTTAAGGGAGCTCAACACGCATTAAGTGAACATTACTTGGAACATAAATTCACGAATAGAGTTGCATGTTGGTTTTGTTGAAAAATGATGGTGTGACAGGTCTTGGGACAGCGCCACGGGAAGCGTGCGCCTTCTCGCTCCCGAGCTTTTCCACACGCCATCCTCTGAGAGCCAGGAATCACCTTTGGGCAGCGCACACCCAGCGCTGTGTGGAGTCCAAGAGGGAAAGAAAGAGAGATTAGCACGGGCTCCCGTGCCAGCCCTTCACTGCCTCCCTGGCAGTGCCTGAACGCACTTGACCTTCGGCCACCGACTCTATCATCCCTCATTAGCCGGTGAGGAAGCCAGCTCTGAAGCTGTATGACTTGTCCCAGTGGCACTGCTGGTGGTGACAAAATAAGGATTTGACCCAAGACTTTTTTTTGAGGCCAAAGCCCATATTCCTCCCACTCTGCTAAGCTGCTTCCCACATTTGGATATGGAAGGAAGGAAGGAAGGTTAAGAATGGAGTGGGTGGTCACTGTTTCTATATTGGTGTCACAAAACATTTAGTTTCCAGCTCCATTTACATACATGGTAGTTGTCCTGAGTACCATTGTTAAGGGCAGTGTTCTTCAAATTCATAAAATGAATTTGCACCTCTCCCCCATTTAAAAAAAAAAAATCGTAGTGGATTTACAGTCTTGTGTTTATTTCAGGTGCATAGCAAAGTGATTTAATTATATATGCATATTATTTTCTAGATTCTTTTCCATTATAGTTCATTACAAGGTACTCAATATAGTTATACAGCAGGCCCTTGTTATTTTATATATAGTAGTTTGTATCTGCTGACCTCAAATTCCTAATTTATTCCTCCTCACTGCCTTTTCCCTTTGGTAACCATAAGTTTATATTCTGTGAGTCTGTTTCTGTTTTGTAAATAAGTTCATTTGTATCATTTTTTAAAAATTGCACATATAAGAGATATCATATTTCTCTTTTTGTCTGACTTCACTTTGTATGAAAATCTCTAGGTCTAGGTCTATCCAAGTTGCTGCAAATGGCATGATTTCATTTTTTTATGACTGAATAATATTCCAGTGTGTGTGTGTGTGTGTGTGTGTGTGTGTATGTACATACGTACGTACATACATATGTACGTATATACTCCACATCTTTATCCATTCACCTGTTGATGGATACCTAGTTTGATTTCATGTCTTGACTATTGTATACCCCTCATCAATTTTGTCATTTCTGCCACCATTGTTCATAGTGATCAATTGTCCCCTCCCCCTAATATTCACATCTTTCTATGATTTACAGTGTTGTGACCCAATCTCTCAATGGGCTTTAACAGTGAGGGCAGATAAGAACACTGGTCAAGATTCACCAACAAACTCCACGTTCTATATACATGTATGTGTGACTGGGTCACCTTGCTGTACAGGAGAAAATTGACAGAATGCTGTAAACCAGCTATAATGGAAAAAAATAAGAATCATTATTAAACAGAAAAAAAATAAAACAAACAAAAAAGGGAAAAAAAGAAAAATAAATTCTGGAGTTTTGTGGCTCAACAAGTTAAGGACCCGGTACTGTCACTGCAGTAGCTCAGGTTGCTGCTGTGGGGTGGGTTTGATGCCTGACCCAGGGAATTCCACATGCCGTGAGTGTGGCCAAAAAAAAAAAAATCAAGTAAAAATAAATTCAGGAAATTCCTTCATGACGCATCAGGTTAAGGAGGTGGCTTTGCCGCAGCTGTGGTGCAAGCTGCAACTGAGGAGTGGGTTTGATCTCTGATCCGGGACCTTTTACATGCCACAGGTGCAGCCAAAAAAAAAAGAAAAAAGAAATTCAGTCCCTTGGGTATTCAAATAGAGGCATTCCACCTTCATTGCTGACACTTTGGGGATATCTGCTCTGTTCCACACTCCCCGTAGGAGTGGTCCATACGTTTTTCCCTATCTAAGCTCCACAGGCTGCCTTCTGCTCGCACTGTGACTACTGGCACCTGACTGGACAACACAGACCAGGCCCTCTGGCTTTGAGCACCCTAACTGGCTTGCTCTGCCCTTCTTGGTTTAAATTTCTCTTTTCGGAAAATAAACTGTTCCTTGATGATCCTCCCTCCAAGTTACCATCCACCGCCTGACATCACTCCACCTCACAGGGAACTCTAATCCTCACTTTCCAGCATCCTCCAGTCCCCACTATACCCTGGGTTCTCTGCTGAAGCCACGTTCAGAAATACTAGAGTCGGAGTTCTCATTGCGGCTCAGTGGTTAACGAATCCGACTAGGAACCCTGAGGTTGCGGGTTCGATCCCTGGCCTTGCTCAGTGGGTTAAGGATCCGGCGTTGCCGTGAGCTGTGGTGTAGGTTGCAGACGCGGCTCGGATCCCGTGTTGCTGTGGCTGTGGCGTCGGCTGGCGGCTACAGCTCCGATTAGACCCCTAGCCTGGGAACCTCCATATGTCGCGGGTGCGACCCTAGAAAAGGCAAAAAGACAAAAAAAAAAGAAAAAGAAAGAAAGAAATACTAGTGTCCTTCTGGTCACCACTCCTCAGGTCTCTTCCCAGGGTTTAGTCCCCACAGCCCTGCACGGCTGGGGACTCTGTTGTCGGCGGCACGTGCTGAGATGTGTCTGCCCCAGTCTTCCTTTCATCCAGGCCTAAGTCCAGGTGCTCCGTGAGGGTCTCTCTCCGTCCGCCTCGTCTGTCCCTGGTTGACCTCTCTTCTCTGGGGATGTCACCTTGATCTCTCAGGTCTGGTCCTGACTCTGCTCTGCAATATCAGTCCCGTATTTTCAGCTTCCTTTTGACTCTTTAACATCTTTCTGATTTCTTATATCTTACATCTTCCAAGGTGAAATACGGCCAAAACAGAACTCCTCAGCTTGCTTTCTCTTTACAATCCCGGTTCCCCTTAATAAAACCACCCTCCTCTCAAGACTTGAGCTTTGAGTTCTTCCCCCTTGCAACCTCATTGTCACACATGGCCAGATGGCACTTGACTTCTGTATGACCTCTCAACACTTTTTCATCTCTTCATTCTCATAGCCACTGTTGACTCCAACAACTCATTATCTCTCGTTGAATATTTTAATAGCTTCCCAGCAGGTCTTCCCAATCCTGAGTAGAGCTATCTGATGAATCATTCTCACGCTATTAACCTTTCTGATGCTTTCCCACTGCTCACTGGAAGGTCCTAAATCCTTGGCACGAGGCTGTCCATGGTCTGTGGTCTGTGATCTGTGGCCCATGCCTGAGTTCTACCACGTCTCCTCTCCCTGTGGGACCTGCTCTCCCTGGCTGGGCCTGTGTGAGAGTGCTTGCAGGTTCTGTGGGGATGTTGATTTTTGTTTTCTTTGCCTTTTTTTGTCGTTTTCAGGGCCACACTCGTGGCATGTGGAGGTTCCCAGGCTAGGGGTCTAATCGGAGCTCTTATCCGCTGGCCTACACTGCAGCCACAGCAACACAGGATCCAAGCAGCGTCTGCGACCTACACCACAGCTCACGGCAACGCCGGATCCTTAACCCACTGAGCAAGGGCAGGGATTGAACACGCAACCTCATGGCTGCTAGTCGGACTCATCAACCGCTGCGCCATGACGGGAACTCCAATGTTGTTTTTTTTTTAACAGGCATCTGTACCAAGCCCTAAACTTGAGCTGAAACTGTCAAACCATTAGAGATGGCATTGTTCAGTTACTCCTGTATTAGAAAAAAATCTTCTAGCCGGTGTCACAGCTAGAGTATAAAAATAATTCTGTAATTGCTCACCCCCTTTTCCTTTGCTCATGCTGATTTCTGAACCCGAAACCTGTCCCTGGTTTTACATGTCTAAATCCTCTCCATAATCCAGATTCTTCTCTGAGCCGTCCTTGATTCCTCTGGCTCCAGCAAGGCATACATCACTGTATTTATACTGCAACTAATTACTTTCATAACTGTTTAAGTTACCCCCAGGCTGGGGTTTCTCATGGGTGGTGACAAGGTCTTTGTCACAAGGGGCAAAAATAAATACCACAATCTACATACAGTAGATATTTGATGAGATTTTGAATGAATAAATCAGTGGAAGAGAAAACACATTCGTTAGTTCATTCTTGCCGAGCTTTAAATTCCTTAAGAGTAGGATGTGGGTCTGATTCATCTTAATATCCTGTGATAGCTAGCATTGTGCTTTGTGCATGATAGATACTCTGTAGATATTTTATTTTTTTATTTTTAATTTTTTTAAGGCCACACCTATAACATATGGAAGATCCCGGGCTAGGGGTCACATTTGAACTCTGCCTGCACCGCAGTCACAGCAACGTGAGGTCTGAGCCGCATCTGTGACCTACGCCAACCTATGGATACTTAGCCCACTGATTGAGACCAGGGATTGAACCCCCATCCCCACAGAGACTACGTCAGGTTCTTAACCCACTGAGCCACAACAGGGACTCTGATATTTCTTTTTTTTAATTTTTATTTCTTTTTTCATTTTATTGAGGCACAATTGACCAATTAAATTGTAAGATATTTAAAGTGTACATTGTGGTGATTTTGTGTGTGAGAACATTTAAGTTCTTCCCTTAGCAAATTTCATAACTATTATTACATAACTATTTCTTGAATTAGTGGATCCACGAGTAGTTGTTATAATAAGAGCTTTCTGAATGCTGTATTCCTGTATTTTGCTTTCAATAATTTAAATGCTCTTACTCCAGCTAAAATATTTTAAAATATATTGCTCTTTTAGTTGGCATCATTACTTTTTATCAGTGATTATTTTTGACCTTAAATTTTTCCTGCATTTTTTATTTTAAAAATTATAGTTGATTTACCATGTGGTGCAATTTTATGCTGTAAAGCAAATATGTATATTTATTCCCACTCTTATATTATCTTACATCATGATCTATCCCAAGAGATTGGATATAGTTTTCTTGCATTCTTAATTTTGATTTTAACAAATCGTAATCATTGGGAAGGGGTGTATTCTTTATTTCACAAAGGAAGTTAGATGGAAAAATGCGAAAGAGGTTTTCTGTGTTATTAGCTCCTGCTTCTGGGTGTAGGTGGGTTCTAGAACTAACAATTATTTCTACAATAGTGGTTGAATAGTTCTTTCCAGAATCATCATGAATGCTTTCAATAGGAAACAGTTGGGCAGCCTTTATTAAAACACTTGGGGGTTCCTTAAACTCCAGTTAAGTTGAGCTAAGTTATTTTGCCTCCTGTCAATACCAGGAGTCTAACATTCTTCTTTTTTATGTTGAAGGTTGACTGCCAGCCTTCCTGACAATAATACTGGATTATGATCAGTGAATGTATAGTATTTCTTTTAGTCCTGTTATTTGGTGCAAGCCCAAATAATACTGATAGTACAAGAAGTGACTGAAGAGTACTAGTGATTCTGTGTCTTTGTGGGACCGCTCCCCCCCAACACACACTCACTGCATGGAGGGTCATTGTTGTTATTTGGAGGTTGTTTTGTTTCGGTTCTGTTAAAACCAGTTGACAAGAATTACCTTGGCTTAAGTGATTTGGTGGAAGAGATAATAGATACCCTGCATGTGCTTCTTTGGTGACATCATATTGATTACCTGTGAGAGAGGAGCAGTCCTAACCCATATCAAATGAGCGAGCCAGTGACGTGAATTACCTAGTTTTGTAAAGTTGCCTGCATCTGGCAATGAACACTTACAGGAGGGTATGTAGAGTCAGGAAAAGAAGAGGATCTGAGGAAAGACATTTGCTTTTAGGAAATGCTACAGACTTACTGGAAACGAGAAAACCTCTACAGTGTATTTAGAAGAACAATCCGGAGAACAGTAAAACCAAAGCAGCAGACTCCGTCTTTCCAAAATAGCGGGGCTTTGTATACCCCAGAGAGATAATTCATTTCTTCAGAAATAAGCCAAGTGTTCATGGAGACAACTCACTCACTGGACATTACTGGGAATCCTCTAGTCTCACCAGTGGGCAACTTGTTACCCTTTTACTCGGTGCCAAGACTTCTAAACAGTGGTATCAATCATCTCGACTCGTTTGAAGTAATTAAATTTGTTTGTATTTTTTGTCTTCTTCAGAAATGAACACCCCTGAGTATGCTAGATGCCGGTGAGCTCCCCAGTCCCCCTGCAGCTTTGGAAAGACTCAAAGACGGAAGGTGGCAGAGGGTGGACTCTGAGAACAAGCTCCTCCCTTCAGCCTTGGCCTTCGGGCTCACTGTCCACCATGGAGACGCTCTCGCAAGATTCTCTGCTGGAATGTCAGATCTGTTTCAATTACTACAGCCCCCGGCGGAGGCCCAAGTTGCTGGATTGCAAACACACCTGCTGCTCGGTGTGCCTTCAGCAGATGAGGACTAGCCAGAAGGACGTGAGGTGCCCCTGGTGTCGGGGCATAACGAAGCTGCCCCCGGGCTTCTCCGTGTCCCAGCTCCCCGACGACCCCGAGGTCCTGGCGGTCATCGCCATCCCGCACGCCTCCGAGCACACCCCGGTCTTCATCAAACTCCCCAGCAATGGGTGCTACATGCTGCCGCTGCCCATCTCCAAGGAGCGAGCGCTGCTGCCCGGAGACATGGGCTGCCGCCTGCTGCCTGGCAGCCAGCAGAAGGCCGTCACGGTGGTGACGGTCCCCGTGGAGCAGCAGCCTCTGCAGGGCGGGGCTCCGGCCGAGGCGGCCGAGGAGGAGCAAGACAGGCGGGGCGCCGTGAAGAGCTCCACCTGGTCTGGGGTGTGCACTGTGATCCTGGTGGCCTGCGTCCTGGTCTTCCTTCTCGGCATTGTGCTCCACAACATGTCCTGCATTTCTAAGCGCTTCACTGTGATATCCTGTGGCTGAAGCGGGGCTGCCGAGAAGCCTCTTGTGGGTGCCAACTAGGGGTTCAGCAGGTGTTGGTGATGGAATCACGGTGAGAGGATGGGGGCCCGGTGTTGGCCTCTGGGCTGCCACTTGATTAACCCAAGACAGACACGAAGGGCAGAACGTGCGGTTTCAGCAAGATAACAAGAGATCACTCTGATTACTGGTGGCAACAGCTTTGAAGACGATTGCATGCATCCTCACAATCATGTACTAAATGGACTGTAATTTATGATTTTTCCAGATCACGTTAGGAGATAGACATATTCTACTTAGATGTTTAAACTGTGGAAGTGCATACAATGTGATCTTCTCTAAATGTGGTAGATTAAAACAAAGATGTTATGTAGACAAGTAGAATTAAGCCTGAGAATCCATGTAAAACTTCAGCGATGACATGCAGTGCTGGTTTCTTTTCCCTTTTCACAAAATGAAACCCGGTCATCATTTGGTTGCTAAGGCTTTTATATTTTTTGAATGGCACCCAAATTCCAGTAAGTTAGGCGGACAGTTGCTTTCTGAAGAAAATATTTGAACAAGTGTTTCCAGTGTGTTGTGTTTTGTCATGTACCTTCATTTTTCATCCCCTGTAATTAGAGCTTGCTATGCGTTTATTAAACTGAAAGCCCAACAGGGGAGCAATAAACTGAGTAATAATGAGAAATGCCTAATCCCACAGGAAACCTACATGCCAATTTTTCTCAAGCCATCTCACAAAATAAGAATTTTAAATGTAAATATTGTGTATTTGTGTGTGTAATTTCATTTACCTCAGGTTTTGAATCTTGTCAGAAGAATCCCCGGGGGTAAGACTTTGACATGAATGAGTGCAGAGCCTTGAAACAATGGCCACCTCGTGGGACCCACCCAGTGACGTGTCACAGACATGTCACTTCCAAACTTCTTCTCCTGTGTATTCAAGTCCTGTATTCTCTGAGGCACAAATGGAGAGTAACAGAAGATTCTGTCTTTTCTCCCAGTTTTGATGTAGTGTAATAGCCATGAGTGTTGTTAAATGATGACAAACCTGGACTGGTATTTTAAAGCAGTCCATGATTATTTTTCTGAAAGAGATTGTTTATTTATGATAGTTAAACTGTTTCAAATTCTAGTTTTCTCTTGTTGGTAAAAGTGAGACTATCTCTTGTATTTCAGAATATGTTTTTATTGAGAAAAATGGCAAGGTGAACTAGCAGCTCATATTCCCAGTTTAAGTGGAGCAGTTCATCATAAAAGTCTCACATATTCTTAAATGTTTAATGGTATACAGATGCTCATGCAGAAAGAGCTGCTGGTTTTTAATGATAACTTTCTATGCCTGGATATGTGTGTGTTCAGACATAGCTGTAAGCTTTACAGTTCTCTTTTGTTTTCTTTTATGGAATTCATGAAGCCAGTGGTATGTGCCAAGCCCCCCCCCCCCCAAATATGTCTGTGTTCCATCGAATCCCTGAAAATAGGGGAGAGAAAAATAAGCAGTAACTTGTTGCAAAAAGTAAGGCTAGAAATACCCTTGTAAGACTGAGATATTTTAATTTACTTACATGCTATTACCTTTAAGTAACACAAAATATGCAGATTATGGTGATGGAATTAATATGAGATAAAATGACAACATAATGAATGAAATCCCAAGCTAACTCTGTTCACTGACATGAAGATTCGATATAAAAATATCAAGTTGGGGTATTCAAATCTTTCAAATTTGTCCTTAGACCTTTAGAAAATGTATCTGGAAGCTCAAACTAGAAATTAGGTTAAAATGCCATTTTATCGTGTAAGCTATTGGGCATTATACAACAAATAATCTAGGATTTATTTGGTATTAATAATTTAGGTATCATATTAGCTGAATACTATCCTCTATTACGTAACCTAATATACTGTTGGGTTAGTTTCAATTTCTCAGACTCTTCCAGGCTGCTGTGATGCATGTCTGACCTAATTTCTAGTCCTCTTGGGGGAAAAAACAAACCCTACAGAAATGTTATATTAAGAATGCTGCATTTCATATGGACTTTACCCTTGCAATATTAAGTCATGCCGTATTCAAATTAATTTTGTGAATGATATCTACATGTTTATGTCCAGTGTGAAATCACCAGCCCTGGAGTGCAGCGTGTGATATAATTCTACATGTGGTCTGTAGGTTATATATAGACACTAACATATGTGATGATACAGCGCTCTGTATTTCTTAGTGCAAAGCCGTAGAGTACAAATGGACGTGTACCTTTTACTTAAAAACAATCCCATGCTAGAGCTGCAATTAAGCAGTGCAAAATTACTCGGCTCTGATAGATTGATGATACAACTTAAGGTACAATAACAATCAAAATCAGAATTCTTTGTGTGAGTCTTAACTGATGTAAGAACCATTGTTTAAGTGGATTCTGTCTGCAGTTATTTATTTGTGTACCTGCATGTCAAGGTGTGCATTCCTGCCTTTGTGTGCGTGCGTGTACGTGTGTGTGTGTGTGTGTGTGTGTGTGTGTTATGTCTCAGCCTGCCAGACAGAATTTTTATTGACTTGATGTTTAATGTTATTTGGCATCCCATTGCTGTGGTCTCTTTGGCATTTACCCACGACACTAACAACTCAACCCATGTGACACAGTTCTGTGACACAATCAGCCAGAATTCACAGTTGCACATCAATGAAAAAACAAAATCACAACTGAAAGCACAGAGAGTTAGAAGTGAAAGCAGCCTCTGGTGGCTTCATTTTGAAGATGAGTCCAATGAGACCCACAGAGGTGCGAGGCAATTTGTCATTCTTCAGCAAAAAGGGGACCAGAACTCTGTACTGTGGTTTCCTCTTGCTCCTTTTTAGGCCTGTCAGTGTCTCTGTCGGGCTATGATCTTTTTCAGGGTGGATGAATACCCTTTACTATCTCAACTGTTGTGTAAGTCTTTTGTTTTTGTAGATGTATAAATTCATTTTAGTTAGCATCTACCTCTCTGGGAAATGAAAGGAGGGTTGATTTAGGGATGAGTATCTGCAGTTAAAGAAAACGATGTGATTTGAGTTTTTTAAATTGCAAAACATTGATTTCCCTCCTCTCCTCACTTTAGATGTAAAGGACCATGAGTGTTGTGTAAATAGTAAACTATAAGAAGCATGAATTTTCATCTTTATTAATGATCTTGATTTAGGTGACAGAATGCAGAATATGCTAAGTAGAGCCCAGGATGCTATCAAAAAGCATTGTCTTTGGAAAATTTTTGTGTAATGACCTGGGGCTTAAGTTGTGCTGAAAAGGCAAAGGGGTTCTCAGCTCCAGTCATACTTTATGATCAGAAAGCTTTAAGGTATTTTCCTTAGGCATATAATAAAGTTTAATTTTGCACATGACTTTAGAGTGGGTCCCTTGAAGGTTAAACCATGTCTTGGTCCAGGCCTTGGGATCCCTTAGATTGGCGCTGCTCAATAGAACTTTCTGTGATGATGGAAATGTTCTATAATCTGTGCTGTCCAATACAGTAGCCACATTGGCTATTGGGCAGTTGAAATGGGATTAGACTGGATTTTGTCTTTTATTTAATTTAAAGTTATTTAAATAAATGTCAGTCACATGTGGCTAGTGGCTACCATATTGGACGGTGCATTTCTGGAGGCTCGTGCAATGGAAACTTGCATCAAAGTGTTAGTAGAGTAAATGGAGTGAGGTGAGAAGACAGTTTGTGGTTTAGTAACATGCAGTTGGCTTAAAAACATTTTTTTTCCCCTTTCTGGGCTTACAAAAATATATGATCTTTAAAAAACAAGTATATATATATATACATATGATCTCAAGTATGACAGTAAAAATGCATTAATTGCCCTTTGGGGTTATTACTTAGATACTCCAGGCCAAGGAATGATCAGTGAAGCTTAAAGAGTGCTTGATAAAGCCCCTTTTCTGGGATCATTAGCTGCATGTGAATCTATTGTCCTGAAACAGTATTTAGACAGTAGCTGTAAAATGTTCGACTTGCATGACCTGTACTGTGAAACTGTGTTTAGGGTCTTGTGGCCAAAAAGTAACTGTTAATAGGAAAAAAAAAAAACTTAATGAAATCACTCATCACTTTTAGCATCTTACCCAACCTTCATCGCTGCATTAGTAATGTGTGAAATATAAGAGCAAGCATGTTTTGCAATGTTCATAGGGAGTGTTTTTGTTTGCCCTTGAAGTCGGCCAGCTTGTCATTGTGTTTGGGGTGGGCATATATGGGCGTCATTTTTCAGATGCCAGACTAAAACATAGGTACTATTTTTAGAGTGAGATTTGACATTATTTCAGCCTTGTTTGATTTTTTATTTTAGTTATCACTGAAAGAATTGGAGATTTGAAGCCTTTCACAAAGACGTTTTTCTTTTTACATTAAAAAAACATTGCCTGTGGAATTTAAAGACTCGAAGGTTATTAAAGTTACTAAAATTGCTTTTTAAGTGAGTAAAGGTAGGCAGAAAACTCAATTTGAGTTATATTTTCACAGAAAGATCAGACTCTCCTTGATAGTACAGTATTTATTCCAGTTTAGATTTTTTTTTTTTAATAATTTATTTTTTATTTTTTTGCATTATAGCTGGTTTACAGATTTCTGTCAGATTTTCCAACTGCACCACATGGTGACCCGGTTACATGTACATACATGGATTCGTCACATGTGATTAGATATAGTTCCCCGTGCTATACAGTTGGATCTTCTTGCTTTTCCATCATTAAAGCACTAGTTATCCCCATTCCCTCCCACCCCTCCCCCACCCCCTCCCCCACCCCTTTGGCAACCACAACTCTTATTCCAGTTTAGATTTTGATTTAAAGAGTTCCCATCACTTTTTTTGAAAACCTGTGCAGCATCTAAATTGGTTAGTCTACTTTTCATTGTCTGAAAATAATGGAATCCAAACGTATTTGCTTCAACTTAGCAGATTTTTTTTTTCTTTTTTACTATAGCTCATCAATGGGCAGGACTCTTTAGCTTGTCCTTAAAAATGACATAGGGAGTGTTCATAGGGAGTGTTTTTGTTTGCCCTTGAAGTCGGCCAGCTTGTCATTGTGTTTTTTTGGCCCCATGATAGCTATTCTTTAGACTTATGACTAAATTAGAGGTCTGTAGCTATTGGTATGAGAAGAAAATTATGCAAGTAGTTTGAATTTTTATCTTCTCTTGAAAAATGCTGCTGCCAACTAGTCAGCATTTTGTTTCCACACGAGAAGTGTCATCAGTTAATCTGTCATCTTTGACCTACTATATTCCTTATTATTTCCATCATTCTCAGTAAAACATTACTCATGAAGTAATTCTTACCAAAACTAAAACTCCAAAGAAGGAGACAGTCGAAATAATTCAGTAACTGTTTTGAAAGTGATAGTCTATTTCAAAAGAGGTGGTGATCAGTTGCTGAATTTCATCAAACATGAAACACGTCTGAAAAATAAGTGGAAATTCAAGCCACTGATTTTACTGACAAAATTGAATCACTGTATATAGATATGTATCTATATCTATACGTATAGTTATATATTTGTAGACATATGATTTAGCTGTAATTGAAGTTAAAAAATCAAGTAAAATGTTATTCACATTTTCCAGCGTGGGTTATACAATGTTGAATTTAGATATTAATTTCTCAACAAATGCTATAGGCTGCATCAATTTTGTCAAGCCAGCTATCTTTGGGAGAGTTATACATCGAAGCTCTGGAGATCTTTCAAATATATGAAGAGATGGATTTGGAAAGCCGTTGATCATTGGAGAACATTAGTAGGTGGGGCATTTAATTTCTGTCTTCCAAATGACTTATTTTTTGGCTCTGCTCAGGTAGTCATGGGCGGAGCACCATTATTCTTGAACTCTTGCAATATGGCTCCAATTTTTCTGCACAAGTTTCCTTGCACAGTTGGGCCAATGATTTTTTTTTTTTTTCAGGATTCACTGCCTGGGATATCCCATTATATATCTCACTTATGATGTAGCGGTGCTTGAAAACACTCATCTCGTTAGCTGAACTTTATTATTCTAGTCTAAGGTTTTTGATACTATTCATATTATGATCTTTTCAGAGACAATCAGTAATGTTTGTGGCAAAGTACTGAGGGGTCTCTTGAAGCCTGCGACCATACATATTTTCTTTGTTTTTCTGGGGTGGGGGGGGTGTTCTCTTATAACCACCCCTGTTCTAAATTCATCACCATGGGATGTAGGGCTAGTAGTCCATGTGGGAGTCTTCTGTGGTCTCCCTGGGGTGTTATTGGATTATTCCTAACAAGAGTTTTCCAAAGGGAAGCATTTGCTTTTTGAGAATCCAGAAGTAGATGGCTGATATGATGGTGCTGAAGGAGCATGGGCTGTAAGAAGGAGAAAATAGATAAGGCAAATGGCTCCTTAAAGGGGAACAAGTTGAGCTATCTGTGTCCTCTCTCTTTAAAAAGTGAGAGGACACGATAGCTGGTGTTTTACACTGTGCTTCAGAATATTTCTGGTTGGATTTTCCTGGCTGAGTGACAGCCCAGCTCTTAGGTGGATCCTATATGGTAGAGGTGGAAATGTGGCCTTGGGTCTATAGCAACAGATAGGCAGAACTGCCCAGAGAGAAAGAACACACTTGCGTAAAGAGAGGGAAATCCATAAGGAGACTATAGCTCTGAAGCTATATAGGAGCTGAAGGTCAGTTAAGGCAGAAACCAGCTGAAGAAAGAAACATAGGATAAGTGAGACTGACTTTAGCCAAGCACAATCTGTCATTCCAGTATGGCCAGCCAAATTCAATTCAGGGTGTTTAAACTGAAGACGTACAGGGAATGTGATCAACTGATGAGAGGGTCCAAGTAGCTCCCACTGGGTGGTCAGCACACTAGACCATTTCAGAACCTTCTCTGGAATTGGTTGCCGAGTCATTCCAGACAAACTCTAATGATGTCCTCTTAACCCTGGAACACGATGCCTGTGGATGTGTCCTGACTTGAGTAGGTTATTACTATTTGGAAGACTCCTAATTCGGTCTCTATCCTGGTTATGATCATTTACTATGTTTTTTATTTTCACCACTTGTTCCTGTTGGCCTCACTTAGCAGTTGCAGGTGGGGAGGCTGGTTTCAGCTTGGGGTGGTTACAAACTCACAACATAAGACATGCAGCTCCTGTCCCTTCTGATAGTGGCGCTGGTGGGTTCCCAGCCCTCTTGATAACTAGTACTCCAGTCAAATGGCTAGATTAATGCTGCTCAGAGGCTAACTCAAGTCCTTGACATGTTTCATTTATAATTATGTGGATTATTTGTTTTAGGAGCTTTTCTTTTAAAGGGCCAAATAGCTCTACAGATAAATGAGCTGCTGGGGTGTGTAGAAAATATTGTCCAAATGTTGCCAAATATTGACTTTGTAAGGGGGATATCAAGCTGCTGTTTATAAATCTGAATGTCTTAAAAGCATTCTTGCTTGCTCTCTTTGTTGTAGATGGTGTCTTAGCAAGTTCTGAGTTTTTCCAATGAACCCAATTTTAATATATGGTATTTTTGTATGCCAATCTGGTGTCTTGTCCTTTGTATATGTGGTAATGTTGATTTTATGACTACTGTTAAAACACATTTGCTATGATTAAAATTCATAAAATGATTTCAAATAGACTCGTGTTGTGTGTGTTTGTTTTTTTTTTTTTAACCACAACTCCACAAAGAAAAAAATTGGCTGGAATTTTCATCATCAGTGACTCTAAGCATTTTAATAGCCTTGGTCATAAAGCAACAGGGAGATTCTGAACCAAGGATTTTAAGGGGAGATGACCTTCAAGTGGCTCCTCTGAGAAGCCAAAAACACAGTTGTAATGAGTAAGCCCAAGCATGCTTTTGCAGTTTGGGTTTTTATGGTTTCTGGTGACCCTACCTTTATTATCTACCTCTTCAGATGACACTTTGGATGGCATAGGTTGTCTGCCTGCGGATGTAAGGCTGGAAGGAGCGGGTGAACCTATGTCAACTCCAAGCTCTTTGCCATCCTGCCTCTCCCTGCAAAGGGGGACTGAGTGTGAGTGTTGAAGGTCCAAGGCGGATGATAGAGGGTGCACACAGCAAGTGCCACACTGACCCTCAGTCCTTACATACATACCCCTTCAAATATCAGCCACATGTGCTGAAAGCCTCTCTATCTGCCAAGGCATTGCTTTTCTTTATGCTTCTGTTTCCAGTGATAATTCTTGAAAGTGAAACCAATGTCCAGTGTCCACAGTATATCGCTAGGCTGGGGTAAATTGCAGCCGGGGGAAGGAGTTGATTCTGGAATTAGGCTGATCCTCTGCTTTTCTTTTTATAGGTTTGAAAACTTTTGCACAATTTAACTTGACCCAGAAAATGTAATTAGATTCAGTCTCTCTCCCCTTCCCCAAACCTACTGCTCCCTGCATTCCCCACCTCTCTTCACACTATTATACTTGAAAAATGGGTGGTTTTATTACTATAATCATTCTTCACAAAGGTAAGTGGATGTATAGTTGTGTATGTGTGCATGCATGCCTGTGTGTGCATGAACATTTCATAGACTCTTGGTATAGCTTTTTTTTAACGTTGAAAGAGTGAAGCTCCTCAGCAAAAAATCAGAGTATCAGTTTTGGCTGTAGAGATAGGCTAGTTTATATAGAATCATGAGAGAAATTAGAGAGAAAGAAGCTCCTTCAGTCTCTCATTCCTTCACTCAGCGTTCCCTCTGGTTGATTGCCATGCACTAGGGCTGCAGAGACAAACAAGATGGAAATGGCCCCTGTCCTCTGAACCTCACAGCCTTGGAGCGAAGTCAGGTGTTAATAAAGTAATATTTATGTAAAATACGGAGGTACATGCTGTTTGAATGCATGTAACAGGGGAGTGGGTGGACTGACCCGGTGGGTTCAGGGTGGGGGAGATAATCAGAAGAGGGTTTCTGGAGGAAGTAAGTCTCTAGGATAAGAGCTGAAGGAAAAATTGAGGACGGTGAGGACCACTTGTGGAAATATTTTCAGGAAGGGACAATAAGTCACAAAGGAGGTATGAGAGTTTTTGTGGAGACAGAGTCGGCTTCTCGTTAGGCCCCTGCCATTAGAGCATTGCCTTGCGCCCTGTTACTGTGATCGATGACGTTTCAGAAGGACTCCCCGGCCCCTGAGAATGTCCACAAAGGAGCATTTGACAAAAGCACAGCTAGGGCGTCTCTTGCACTGGTAGGCATTTTCATCAGGCATCACTGTGTGTGGAACAGGCTCCACAATGGACATTTCACCGGCTTCTGTTCACATAACACCTGGTGATTTTTGCCTGCATTCGCCGTGTGGGGACGTGGAATCTTGTGTCCTAGTACTTATGCTATTCATTTCCGAGTCAGACGGATTCAGGGTCCAACACTGCTGACAACCTGTCTAAGGTGGGTGTTGAGAAAAGCATTTCCCAAGCTATATGTTGAGACAGTAGTAGGCATTTTATGGTTGAATAAAATGGAAAAATACTGGGTTAAGGGGCTTTTTAAAAAATTGTTGAACTTTTCAGAGGCTTTGGGAATTTCTGTTGTGGCGCAGAGGAAATGAATCCAAGTAGGAACCATGAGGTTGCGGGTTCGATCCCTGGCCTCGCTCAGTGGGTGAAGGATTCAGCATTGCCGTGAGCTGTGGCGTAGGTCACAGATGTGACTTGGATCTGTCATTGCTGTGTCTGGGACATAGGCTGGCAGCTACAGCTTTGATTTGACCCCTAGCCTGGGAACCTCCATATGCCATGGGTGTGGCCCTAAATAGACAAAAAAAAACTGTTGACCTTTTCAGAGACTTTAGCATGTGTATTAATTCTCTAGAAAAGCAGAACCAATAGGATGTGTGTGTGCATTCTATATCTATCTGTCTACATACATGAATGTGTGTGTGTGTGTGTGTGTGTACATGGAAAGATGTTCAGTTGAACTTGCAGGGGTTAGGGGCACTGATCCTCTGCAGAGTTGAAAATCTACCCATGACTTTATAGTAAGCCCTTGGTACCTGCACTTTCCCATTTGTGGCTTTAACCAACCCCGGATCATGAAGTACTATAGTACATATTTATTGAAAAAAACCCGTGCGTAAGTTGAAAACCTTGCAGTACAAGGATCAATTGTGTATATATGTGTATGTACACACATATACATATAAGTATGTATGTGTCTACATGAGATCTATCTATATATCTACACCCAATAGAGTATATATATACACATACATATACATACATATACACACACACATATATCTATACATATCTAGCATATATATACACATATATGCCATACATAGTATATATACATGTCTGTATATATCATCTGGAAAGGAATTGTAGAGGCTGTGGCAAGTCCCTAATCTTCAGAGCAGGCTGGAAACTCAGAAAAGTTGATGGTTCAGGTTGAGTCCAAAGGCTGTCTGAATTGCAGAGTTCCCTCTTCCTGGGGGTTGGGAGGTGGGTCAGTCTTTTTCTCTTAAGATCTTCACTTGACTGAATGGGCTCACCCACATTATGGAAAACAAATTGCTTTACTCAAACGCTACTGATTTAAATGTTAATCTCATATTAAAAAATACCTTCACAGGAATATCCAGACCAATTTTTTGATCAAATATCTGGATATTGTGACCTATCCTAGTTGATACATAAAATTAACCAACAGAGGTCCAATATGCTAAAGGACCTTGCAAATCTCTAAAAGAGGGACTTAATGCATATTGCTTTCTCTCAACTTATCTGTGTAAAGAATTCATTATTTGCAGAGCACCTATTAACATCTGGTAGAAGACGATTTAAAGACTATTGACCTTGAAAATGATTCACGATTTTGACTTACCCCACATAATCAAAAGCTGGCCCTCCAAATGCATTAAGTGCTTATTATTATGTAGTAAGATTAAACCGCTAGCTCATATGTTTGTTTTTTCATTTCAAAACAGTATCACGCAAATGTAAAATAACCCAATACTTGTATTAGATTTACCATGATGCTATATTATAAGCAATTTGCATGCTAAAATCCCATGTACTGCACACATTAACAGTGAAATGTTCTCACACCAGCAAGTTGTGGGGGGAGTGTTTATACATCTGCTTTAGTAAAAAGACTATGGATGATTCACACTTGAACACAGGGCATACATACTGGAGAGATTTGGGAAAATTATAGCCTAAAAATTCATAAATATTCATTACTACATATGTGAAGTTAAAAACAACCCACAACAAACTAAATTGACAATGATGTGCAAAAGCAACAATAATTTGCTATTAAGAAGCACGAAGAGCAGCAATTAAAATACATGATCATTCAAGGCAGTACTGATAATGAATAGGTATCCTTCCCCCAAATTGTAGGAATTCAACTCTTTGCATATGCACATGTGCAGTGCGAGCCTTGCAATGTTGATAAAATGCTGAATTAGTAAAATACTGAATTGGAGCCATGCATAAACTCTTTAAATCCTCAAAAGCACTCATTTTAATTTAAAAACACCAAGCTTAGCAAAACATACATAAACAGTTATTAATGAGTTGATCTCATTCACGCATTCAAGAAAAAGTTTTGGGGGAGTTCCCATTGTGTCTCAGGGTGTCAAGAACCTGACTAATATCCATGAGGATGCGGATTTGATTCCTGGCCTTACTCAGTGGGTTAATGATCCAACATTGCTGTGGGCTGCAGTGTAGATCACAGACTCAGCTCAGATCTGGCATTGCCGTGGCTGTGGTGTGTAGGCCGGCAGCTGCAGCTCTGATTTGGCCCCTAGCCTGGGAAGTTCCCTGTGCCAAAAGTGCAGGCATGAAAATCCAAAAAAAAAAAAAAAAGCAAAAGGTTTGGGAAGATGCAACCCATGAGGAAGTCCTATGGCACTTACTCCCTGAGGGGTAGGTAAAGAGGGCCATACTTTGAGAACCACTGCGTAGAGACCTGGGCAAAGGAACTTACAAACATATATAAAATACATAAATTAAATGTAAATCATTTTTCCATCTCATAGGACATTATTTTCATAGAAACATACATTTCTCAGAATGAAATCAATAATTATGATAGTAGTCCCTGCCTATCAGTGAGGCATAAGGTCCAAGACCCTAAAGAGATGCCTGAAACTGCCCATTGTACAGAACTCTACATATACTCTGTGTTTTCCTACAAATAGATACCTATGATAAAGTTTAATTTATAAATTAGGCACATGGAGTTCCCTTCGTGGCTCAGTGGTTAACGAATCCGACAAGGAACCATGAGGTTGCAGGTTCGATCCCTGGCCTTGCTCAGTGGGTTAAGGATCCGGCGTTGCCGTGAGCTGTGGTGTAGGTTGCAGACCCGGCTCAGATCCCACATTGCTGTGGCTGTGGCGAAGGCTGGCGGCTACAGCTCCTGTTAGACCCCTAGCCTGGGAACCTCCATATGCTGCGGGTGTGGCCCTAGAAAACGCAAAAAGACAAAAAAAATTTAAAAAATAAATAAGTAAGGCACAGAAAGATTAACAACTATTAATAAAATAAAATAATTACAACAATATACTGTAATAAAAGTCGTGCGAATATGTGTCTCATAATATCTCATTGTATAAAATGACTGCCTTTTCCATCTTAACTAAGCACTTATCAAACACTGTGGTCAAAACTTTTGCAGTGTGAGGTGTGACAGCAAAGCTGGCGTGAATTCCTTTTTCCTTCTTCACAGTTTCACGGATACAATATTCATTCTTCCCGTGGATCTTGGCCACCTCAGCATAGGATTTTTAGTTTCCTAATGAAGATGAGAACTTTCACCTTTTCACTCAATGGAAGCACTTTACAGCTTCTCTTTGGCATATCTGAATTGCCAGCATCACTGCTCTTGCCCTTTGGGGCTATTATTAAATAAAATTAAGTTACTTGAACGCAAGCACCGAGATACCAGGACTGTCGATTGATAACCAAGGTGGCTCCTAAGTGACGAACGGATGAGATATGCTGGACATCCTGGTACCAATGGCAGAGGAAGTCCTGTTGAGCCTGCCTGGGATCATCCCTGGGAGGCTGGGATCTCTCCATGCTTTGCACTCGCCATTGCATCCAGCGCCTAGTGGAGTGATGGATGCTCCATAAGGATTCGATGAATGAGTGAGTGGATGCTTCATCCTAGCTGCTGGGATAACTCTGGCCCATTAGGCTCCAATGCTCTGACACTTTTGTAATACCCAAAGGGGTTGGGGCTCTCTTCTTTGCAGATCTCATCACTTTTTGCACTTGGATTCTTGCTGTTGCTGTGGGGAATACTTTGCTTTCTCCTTCCTGCCCATCAAACCCATTTTAATGAGTTGTTCTTGTTCAGCTGTCTTCCTGCAGTAAAGTCATTTCTTCTTCCTCAAAATGTTCCTCCTGCTCAAGGCTGACTGGCTTGGCAACTTTGCTTGTTAATCAGAATTCACTGATGTCAAATCTACACCATCCTTCTTACTTTCACTGCCTACGCAGTCCATTCACTTGAATACAAGACCACTGTTATTTTGTCATATTCAAGTGTGGTATGTCGCGTGTGTTTAAGGGGGGCAGGGGAGGACAGGGCCTAGATTAGGGTGAGGCAAGTGAGGTATCTATTGTGGGATATTTAAGGAGATACTCACTCTCTGAGAGGCCTCCCCCTCGTCTCCCTAGTCCCAGCTCTGAGAGGAGGAAGGGAAGGTGCGTGTGTGTTAGTCTTTTTTTTTTTTCTGAGACTCTAATTTATTTTTGGAATTACTTTAAGAAAAATTTGTTTTTTTTTTTTTTATAAAACATTGAACGTTAAATACATTCAGTCATGAAAAGCGAGGCAAAAGCAAGAGTTATCTCTTGCAAATTCTTTGGGTATTTTGGTATAAAATGAAGAAAAATCCATGAGAAAAAACAACTTGTCTGATAAAGACAATCTTTTAGAAACTTGCAGCAAAAACTTAATATTTCATGTTTTCAGTCTTTGTCATCTAAAACTGCTTTTTTTTTTTTGGTGTGTGTGTTAGTCTTGATGGTGACTGGACTGAAGGTAAGATCCAGCTACACATCACTGGTTTCCGCCATGATTGCCAAGGTAGTTTTCTAGATGTAGCACAATCTCAATCAATACTGCATATGCTGGAGTAGAAAATAATCCAAACTGCAAGATCATACGCTATTTTCCCAGCTGGAAGTTCGAAAAAAGAAAAACAAAATTTAGGCCAACTTGAATATATAAACTTTTATAAACATAGGTGTCAAATGTTTACTTTAAATGTAATTTACCTTAATTGCACAATGCATTTTAAATTTTAGGTGATTGCTCTCTTTTTGCCTCTTAGAAGAACAGTTCTATCAGGTGACCTCTATAAGAATCTAAAACTAGCAGTTTCCTCATGATAATGGAGTTGATAATAAGAGTACATGATTTTTAGGGTTGTTGTGAGTATTAAAGCAGTTAATGCCAATAATGGACTTAATGCCTCGTATATTATAGAGTCTCAAGCAAGGATAGTTACATGAGTGTGCGTGCATGTGTGTTTCTAGCTCATGAGTCTAAGCCAAGTAGAAACTTGCTATTCAAAGTATATTAAGTGGAGTTCCTATGTGGCCCAGTGGGTTAAGAATCCAGTGTCTCGGGTCACTTCTGTGGCTCAGGTTCAAGTCCTGACCTTGGAACTTCCACATGCTGTGGGAGTGGCCAAAAATTTTTTTTAAAACCTAAAATATATTAGGAAAGACAATAAGGATGTGAAAATTTGTGCTACTTCCCCTTCTCTGAGGAGTAACTTTGAAGTATAACAACCTTATATTTGAGCATATGCGGTAATTGTCAAGTAACTGACACTGTCACTTAAAGAGATCTATGTTCAAATCTTAATGGAGGGCTCTAGACATATAAGGTGAACTAAGCCCGTGGAAAAACATAGATGAGAGACAAAGCCTCAAAAATAATAGTGACTGTGCAAACATGATTCCCTTTATTTCTTGAAATTTTTCATGCGTGTTGAGTGAGGTTCCCCCCATTCTTTGCTTCTGAAACAAAAAGCCTGTCTCTCATTTCATTACAGTCTTCACTTCGCTCCTCAAGACTGAGTGACTTTAGGTGCATCTAATTCAACTGGATTTATTTGAGAAGCTCAAGCACTAACTTATTTATTCCATTTATTTTTACAGCAGGCCCATTACCCAGGGATTCTGAACACATATAAATGATCTGCTTGGGATTGGCAAACAGAGCTGGTGATGGATAGATAGTGAGCCAACAGTCTAAAAGCATTCGTCAAAACGACTCTTCCCTTCCAGAAATGCTTGGTT
The DNA here is from genome assembly GCA_004024745.2 of Catagonus wagneri. Lineage (NCBI taxonomy): Eukaryota > Metazoa > Chordata > Mammalia > Artiodactyla > Tayassuidae > Catagonus > Catagonus wagneri. The sequence goes on along the minus strand of PVHT021183529.1, from coordinate 800,677 downwards.
AAGCAGGTTAGTCTTGCAGTTTTCTTGGATCCTGACATGTCAGGTTCATGCCGCTTGCCTTTTTATTTGACATACACAGCAAGTGGAGAAGCCCCTGGGTGAGGATGAAGGAGTCAGAGAAAAGCCTCACGCAGGGCAAGAGTGGGGACCCAGAGCTGAGGGGTGCCCCCAGCCATTCTACAAAGGCCCCCCCAGAGGTCTATTTATTTTCGAGTCACAAATGGAAAGGCTGTGGGGTGGGTGAATCTGGGCGCCCCTGAAGAGGCTATGGTAGTTTTAACCCGTGTTCGAGGGGGAAAAAAGAAAGATGCTAGTCCGCAGTAAGGGAGAGGGTCAGGAAGGAGTAAACCAGGGAGGAGCCCAAATCGAAGGTCGTCCTAAGGTTCCCACTCAGGAGAAAAGCACTGACGTCAAAAAGGTCAAAGAGGAACCGGAATGAGGTCCGTGTTCCTTCTTTTCAAGGAGACCGTGAAGACTGCACGCTGTCCCCATCACTTGCTGTTGGGCAGGTCACGTTATCTCTCTGGACATCTGTTTCATTATCTGAAAAACAAGGAAGTTGACCTGCAATACAGGTTTTCAAACAAGGTCCCCTGGGAGCCCTGGAGGCCACCAGGAGGGGACCAGGGTAAGACCGGCCGTGGAGTTCCCTTTGTGGCTCAGTGGTTAACGCATCCGACTAGGAACCATGAGGTTGCGGGTTTGATCCCTGGCCTTGCTCAGTGGGTTAAGGGTCTGGCATTGCCGTGAGCTGTGGTGTAGGTTGCAGACGCGGCTTGGATCCCGCGTTGCTGTGGCTGTGGCGAAGGCCGGCAGCTACAGCTCCTGTTAGACCCCTAGCCTGGGAACCTCCTATGCCGCGGGTGTGGCCCTAGATAAAGGCAAAAAGACAAAAAAAAAAAAAAAAAAAGACTGGCCGTGCCAATCATTAGGCATATATTTTGTCAAATAAGAGTTCTGCTGGAAGACATAAACTTGAAAATTGCTCTTCTTGGTGACTTCTTTTTTTTCTTTTTAGGGCCACATTCATGACATATGGAAGTTCCCAAGCTAGGGGTCGAATCAGAGCTGCAGCTGCCTCTCTATACCACAGCCACAGCAACACGGGATCCGAGCCATGTCTGCAGCCTACACCACAGCTCATGGCAATGCCAGATCCTTAGCCCACTGCATGAAGCCAGGAATTGAACCTGTGTCTTCATGGATACAAGTCAGATTTATTTCCGCTGTGCCACAACGGGAACTCCTCTTCTTGGTGATTTCTAAGGTGCATTCCAGTCTTTTACTACTTTTTCTTCAGCCAGGCTTTTCCCACTAATTCAGTTAACCCTGATTTGGGTCTAAACTTGAGGTGCTGGCAGTCTCTCCCATGAGGGTTCAGTAAATAAATCGTCAACATAACCTTCTTTAAGGCTGTTTCCCCTGCCAGCTGATGGTAGGGGGTGCGCCTGGAGGCCATTTGTCATTTTTACAAAGTTTGATAGGTTAAAGTGGCTGAGTTTAGAAAAGCAGCATCAGAACAATGTGGCTTTGAATCTCAGGCCAAAGTGCTCTCTAAATGGAAAATATTATTACAGCAGGACTAATCCCTTTTTACAGCAATAAAACACAGACCCACTCATATAAATACATTGGTGGAATCAGCCAGATTTGACTCTGGGTGGAAAATTTTCTTTGACAAGTGGGTCTGGAAGCAACAAATAAATGGTGAAGTGAGCAAGAGGTGGAAGATGTGGGTTTACCTTGTTGAAGGCCCTCAGCTTTGGGATGCAGGTGAATGGAGACACCGAACACAATTAGTATGTATAAATGGGCTGAACAATAGCTCACTTCCAAGCCCTGCAGACGGCAGAGGAGTCTGTAAGCAAATTCAGCCTAAATAGGTCACCAAATGCTTTTCGGTTTTCCTTAGTACTCAAGACAGATCTTCATGGCCAGATCAGCCTTTTCATCGAATGCACAGATTTTGCAGATTTTTACCCCTACAGCAGGAAGGAGGTGAAGGCATCCTGTCAGGCACCCTATAAATCCTCGTTATTTACTGTGCCACAGCCGTGTGTGGATAAGTGGAGTCACTGCTTATTTAGAAAACAAATCAGAAACACCTCTGCATTCCATTTGCTGGGCCATTTGTGCCTTGATCAATGACTGAGAATTCTGTGGACAGCTAAAACTTTCATCTTCCTTTGAAAATTTCCATTCTCCAATAGAAAACCCATTGCCAAGCAGACTTTCACTTCCTGGGGATCCATAAATAGGGAAATTACTTTGAACTACGATGTCATCAGGTGGGGTTGGAGGGTACCCCCTGGACCAGTGTAAGAAAATTTGACTCAAAGATGAGACTTTGGGAGTTCCCATTGTGGTTCGGCAGGTTAAGAACCTGACAAAGTGTCCATGAGGATGCGGGTTCGACCCCTGGCTTCATTCAGTGGGTTAAGGGATCTGGCCTTGCGGTGAGCTGTGGTATAGGTCACAGATGAGGCTCAGATCTCGTGTTGCTGTGGCTTTGGCACATACTAGTAGCAAAAAAAGAAAAGAAAAGAAAAGAAAAGAAATGCTGAGACTTTGCAGCTGGGTACGTATGTAACCTTGAGAAAAAAAATGTGTTCACTTCTTTGAACCTCTGTTTATTCATCTGTCAAATGGGTATGATAGGGTTCCCGTCGTGGCACAGCAGAAATGAATCCGACTAGGAATCCAAGGTTGCGGGTTTGATCCCTGGCCTTGCTCAGTGGGTAGGGGATCCGGCGTTGCCGTGAGCTGTGGTGTAGGTTGCAGACGCGGCTCGGATCTGGCATTGCTGTGGCTGTGGCGAAGGCTGGCAGCTACAGCTCCTGTTAGACCCCTAGCCTGGGAATCTCCATATGCCGTGGGTGTGGCCCTAAAAGGACAAAAGACAAAAAAAAAAATGGGTATGATAAATCTTACTCTTACTACCTCCCATAGTTACCTTGGGCTCAAACAAGGTAATGAAGTTTGTGAAAATGATTCAAAAAGCTTAAAAATAGACCATGTATTAATGGGATAATTTGGTTACTAGTGAATGCTCATTAAACACCTGTTAAATTAATGACTATAAAGACCAGAATGAATAATAAAAGAAGCACCTTATTTATTTTTATTCCTCATCTTTGTCACCAGCTCCCCCGTTTAGATGCTTTTCAGGAGATTTTAGGGAGTATCCTGGTAGCTCAGTGGGTTAAGGATCTGGCATTGTCACTGTATCTGCCTGGGTTGCTGCTGTGGCGCAGATTCCATCCGTGGCCTGGGAACTTCCACATGGCATGGGCATGGCCGAAAAAGCCTAAACAAGAGTCCAACCCTTAGCCAGGGCTAATGTTCATGCCTTCTGTTCTGTCTCTACCACCAGCTTCATATCCTTTTTCTTAAAGCTAGAGTATTCTCTGGGCACACCCTCTCCTGATTAAGCCCTTAACTAGCTCCATCTCATCAAGACCAGGATCCTGGTACCCAAGCATCTCACACACAGGGCTCCTCGTTCCTCCCCTTCCCTACCTCTTCAGTCTATTTTTAGGCTCCAGTGGTATTAAAGGATTTTATTATATGGAAGTATACTTGATTTACAACATTGTACCAATTTCTGCTGTACAGCAAAATGACTCAGTCATACATATATATGTACATTGTTTCTTTATATTCTTTTCCATCATGGTCTATCCCAGGAGACTGGATATCGTTTCCTGTGCTATACAGTAGGACCTTGCTGTTTATTCATTCTAAACATAATGGTTTGCATCTACTAACCCCAAACTCCTCGTCTATCCCACTCCTTCCCTCGTCCTCCTTGGCAGCCACAAGTCTGTTTTCTATGTTGGTGAGTCTGTTTCTGTTTTGTAGATAGGTTCATTTGTGCCATATTTTAGATTCCACATATAAGTGATAACATGTCATATATCATAGTCTTTCTCTTTCTGACTTACTCCACTTAGTATGATAATCTCTAGTTGCATTCATATTACTTCGAATGACATTATTTCATATTTTTTATGGCCGAGTAGTATTCCACTGTGCGTATCTGCATATGTACTACATCTCTTTTTTTTTGCTTTTTAGGGCCACACCCGTAGCCTATGGAAGTTCCCAGACTAGGGATTGAATCAGAGCTACAGCCGCATCTACGGCCTACACCATAGCGTACGGCAGTGCCAGATCCTTAACCCACCGAGTGAGGCCAGGGATCGAATCCACATCCGCATGAACCCTTGTTGGGTTTGTTAACCACTGAGCCACGAAGGGAACTCAGAAGATGTGGAACCCTGTACTACATCTTCTTAATCCACTCATCTGTCGATGGACATTTAAGTTGTTTCCATATCTTGGCTCTTGGGTCGAAGGATTTTAAATGTTCCCTGAATGCAAATGTCCATATACTCTGTCTCCCTGCCATTCTGGTCTTACTGGGAAACTCCCACTCAGTTTTCCGGTGTAGATGTCATAGGTGCCAGGAAGGCTTCCTGACTGTATGAGAGTGTGTTCATCAACCCCTCCTTGGTGGTACCAGGATCTTAGGTACGTCTCTTGTGCTCACCACACGTGTAGAACTCGTTGGCTTACACACCTCTCTCTCCTACTAGAAGGTGACCAGACTGTACGAGGGATCTGGAGAGAGGGTTCTTATTTCCTTTTTTTTTTCCATTACTTTATGAATTTTATTACAATTATAGGTATACAAAAATCATCACAACTCAATTTGATAGCATTTCCATCCCAAACAGAGGGTTCTTATTTCTGTCTTTTCTCTCACCTGGACTCCTTGTACCGTTCTTGGCTGTTGAAGCAGTCAGTGCTCTCCGGGGCTAATAAAAAGTATGTCAGGATTTCTGCCCGTACATTGAAAGGCCCCATTCAATGGATTGACTTCCTCCTTTTTTCCCCTTTCCTCCTTCTATTCATTTTCCCCTTCCTTTCCTTCATTCCTTCCAAATGTTTCTTGCAGCTTTCTTACTGAGAGTTGTTGCTGGGATCCTGTCGTGTGGTGTGTCCTCTGCTCCAGCTTCCAGTGTGAAGGCAGAGGGTGGGACCTCTGTCCCACTCACAGAGAGAAGTGCCACGGCCCTGGTAGGCGCTTCCTCCCACTGCTAGTAACCCTGGGTCACTTCTCAGTTCATGATCAGTAAATAGTCAACATTCACCAACAAAAACTTATTTGGAGAAATTAAGTAGAGTATTTTTAAATTATTTAGAATAATGCATATGAGATACACACACACACAAGCAGTTCTAGTTATGTTTTAAGAAAATGAAATTACTAAAATTTTCTGAATAAATGGGTGCTACTGTGTTCACGTATATTCATGTTTAATGTAACACTGGATACCAGCATGTATATGAATGATTATTGTCTTGGTTGTTCAGATGAGGATCCTAACGAAAAGAATAATATTCCCGGAGCCATAAAAGTAGTTAGTGGTGATGCCGGGGTTCAAATCCAGGCAGTCTGAAAGCCATAGATTGGGATAAATCAGGACCTTTTTATTTTTTTAAGAAGATTAAAGCTTTGTGTGTTTTATCCTTAGTGGTTTTCATGTTAAAGCATTATCCTTTTTGTATGTAGTTGCCCCTAAAATACAGAAAGGGGTGAAGAAAGGATGGGGGAAGGAATAAAATGAAAAATAGGTGGGATATTTTTGGAAACCATCATGCTTAGTGTTATAGGCCAGACCCAGAAGGATATATATTGCCTGATTTCCCTCGCATGACGTATCAAGAGGAGGCACATTCAGGAAGTTGAACAGAGATTACCCGGGAGTAGGGGGAGAGAGAGATGGGGAGTTATTGTTTAATGGGTACTTGGTTTCTATTTGGAATGAGGGAGATGTTCCGGAAATGGATAGTGATGATGGTTGTACAACATCATGAATGTACTTAATGCTACTGAACGGTACACCTTAAAACGGTTAAAGTGGTAAATATTCTGTATATTTTACCTCAATAAAAAAATAAAATAAAAAGTAAATGGGGGGGAATGCCATAAGAGTTTTCTAATCCTGGGCAAGAGCTTCTTCCTGAGGCAGCCGAAGAGGCGCTAAGCGTGATTGAGGGCTCTGCCATTTGCTCTCAGCAAATAGAGTTTAATTAATCACAGCCAAGGGCTCTTACCAGCAGAGTGGCAGCTCAGGACAATTACTGTTGACAGAGCAAAATTATGTGGGGGGGAGGGGGGAGGGAACCTATCTTAAATTTCCTCTTCAAAATTAAGAAATTATGCAAAGTAAATGCACTGCATCTAGTACCAGTTGAACCAGGGTTAAATATATTCTGCCCGGAGTGAAACAGAAATCATGTGGCACGCAGAGGCTCGGGTGAGAGGAGAGAAAGAACTTTCCTCAGGCTGTGGACCTCGCTGACTGGGTCAGAAGGGCCGAGTAACCATCCACTTGAGCCAGAAACTGTTTTATCTGACCCGCGACCCTGTTTATCTTAGTTGTCAATGTTTCTTTTTTTTAATTTAATTTTGTTTTTATTTATTTATTTATTTATTTATTTATTTTTGCTTTTTTAGGGCCATACTCGCAGCCTGTGGAAGTTCCCAAGCTATGGGTTGACTTGGAGCTACAGCTGTCAGCCTACACCTCAGCCACAGCAACACAGGATCCGAGCCACATCTGCAACCTACACCACAGCTCATGACAACGCTGGATCCCTGGCCCGCAGAGTGAGGCCAGGGATCAAACCCATGTCTTCATGGATACTAGTTGGATTTTTCCTCTATGCCACAATGAGAAATCCCAGTTGTCAATATTTTAAAAGCTGGTTATTTCTTACTAATATCTGGCTTTCTAACTTTTCTTGAATAATCCGCAGGTCCTGGGACGTGGGCCCCACACTTCTACACAGCAGATGGGCACGTGGAACTAATATTTATCTCCTGTGCTAGTGTCACTCAACTCACATTCTCATTTTGGCCCTGTGGACACTTGTGCCTATCTCAGACGCAAGTCTTATCTTTCCTTCCTCTCATCTCCTCAATAAAACTTTGCTATCCCAAAGTTCTTTCGCTTGGTAGCTCTTTATTCCTGTAGCACCTACTGTGTCCACATTACTCTTGGCTCTTATCATGTATTATCTTCTATAGTGTAATACTGACATGACAGAAAGCTCCAGATTTTCTGAAACAGAAAACACCATTATTTTGCACAATTCTGTCTTGATTTCTGCTCCAGAAGACATAGTCACTTGGACTCCAATGAGAGTGTAAGACCTTCAGGTACAGAGACTACACCTTAAAACGTCTGATTTTTCTAACACCCAGTATGGGTTGGATTGGCATCAGTTATGAATCAGTAGGTCTGAGGATGTCTTTAAGAGCAAGGATGACGCATGAACTTGGCTGGTTAGAGTAGCATGCTAAGGCAGCCAAGGACAGGGACTTCATCCTTTGGAAAGTCAATCCACTTGCCATATCCTGTGGTCACGGATCATGTCTCAGCTTCTGGCCATTATCTATTCTTGCTCAAAGGGCAGAAAGTCTTCCCTCAGTCCTGGGGAAGAATTCTAGGTGCTGGGATTCAACAATAATCAAAACACACAGAAGAGCCTCTGTCCTCTTGAAGGTGTATTTTTGTGGGGGAAGGCAGACCACAAAATAGACAAATTACAAAAGCAAGAGGTATATACTCTAACTTCAGATGGTAATTAGTGTCATGTGGAAAATAAGGCCCACCGAAGAGAGACAGTGCAACTGGGTGGGGGCAGGATGCCGGAGAAAGGCCACAGGGCACATGATTTTGAAAAAAAATTATTTTGAGTACTAGCACTGTGGGAAATGGGACTGGGTGGGATTACGATACAGATGGTACTTCCAAAGATTTTACAGTGGAGGAAGGAGAAGGAGAATATATGGACAAAAATCCAGGTTAAATATAATTTTTAAAAAATAGCAGTCGATATTACTATCAGCCACATGCCAGGCTTTGTGCTAAGTACTTTCCATGATTGAACTTTTTCAACCTTCATGGTCACTGGCTACCTCATTTTTCAAAAAGGCAAATAAACATAAGCAGTGACTCAGAGCAGGTAAGCTATTTTTCTAAGGTAACACAGGTAGAAAGCAGCAGAGCTGGGGCTCAAAGCCAATTTTCTGCCTCCAAAGTTGTGTTCTTAACCATCCTGCTTGTCGACTTCTCTAAATGTAGGGATACCCAACAGAGTCGTAACTGAAAAGTGAGTCTACTGCTTAGGAGAAGGAAAATCAAGGAAGGCTCCTGGAGGAAGTGGCACTCGACCTGGGCCTAGATGGATTACAGCTCCCCTTTGAATAACATTGGGGGCTAATCTGCATATAACTTAGAGTTGGCCTTCCATATCCAACTTTCCTCCACATCCATGGATTCAACCAGCAGCTAACTGTGCAGTGTTGTAGCACTTACTCTTGAAAAAAAATCCACGGAGCACCCATATGGCTCAGTGGATTAAAGATCTGGTGTTTGTCACTGCAGTGGCTCAGATCACTGCTGTGGCACAGGTTCTATCCCTAGCCTGGGCATAGGGCGTAATGCATTTGGGGAGGACAAGAAATTTGTATTTGGCTAGAATGGCTGGATAGATAAAGTAGAAATAAACAAGGAAAGAAAATTTGAGGTCAGATCAAAGAAGGTCTTAAATGCGGGGCGAAGGAGTTTGAACTTGTAGTAACAGTAGCCATTTAAATTCATGAGCAGAATAGAAGGAGGGAAGGCTGTGTCTTAAACAAAATAGCCAATTATGTGAAGATGAGATGAGACTGGGGACAGTCTGGTTAGGGAGATGGATTAAGAGCCCTGACAACGGTAGCGTCAGTGGAATAGAAAAGAATGAAAGAAACAGTCATGTTAGATGTAGAATGGACAGCATTTGTAATGAATACGGGAGGGGAGTGTTGGGAAATAGGGAGTGATGAATAAAAACTCAACCTGGTGAAAAGTCTAGATAATTCTTTATTTTCTTACAATTTATACTTTGTTTCTGCTTCTCACACTTATCCTTGATCCCCAGACAGGAGTCAAAAAAGGAATTTTACTGCAGACTCTTTGTGAAATTCAGTGTATGCCAATGGAACAAAGCTACTTAAATCACGAGCTGTAAAACTTCAAATCTCTTCTCCCAATGAAAATCTCATTAGCCTGCCATTTGAAAAGTAGCGCATTCAAATCTGACTCTGTTTGGCTTGTACCATTTGATCCTTTTAAACTGATAGTTTTTTAGGAGTGTGGCAGGAAGCCTGAAATTTCAATTAGATAAGCCAGAGGTTCACCTGTTGGAAGAGGGAAGGTTATTATCTTCCTGTTGCTAGGTGATGGGTCTCTAAAGCAATCGTTCAGTCTTAGAGGATCAGAGAGCTCTTTTAAAATTCCTTTTCTTTTGAAAACAAACATCAATTTAAAACTAACCCCAAAGGCCCTGTTCTGTAAGGAATAAAACAACCTGCCTGTCATAAATCCATCAAACCTTCTGCTCACCCCTTCCTCAAACTAGAGAGCCCTAATTTACATGAATGACGAGCCTTTACTGTACTGGTAAGATATGGGCAAGAATAATGACGACTGAGATTAATGTTAGGAGTCATTCTCCCTGCTCTGTATGCTTCATCGAATCACAATTCTATAATGGATGTATTATTTTTCTTCCTTTTGATGGGAACGGGTGACGGTTAATTTTATGTGTCAGCTCAGCTAAGCCATTGGTGCCCAGTTGGTTTGGTCAAGCACTACTCTAGATTTTGCTCTGAAGGAGCTTTTTAGATGTGATTAACATTTACATTGGTAGACTCTGAATAAAGTGGATTATTCTCCATAATTTGGCTCAGTATCATCAGTTGAAAGCCTAAAGAGCAAAAACTGAGGTCATCCCCAAGAAAGAAAGAATCCTCAGGAGTGCAACACAGAAAGCTTGCTTGAGTTTCCAGCCTGCTGCCCCGTGGAGCTCTGACTCAGGCCTGCAATGTCAACTCATCAGAATCCTACCTGCCAGCCTGTCCTGCAGATTTTAGACTTGCCCGCTCCCACAGTAGTGTGAGCCAGTTCCATAAAACCTCTCTCTAAAGTATCTGTAGATCGGAGTTCTCTAGTGGAGCAGCGCCTTAAGGATCTGGCATTGTTACTGCAATGGCTTGCACTGCTGCTGTGGCTGGGGTTCAGTCCCTGGCCCAGGAACTTCTACATGCCTCTGGCATGGCCAAAAAAAAAAAAAAAAGGAAAGGAAAAAAAAATCTGTGTCTATATCTATATCCATATCCACATTCCCATGTCTATACACATTGGTTGTATTTCTGTGGAGAACCCTAATACGGATGGAGAAACTGAGGCTTACATGGACTAACCTGTCCGAGATTTTACAGGTGATAAGTAGTAAGTGGTAGAAGCAGGGTTTGGGGGGAAGTCTGTTCTAATGAATAGATGAGTCTACCTTCTGCTCAAGGATAGAGAGTGGTTTTAACAATGATTTACTCATACTTTTGGCTTAAGAAGGAGGAAGATCTTTTGGGTTTGAGTCTTAAGAGAAAGATATTCACAAGAGCATCACAAATATTTTTCTCTTCTCTTAAAGGTGCAGGGATTGGTCCCCACAGAGATGAGATGTGTATATTACTTTTTTTTTCTGGCTATGCCAATGGCATATGGAAATTCTTGGGCCAGGGATCAAACCTGCACCATAGCAGTGACCAAGCTGCTGCCTCCTTAATCTGCTGTGCTACAAGGGAACTACCAACGTGTATATAAAATTGATGATACTATTTTAAGATAGGAAAGCATAGCCCCCAGAGGTGGAGCTCAGTACAGTCTAGAGAATGAAGGAGGTGTGTACCTCTAGGTCCCAGAACTGCATGAAGGTTAGTGATGCGGCAAGGTGCCATCTTCCCTCGACCATATTTACCGGGAACAGTTAGAGCTGAGTGTAAATGGGGCCTGAGACCAAGGAGGAGAATTTCTCTTATGAAATAGTAATTTCTGGGATATTTTTATCTAAAAAGCTATACCCTAGGAATTCCGGTCATGGCGCAGCAGTTAATGACTCTGACTAGGAACCATGAGGTTGAGGGTTCGATCCCTGGCCTTGCTCAGTGGGTTCCGGCGTTGCCGTGAGCTGTGGTGTAGGTTGCAGACACGGCTTGGATCTGGCGTTGCTGTGGCTATGGTATAGGCCGGTGGCTACAGCTCCGATTAGACCCCTAGCCTGGGAACCGCCATATGCCATGGGTGAGGCCCTAAAAAGAAAAATAAATAAATAAATAAAATAAAAAGCTATACCCTAGTAATGGGATATTAGGGCAGATTGTTTGCACAAATGGCCACAATAATTTCTCTTTCTGCCCTTGAGTAGTCCCTTCTCACACTGACTCTGGGCTTGGCCATGTGAGTTTCTTTGGTCAATGGAACACGAAGACTTGATAAGTAGTTGAACACTGGGACTTATTCTCTCTCTCAGTTTTGTGGAACTGTTTGAAGATGTCCAGGTTAGCCTACTGCAGTCTGCGAGGCCACATGGAGAGGAGATGAGCCATCCCAGCTGCGGGTCCCTAGATGAACCAGTCTGCCAACCACCAGTCCTGTGAGTGAGGCCCTCTTATTGTTGACCTCAGCACATGAGATTATCCAACAGTGACCAGCTGAGCCAATCTAGAAGAAAACTCCCAGCTAACTCACAGATTATGAGCTAAATAAAATGGTTATTGTTTTAAGTTACTTCATTTCAGGGAAGTTTGTTATGCGGCATAAGCTGACTGGTAGATACTACTGTTTCTCAATAAATAAAGACATCATATCCTCCTCCTAACAAGATTTTAAAACACGTTTATCAACTTAAATAGATCCAACATATGCATGAGCTGTTAATCTTATGAAAGGAACTTGATTTCTTTTCTATACTTTATATGATTTATGATTTATCCTTCAGAAATCCAGTTGTTACACCACACCAGTATCAAAGCATAGTAACATTCTCTAAAGTCAAAATTCAACAATTAAGCATATTCCATAGTGAATTTTAGAGTTTCCTTTGTATTTTGATGTCAGTGCGATGAAACGCCATAACAATGTCAATATTAATAATATTTAGAATTTACAGAATATTTCACATTTCCAAAAATATCCATCTTTGTTAATTAGACAATTCCAGCAGTATTTTTTGCAAATGGAAGGGTAGATATTCTAATATGCCACCAGGGTTTCTAGCAGTTTTATTGCCTGTTCGGTTTGTTATTTATCCACAGCACTTAGAACCTGGAACACAGTAGATGTTCAATAAAAATTTGTTTTTGTTTGTTTGTCTGTTCCTTAGGGCTGCACCTGTGGCATATGGAGGTTCCCATGTTAGGGGCTGAATGGGAGCTACAGCTGCTGGCCTACTCCATAGCTACAGCATTGCCAGACCTGAGCCATGTCTGCACCATAGCTCATGGCAATGCTGGATCCCCAGCCCACTGAGAGAGGCCAGGGATCGAAACTGCAATCTCATATTCCTAGTCAGATTGGTTTCCACTGTGCCACAATGGGAACTCCATGTTTAAAGAGTGCATGAATGAGTGATTATGGATCCAAAAGACTTGGTTAAGTGTGTAGTTGCCTTTCGGATAGTGTAAAACATTTTTTCATATTTTCTATTCTGAATCAAATGGATTATTGCCTTCATTCTACTTAATTATCTTTCCCGAAAGACTACTAATGTTAAAAGTATTTAAATAACTCCTTTTTAGAAGTAATATAATACGTTAATCTTCCTTCAGTTCTACAAATTCAACCATTTTCAGAGTTCCAGATCGCCACTATTTTATCTCTATTGTATTATCTCTATTTGTATTTCTTTTAATGTAATGTGGAAGAGTCCTCCAAGACCTGTAATAACTGATAAGGCATTTGTTATGCAATCTGGAGGCATAAACCACTATGGTGAACAGAGTCATCTTCATCTGAATGGATGCCAAACACCTTCTCAAGCTTGTGCTGTTACATTAAGGAAAAGTATTGAGAAAACCCAGAAGAGCCTGGGCTGTGGTTTAACCAGAAATTATTTTTTTAAAGGCTGTTGAATTCTAGCTGTGATAGCAGTACAACTGAATCCTTAGCCCTGCCTGTGCATCTGAATCACTCTGGGCATTGAAAAATATTCTGAATATTCCATATGGTGCATGCAGATGAGTATATGGGGACTTTGGACTCTGCTTTAGGAGTTCCTTGATGGCTCAGTGGGTTAAGGATCTGGCATTGTCACTGCTGTGGCTGGGGTGGCTGCTGTGGTGCAGGTTTGATTCCTGACCTGTGAACTTTTGCATGCTGTGGGCGCCCACAAAACAAAACAAAACAAAACAAAACAAAACAAAACAGAAAGCAAAACAAAAACTTTAAAAAATAGTCTGTTGATAGAAAGGAAGAAAGAAAGAAAGAAAACAACAACAACACACACACACACACACAGATGTACTGATACCTGGTCCCCAGACCAAATGATTCAGAATTTCTGAGGCTGGGGCCTGGGCATCTGAATTTTTTAAAGTTCCCTAAGGGCTTCTAATGTGCGACCAGATTTGTGAAGAATTGCCTTAAAAGTACTACAGTTCTCTGGCTAATGAAAGTAACCCCTTGACTGCAAATGGACAAAGACACTTGATTTTGCTTTAAACTGTCTATGAGATGTTAAGAGGAAATGATGTATAGAGGTATTACAGGTCCAGAATTGAGCTCATGTCTGGAAATAGGGAAGCACTATTAAGGGATGCATTTATCACTATTGTGCTTACATGCCAATCGTCTAAGAAAGCACCATTGAAATCAGCAATCTCATTTTATTAGAACCTCAGCTGCCTGTTGGTACAAGATAATGGGCTTGAATTTAGCGACTATGAGCACAATGGTTCAAGGAGACAGTCCCCCTCCTCCCTACACGAGTACAGTGAGATAGTCTGGGGGTTGGCTCAGAGTCCTAATTATGTTAATAACTGGGCATCCTTCACAATAAACTGCAGGCAGGATCGTAATTAATGAGCTCAATTCATCGGAAGCAGAGTCTACCTACTGCGCAAGAGGGATGCGTATCAATCAAGCCGAGCGAAACGTAGGGCCTGCAGAATGTGTTCTATTAATGCCTTTTAACGTCTTTTATCAGAGGCTTTCAGAGCACTTTATAAACATTAACCCTCACTGCACTCTTGGGAAAGTTACTGATAACACGCTGGCTATCAAGCCAGCAAGCGTTAGCCTTGGATCAGTCACTCCAGGAGATTTGGCTGGTCAGCAGCTGGCTGGGGTCCAGGGCTCCTTCCAGCTCTATTCACAGTCCAGGGGTGGGGTAGGGGTGGGGGCGTGGATGTGGGTGGGGTGGAGGAGGGGCCGGCAGGCGGCCTGTGGGCTGCTGGGGAAGAGAAAGTGTAGAAAGCGTATTCTTGGTCCAAGTTCTGACTCACATGGGGACCTGAGGCAAATCTCAGGTTTCAGCATCTCCATTGAGAAATAAAGGTGGTCTCTTCTTCACTTTCAAAGGACTGTTCCAGATGGATGCTTTGTCTGTTTTAGGGACTCTGCTTGCTCCTTGGAACCCTGAACTGTGGAGTCCTCCCCAGGCAACGCAGTATAGAGAACAGAGGGAAGAGTCCAAGAGACCTGAGTTCCGTTTCCAGCTGTGTGACTGCAAGTTCCCGGGGCTGGAGTCACCCCACGCCCTCAGATAGGTTTACAGCCCCGCACAGCCCAGCGGGCCCAGAGGACCACTGTGATGATTAAGTTAACGGAGGCTTACATCCTCCTTAGGATTCTGCCTGCACTTTTACACGCTGTGGACTGCTTTACACAGTGCCAAGCACACCCTTCTCAGTAAATACGACTATTACACCTGTTACGGTTTTCCAGATGCATTGGTGTAAGAACAGAGTAGGGATACCAGTTATGAGATGGTTCTGGAATCCAGCCCAGGGGCCATGAAGGTCTAGTTCAGGGGAGTGGGTGGACCCGAGAGCTACTTAATACACTGTGCATTGCTTCGCCTGCAGTTTCAATTTGTACTGGAGCCCTTTGGACGGCTTCTTTTTGACTCCTGTTTCTGTCCCATCCAGGGATTCCCGGGTGTTTTCATTTCCAAACCCTGTTGTCACAAGGTACCACAAACCGGGGGCTTAAGACAATGGAAATGACCTGGAGGCTAGAAGGCTGAACTCAAGACTCCCTCTGAGGCTTTAGGGAAGATTCTGTTTCGTTTCCCTCCTGCGTTCTGATGGTTTGTGGGAAACCCTGGCATTCCTTGTTGACACACAGTTCCAGTCTCTGCCTCTATCTTCACATGAAGTTCTTTCTTGTGTCTCTCTGTGAAATTTCTCTCGGTTTATTAGGACACCAGTCTGCGGATTAGGACCTAATCCAGTGGCCTCATGTTAACTTGACATCTTCGAAGACTACGTCCAAATCAGGTCATGTCCACAGGGATGGCTCCTGGGAAGACATCTTTTGGGGGACACAGTTCACTCTATCACAGTTTTAGAGGTTTCAGTTACAGCACAGATCATTCAGGAGTTAACAATGTTGTGTCACTTTTATGAATTTTATTGCTCTCACCCCCTCCATGACTTCTTCCTTGCAAGCAGCAGGGAAGGAGGGTCTTAGCAGGCTGGATGACTCAACTTCCCACAGGAAGGGAGTGAGCCAGACATTTGAGCCTCGAAGGGGCTCTGAGAATCTGGATCAGCTTCCAACAGGCTTTGGAGGGAGAGACAAGACACCTTAACCAACCCTTCCTGGCAAACTCCAGCTGATACCTCCTTGCTACTTATTAGGGCTTTGGGGGCATTAAAACTGATGTCTTATCATCTAACAACAGATGTTGTTCCTGGTGCTTCTAGGAGTAACATCACCTTTGCCAATATTAAATACACACTTTTACAACAAATGCAATT
Source organism: Catagonus wagneri (assembly GCA_004024745.2). Lineage (NCBI taxonomy): Eukaryota > Metazoa > Chordata > Mammalia > Artiodactyla > Tayassuidae > Catagonus > Catagonus wagneri. The sequence continues at coordinate 784,800 of PVHT021183529.1, read as the reverse complement.
CAGATGCACACTTTTACAATAAATAAAATTCAAAAACGAACTTTAAAGAGCATACTCAGTCCCAGAACATGTATTAGCTATGATTGTCAATACATTTGAATATTTGAATATTCAAATGAATCGACAAATATTCAAATATTTTTTCCAAGTACACAGATCAGACTACAATTAAAATATTTCTTTTTGACATGCAATCAATGACCTCTCAAATGGGCAGAGCATTAGAAAAATTATAAAATTTCATCTCAAAGTCACTGGCCTACTTGGGGATTTACTAATTTCCCTGGATAAGTAAAATGGGCATAATTATAACTGATGAGAAATGGGCATGAGAGAGAGGGAAAAGTGAAAGATGATGTGAATTTTCTGGTTGGGGTATTTAGTGGTAATTCTGCTATTGCAACCAGTGGCATATTGGAGGAAGAATTGGTATGTGTGTGGTGGGGAGAAGCTGAAATGAGTTCAAATTTAAATATATTGAGTTTGAAATGTATGTGAGAGAGCCAAGGGGAGAGATCCAGAAAGCAAGTGACTACAGTGTAAAGTTCTGGAGTGAGATCTAGTCCACTGTAGACGTGGACTTAGGCATCATCAGCACATGATGGTAAAGGCCGGAGTGGATGCAGTCATTCAGAAAGTGTGCAGGAGTTCTCTTGGGGCACAGCTGCTTAAGGATCCGGTGTTGTCACTGCAGTGGCCTGGGCGAAGCTCTATCCCCGGCATGGAACTTCCACATTCCAAAGACATGGTCAAAAAAAGAGAAAAGAAAAGAAAAAATGTGCAAAGTGATAATAAAAGAGAATCCAGGATGAAACTAGGGTTAGGGGGCCCAGATTTTATGCACACAGGAAGAACAACCACAAAGGAGCTTGAAGCAGAGAAACGGGAGTGAGACCCAAAGGTAGCAGACAAATGGGTGTCCGGTGTGACAGAAGAGGGATGGAAACAATTTAAAGGTAGAGGAGGAGGTTGATGGGAAAAACTGTTGCTCAGTGGTCCGGTCAGGTAGGAATTAACAAGCATGCTCTGAATTTTAGGAGAAGGGATGATTGTTGATTGAGTGGAGATGATGCAAGTCTGAAGATAGCGGTTGGGTGGGAGTGAAAAAATAGATCCTACAAAGTGTGGAAAATTATTTGAAGAATATGGCTAGAGAGGTGTGTGTGCTGGGGGCGGGGTGGATAGTGAATGGAGTGAAATCTCTGAGAAGACTGGAGATGATGGGTTTCAGAGCCTTGGACTAGAGTCACCTCTTTTTTTTCCTCCCTCCCCTCAGTCCCTGGCAATCACGATTGGACTTCGTGTCTCTGTGAGTTAGATTCCTCTAGGTACCTCATGTAAGGGGAGTCATATAATATTTATCCTTCACTTAGCATAATGTCCTTAAGGTACATCCATGCTGTGGTGTACGTCAGAATTCCTTTCCTTTTTAAAGCTGAATAATATTCCCTTGTGCACATTTACCACATTGTATTTATCTAGCCATCCCTCAATGGAAACTTGAGTTGCTTCCATCTTTTTGCTGTTGTGAATAGTGTTGCTATGAATGTTGACGTGCAAATATCTCTTTGAGTCCTTTCTTTCGATTATTTTGTGTTTACAAGAAGGTCTCTTGTTTTTTCATTATATGTCTCCATATCCAGACATCAGCCCACAGCTTTCCTGCACTCTAGCCTTGCTTCCTGAACCACCTAAGTATTGCTAGGTACCTTCCCTGTTTTCTCCCCACTTATCCTCTCTTCTGCTATTGATCCTGTTTTAAATTATTTTTCTCAGAGTTCACATTGTGGCTTAGTGGGTTAAGGATTCAGTGTTGTCTCCATGAAGATGCGGGTTTGCTCCCTGGCCTCACTTAGTGGGTTAAGGATCCCGCATTGCCATAAGCAGCAGCATAGGTCGAGACGTGGCTAGGCATTGCTGTGGCTGTGGCATAGGCTGGCAGCTGGAGTTCTGATTCTATCCCTAGCCTAGGAACTTCCATATGCCGCAGGTACAGCTGTGAAAAGAAAGAAAATTATTCTTCTCTCCCTATCTGTAACTCCAGTTTACAAAGAGATACCTATCTAATCTTCTGCAGAAAGAATTCCACCCTATCCTCCTCTGCTATAGAGTGAATGTTTGTGTTTCGCCAAAATTCATCTGTTGAAACGTAACCACCAATGTATTAGCGTGTTAGGAGGGGGGCCTTTGGGAAGTGATTGGGTCATGAGCATAGAGCCCTCGCAAATGGAATTGGTGCCCTTAGAAAACAGACATCATGTATGAACTCTCGGGGTTCCTTTGCAGTGTTCTCCTAATCAGGCTCACTATTAACTTTTTAGCTAGTCTTTCATCCCAGGGCTCACCTTTCTCTCCATCGAAGTAAGTCATGGTAGCCTCCAGATGCCATGCTTATTCTTAGCAGTTCTTCCACAAAAAATTACCAATAATCATATTCCTTAGGAGGCAGACAGCCTGCTGTAGAATAACAAATTCAGCATTCTTTATACCAATTTTATATAATGCTGGTTAATAACATGTACTCTTTTTTTCAAATGCTTTATTTCCAACCAATCCCCTCTCTGCCACCAAATTAATCATGAACTTGGTTATCCCACGGGAAAGTGTCAAGATCCTGCTGCTATTGACCTTACCCCTCTAATTATAGTGCATAGGCCACATATTCTAATCCCATTATTCATAAACTTGATGTGATAAATTATACATAGAATGTAATTTATTTCTAGAAATTGTTGTCATAAAGTGACTGTCCTAAAGCAAGTTATATTTTCCCATGGAACCATGTTATGATTGGGGGTTCCATTTCTGATCCAGGATGCAATATCAAGTAAATAATGGATATGCAAAATATGTGCCATAAAATCAAATATGCAAAACTATTAACTCTTCAATTAATTAAAATAGTAATGCCTATAAATGGGTTGTAAATGCATGGTGCACATTATACAACAAGCTATCAATGGGCTATAAAGTGCACAGACAGCACAGAAAAATTATGAGTGGCCGAATCATAGATGTGAGCTAAAATAGAAACTGAAATTCACTCTACATCATAAATTAACAATATTTCTGTGTGTCTTAGGTTGTGGAAAAAAGTTTCTCTGGGTAATGTTTGTACTACAAAGCCCCTATGATGGTTTCAGAGAACAAGTCTTGGGTTGTTTGAATGGTGCTTTCCTCCAAAGGGGCTTGGACGAAAGAACGGGACTGGGGTTCAAGCCACTCGAATCAAACCCAGTTGCTTTCTACAAGCAAGGCAATGTCCCAGCTGAGGTGTTGGGATCCCAGCTTCCTTAGTTATTGAACGAGATGTTGGAGCAACGAGCTCCAATTCTTAAATGTCCATGTTTCCACAATCTAAAGGGGCCTTATGAAGATGACTTAGCCAGTTTTCTTGAAAAGCTGTCTAGAGATGTTTAGACTAGTGGGGCTAGGAAGCAGGGGGGGAAAAGATGTTTAAACTCTTATCTTTTATATTTTCCTAGATAGATTCATCTCAAACAAAGCAAAGGGCTTCAAAGTCGTTCCATCCAGGATAGGCTGTTTGAAACTATTTTAATAGTCCCTCTGTGTGAGGGTGGATGTGAAATGAGGACCAGGAGTGACATCTTACTAAAAGTTTACTCAAGATGACAAGAAAGCGCAACTGAACTCTCTTTCACCTTTTGCATCTTCTTGATTTAGAGCTACACATGCAGCTGCTTGAGATCAAGCCATATAAAGGTCACTAGAAAGCAGTAAGCTTGCTATGGACTGAATGTTTATGTCCCCCCAACTTTATCTTTTGAAGCCCTAATCCCCAGTGGGACAGTATTAGGAGGCGGGGCTTCAGCCTTCCGGGAGATGATTAGGACATGAGGTGGAGCCCTCCTGAATGGGATTAGTGCTCTTATTGGAAGATGCTTGGAGGGGTGATCTTTTCATTTCTGTCATGTAAGGAAACAGCAAGAAGTAGTCATCAGCAAACCAGGAAGCAGGCCCTCACCAGACACAGGATCTGCCGTTGCCTTCCCAGTCTCCCAAACCCTGAGAAATAATTCTCTGGGGTTGATGCCACTAAGTCTATGGTATTCTGTTACAGCAGCCTGAAGTCACTAAGGCGATGCCCCGTGAGTTATTTTAACAGAGACACGGTTAAACATTATCAAATTAATTCTATTTCATTAGAAACCTGCAAAAATTAAAGGAACTTTTCCATTTCGGCAGAATTTTGGACTTGAAACCATATTGATTCTGCCTCTGAAACTATTTAAAAATTATTTTCAAATGCATCAATGAGCTAGCAAGAAGGAGGAGTACTCAGAAAAAAAAAAAAAAAAATATATATATAGTGAGCATCCACCATCCACAAAGCACTCCTAGGTGTTGTCCCAGACCCAAAGATGAATGGGATGGTCTGCCTAAAGACTTTGTTTCTTTTTTTGCCTTTTTTGTCTTTTTAGGGCTGCACTTGTGGCATATGGAAGTTCCCAGGCCAGGGGTTGAATTGGAGCTGCAGCTGCTGGCCTACACCACAGCCACAGCAACACAGGGTCCGAGCCTTGTCTGTAACTTACACCACAGCTCATGGCAACACCGGATCCTTAACCCACTGAGCAGGGCCAGCGATTGAACCCGTGTCCTCATGGACAATAGTCAGGTTTGTTACTGCTGAGCCATAACAGGAACTCCAAAATATTCGCTTCTTGATCGTGAGTGGTGGTTTCACAGGTTTTTACGCTCTGCTTGACTCACTGAATTGTATGTTTTAAATATGTACAATTTACTAAACTTAAATTATACTCTAATAAAGTTGTAAATAGAAAAGAATGGAACAAAGGCCAAAAAAATATTTCAGGACAAAAAAAAAAAAAGCTGAGTTTGCCACAGCAATCCTTGACTGAAGAAAGTTCTCAAATATTTACCTTGGCTAGAAGGAAAGTGATCTTACAGGAAAGACAGGGTGTCCCCATTGTGTCTCAGTGGTTAACGAACCCAAGTAGTATCCATGAGGATGTGGGTTCAATCCCTGGTGTTGACATGAGCTGTGATATAGGTCACAGACTCAGCTTGTATCCCGTGTTTCCCAGCCTTCTACAGCCACTAGAGGCTTCCTACCTTCCTCAGGTCACAGCCCGTTCCTCCATCTTCAGGAAGTGTGGTATGAGGCAGGGCGAGTGAGAGCAATTGTCACAATGTGAGGATACTCTACACCTGCCAGTCTCCAGTCTTGTAATTGCGAGCGCGAGAGAAGTGTTGAGTGAGCTGTCCACAGAGGACATAGGGACCTGCAGTCTACATGGAGGGAGGAGTCCGAGAACAGAACTCTTAGCATCTGTGACCTTCTGAGAATCTGGATTCCGGTCACAGGGGCAGGGGATTCTGGGTCCTCGGAGATGCTAAGGTTAGGGGCAGCATGTTCACCAAGACAGTAGAGCCTCTTTCTCTGATGCCTCCTGTGTGCCTGGGTCCTTCCTTAGGTGATCCAAATGGCTTTCATCACATTGATTGAGGATAAAAAAAAAGAGGAGAGGCACAAGCACAGGACTAGAACTATGAAAGGGGACATAACCATGGTGCTTCAAAAATTAAAAATGTAAGAAAACACTGTAAAAAACTGAATTCTACTCTATTTTAAAACTTAAACAAAATAGAGGTGGTCCTAGAAAAATGTAATTTATCCAGAAACAGGTGTGAAAGAAGCTTATAACACACATTTTCTCCCCATAGCACATGCCAGAGTTCTCGCACTTAAGGGACATTAGACAGCACGTCAGCACTATGCTTTGGGGGCCGTTTCAAGCAGTGGGATCACTAACAAACAGCACAAAAACAGCACAAAAATGTGAAAAACATGACACTAAATAGACCTCAGAAAGGACACGTGTTTTTCCAGTATGAGAGCTGCAACAAGAAGGCAGAGGTCGCCCTGCTGGCCTTCAGCTGGGGACATCCAGGAAGGGTAACTCAAATTTTTCCCCACTCTGCACCTGCACACGTCTGCAAATACTGCAAAAGCTCTGTATTGATTTTGGCCTTCCAGATATGTTTTAGCAAGTAGGTGAATTTGCAAATAAGGAAGCCATGAATAATGAAGTTTGACTGTACTCCCTTTAAGAGCAGAAGGAAGATGACGGTGAGGGTTTTAACAGACCAGTTAGATTAGGAGAAGACATATTTTCTTTTTATGCAGATGATACGATTATGTACATAGAACCCCCCTTCAATCTCTAACAACAATTATAGTTAATCAGAAACATTGCCTAATACAAAATGTGTGCAAAAATTAATCAATTTGCATGCATCAGTAATAAACATTTAGAAAAATGCAATTTAGTAAAATTTATTATTTTTTAATTTTTTTAATAACAATGAATTTTATTTCAACTATAGGTGTACAAAGATCATCAGAAGTCAATTTGATAGATTTTGTGTCTCAAACCCACAGTGCATCCCCCCACCCCCCAGACTGTCTTATTTGAAAAACCAAGGTTTTCCAAAGTCTGTGGGTCATTGTCTGTTCTGCAAAGTTCATTGTGTCTTTTTAGGTTCCACATGTAAGCGGTAGCATTGGGTGTTGCTGTCTCATTGTCTGACTGGTTTCACTTCACATGATAATTTCTAGGTCCATCTATGTTGCTATAAATGTTGTTATTTCGTTCCTTTGAATGGCTGAGTAATATTCCATTGTGTGTATGTACCATATCTTCCCTATCCACTCCTCTGTCGATGGGCATTTAGGTTGTTTCCATGACCTGGCTATTGCATAGAGTGCTGCAATGAACACTGGAGTACAGGTGTCTTTTCGGGTCATGGTGTCTGCTGGATAGATGCCCAGGAGTGGGATTGCTGGATCAAATGGTAAT
>PVHT021183529.1:747027-776955 GCA_004024745.2 Catagonus wagneri | reverse complement strand
AATTTGCATTCCCACCAACAGTGTAATAGGGTTCCTTTTTCTCCACACCCTCTCCAGCACTTATTGTTTGTAGTCTTTTTGATGATGGCCATTCTGGCCGGTGTAAGGTGGTACCTCATAGTGGTTTTGATTTGCATTTCTCTAATGAGGAGTGATGTTGAACATCTTTTCATGTGTTTATTTGCCATCTGCATGTCTTTGGAGAACTGTCTGCCTAGATCCTCTGCCCATTTTTTGATGGGGTTGTTGGTTTCTTTGGTATTGAGCTGTAGGAGGTGTTTGTAAATTTTGGAGATTAATCCCTTGTCAGTCGATTCATTTGCAAATATTTTCTCCCATTCTGTGGGTTGTCTTTTCGTTTTGTTTAGGGTTTCCTTTGCTGTGCAGAAACTTTAAGTTTAATTAAGTCCCATTTGTTTATTTCTCTTTTTATTGTCCTTACTCTTACACATGGATCTGAGAAGATGTTGCTATCATTTATGTCAGAGAGTGTTTGGCCTATGTTTTCCTCTAAGAGTTTTATAGTATCTGGTCTTAAATCTAGATCTTTAATCCGTTTTGAGTTTATTTTTGTGCATGGTGTTAGGAAGTGTTCTAGTTTCATTTTTTTACATGTAGCTGTCCAGTTTTCCCAGCACCACTTATTGAAGAGGCTGTCTTTTCTCCAATGTATATATTCTTGCCTCCTTTGTCATAGATTAGTTGACTATAGATGCGTGGATTTAATTCTGGGCTTTCTATCCTGTTCCACTGATCTATATTTCTGTCTTTGTGCCAGTACCATATGGTTTTGATGACTGTAGCTTTGTAGTATAGTCTGAAGTCAGGGAGCCTGATTCCTCCAGCTCCATTTTTCTTTTTCAGGATGTCTTTGGCTCTTCTGGGTTCTTTTGTGTTTCCAAACAAACTTTAAACTATTTTGTTCTAGTTCTGTGAAAAATGTCCTTGGTAATTTGATAGGGATTTCTTTGAATGTGTAGATTGCCTTGGGTAGTATAGTCATTTTGATAATATTGACTCTTCCAATCCAAGAGCATGGTACATCTTTCCACCTGTTCATGTCATCCTTGATTTCTTTCATCAGTGCCTTATAATTTTCAGAGTACAGGTCTTCTGTCTCTTTAGGCAGGTTTATTCCTAAGTATTTGATTCTTTTTGATGCAATGGTAAATGGGATTGCTTCCCTAATTTCTCTTTATGATCTTTCATTGTTAGTATATAGAAATGCAGTTGATTTCTGTGTATTAATTTTGTATCCTGCAACTTTGCCAAATTCATTGATGAGCTCTAACAGTTTTCTGGTAGATTCTTTAGGATTCTCTAGGTATAGTATCATGTCGTCTGCACAAAGTGATAGTTTGACTTCTTCCTTTCCAATTTGGATTCCTTTTATTTCTTTTACTTCTCTGATTGCTGTGGCTAGGACTTCCAAATCTATATTGAATAGTAGTGGGGAGAGTGGACATCCCTGTCTTGTTCCTGATCTCAGTGGGAATTCTTTCAGCTTGTCACAATTGAGAATGATGTGAGCTCTGGGTTTGTCATAGATGGCCTTGATTATGTTGAGGTAGGTTCCCCCTATGCCCACTTTCTGAAGAGTTTTTATCAGAAATGGGTGTTGGATTTTGTCAAAGGCTTTTTCTGCATCTATGGAGAGGATCATAATGCTTGGCATACTGAACTGAAGCAAATGCCCAGAGACAGATCTAGCTATATATAGAAACTTTTGGGCTCTACTGTTTAGTGGGTAAAGGATTCACCATTTTAAATGGGTTGGTGATTCACTCATTGAAAATTAAAAATGAAAATAATGAAACTGACACTACCTGACACCCCATTCCAGGTGGCTTAAAATTTACATGCGAAAGGCAAAGATGTAAAACTTTTAGAAGGAAAAGAAGGAGAATATTTTTGTGATCTTATTATAAGGAAGGATTTCTTAACAAGATAAAAGATCAAATTTTGATGAGGGCATGGAATAACTTGAACATCCACATACTGTTTTTGAGTAAATTCTTGTAACTACACTAACACTCCAGTAACTGCCATTATTTGGCAAATTTTAAAATATGCATATCCAGTTACCTAGTCATTGCACTCATTGCACTCCTGGGGTTTTTTCCCCAGAGACACTTCCACAGGTGTGTGACAGGAACTCATGTAATATTTTTTTGGTCTTTTTTTTTGCCTTTTCTAGGTCCGCACTCGTGGCATATGCAGGTTTCTAGGCTAGGGGTCTAATTGGAGCTGTAGCTGCTGGCCTACACCACAGCCACAGCAATGCGGGATCCAAGCTGCATCTGCAAACTACACCACAGTTCACGGCAACACCGGATCCTTAACCCACTGAGTGAGGCCAGGAATTGAACCCACAACCTCATGGTTCCTAGTCGGATTCGTTAACCACTAAGCCACGACGGGAACTCCTCATGTAATATTTTTATAGAAGCCCCACAATAGCAAAAAACTACAAGCAACCTGCATTTTCATTGACAGCAGAGTGGTTAAAGAAATTTTGATCTATACATGTAATAGAATGCCACAAAGCAGTGAGAAGACATGAACTATAGTTATACACAATAATATAGATAACACATGATAAATGAAAAAAGCAGAATATCTACTATATAATTACATTTATAGAAAATTATAAAATAATATTGGTTACCACATAGGAAGAGAAGTATGCCAAAAAGCAAGAGAGTGATCTCCAAAATAAAGATAATCCTCTATCTGGGGAGTTGGGGTGAGATGGGTGGAGCTTTAAAGGGTTTCCTCATAATGGTAGCCATCTCTTTCTTAAACTGTTTTGTGGATTATTATGTTGCTATTCTTTATACCTTACACACAAACTTTTTTTTTTGGTGTACATATAAGGCATTTAATGAAACAATTAAAAAGAAATAGAACAGAAAACCAGACAACAATCAACAAAAGTGAAAACAAACTTTCAGGAGTTTCCGTCTTGGCGCAGTGAAAATGAATCTGACTAGGAACCGTGAGGTTGAGGGTTCGATCGCTGGCCTCACTCAGTGGGTTGAGGATCTGGCATTGCCACGAGCTGTGGTGTAGGTTGCAGACGTGACTCAGATCTGACATTGCTGTGGCTGTGGCATAGGCTGGCTGTTGTAGCTCCGATTAGACCCCTAGCCTGGGAACCTACATATGCTGCAGGTATGACCCTAAAAAGCAATAATAATAATAATAATAATAATAATAATAAAATTAAAAAAAGATCTTTCAAATAATTCCCAAACCAGGCAATATAGTGACTCTTTGACTGATAAGGAGATTGACCTGCCATTTACGTATAAAGCTGTTGCTGGCTTTTGACATATATCATTTTCTTAAATTCTTTCAGTGGTCCTTTGAGATATGTCTGATCACCCTATTTTATTTTATTTTTTAAACTTTTTTTTCTTTTTGGCCATGCCCGTGGCGTTCTCAGACCAGGGATTGAACCTGCACCACTGCAGCGACCTGAGCCACAGCAGTGACAATGAAGGATCTTTAACCCGCTGCACCACCAGGGAACTCCTGATTACTCTGTTTTACAGAAAAGAAACACTGACGTTAAAAAGCTTGATCGAAATACGGAGTAAATGATGGGACAGGAATTTAAATCAAATCGTCTTCTTGTTACAAAATCCACAACACGTCTGTTCTTAAATCTTGTTAAACGTTAAAGCAAGTGGAGAAAATTCAGAGGGGGGTTTCCTTTGGTCAGTCTAGAACAGGGGACTACTTTTTAATCAGCAGAGAGACCAGGCATAGACCTCCCACTGCAGCCTCTGGGAAGGGCAGATTCCCAAGGGGCGGGGAAAGTGTCCTTAAGAATGAGTGCAGCCCCCAAAGGGGAGAACCTGGGGCCAAAATGCATAGAGCAGACCTCAGTCTGTGAGCAAGGAAGTGGAAATACAAAAAAAGAAAAGAAAAATCCTGTGGAACTTCCAACGTGACTACTGCTGTTAACCCAGAGCCTGTCCCTGGCCAAACCCAGCTGACACTGCAAACAGACAGTCCTGTCTGCTATCCTGGGAGGCTGCTCTCCACAGATAAGGCTGTTGGTCAGTGCAGGCGGCCCTCTTACCTTCAGTCCAGGCCAATTAACATGACTCATTTAGAAGAAAACCTCCTCTCGGAGTTTAATCTTTCAGTTGTGAGCTGGGATAAAAGCAATTGAGCAGAGGCGATTTAGGGCGTAAGAATTTGGCAAGAAGCAGAGATTTCTTTCTTTTTTAAAATTTTATTTAGTCTTATTTTTTTATTATTATAGTTGATTTACAATGTTCTGTAAATTTCTGCTTACAGCATAGTGACCCAGTTATACATATATAAATATGTATGTGTATATATGTATATTTTTTCTCATATTATCTTCTATCGTTTCCATCACAAGCGATTGGCTCTAGTTCCTGTGCTATACAGCAGGATCTCATTAAAGAAGCAGAGATTTCTGATGCAGTGTGTTTACTAGAAACACTGCACATGCCTTTCCCTTTGAGCAGGAGTTATTCTGTATAGGATGTTGTCAGAAGTGTATTTTCCACTCTTCTTCCCCTTTGTGGCCCTTTTTACTTCCAATAACAGCCTCATCTAAACTTGCTTTGCATGGAGGAGGGGAGGTGTGACATTTCACAATACCGTGGCCTGAACACACTTAGGTTTTGAAATGAGACTTGTGAAATATTCAGTGTCAATGAAATCTTCCAAGGAGCTAGTCGCTTACATTATCTTGGTGGTAAAACCTCAGATTCTATGGTGAGCTGAATTCCTGGGCTCTCATTTCTACTGTCGCCTGAAATTTCCTTCAAAATAAAACAGTCACTTCAATCCCCCAGATCCAAGGTGGCAGTTTCGTGGCATTCTTACCTTTTTGGTCTCTAAGTCTCACTCCCGGAGACCTGCTGACTTCCCAACATCCATTTAAAACTTGGCTCCCCCGCCGTCATCCTCCCAACAGAAAGCACTGCTTCACTTTACTTCACACCATATAATTGGACTTTCTGGATGAGAAGTTGCACCTCAGACATTTAGCCATGGTTTTCACAGTCAATAAATGAATAAATTAAAGAGCTCCCTGACAGCTGTGGTTTCTGAAAATAAGAATCATTTTCCTCAAGTCATCTGACTCCATTTCCCACTCTTTAAGGCTGCGGCGAACTTGGTGGGTGGATACAGTTTCTTTTTTTTTTCCTATTAGAATTTGAAAACTAATATTTATAGGTAATCACCCCTAAATAATTTCATCATAGTAGCAATTTCCATACTTAGAGAATTTAGAGAGTTAGAATCTAATGGAACTGTCAGGGTTTCTCACACCCAACTCATTTTTTTTTATTATGGTAAAATATAAATAACAAAATTTACCACTTCCACCATTTCAAGTGTAAATTTTGTGGCATTAAGTACATTTACAATGTTTTGCAACCATCAATATCTAGTTCTAGAATGTTTTTGTCATTCCATTCAGAAACTCTTGTAATCTTTAAGCAATGACTCTCCATTCCCCTGTCTACTCAGTCCCTGATAACCGCCATTCCATTTTCTGTCTCTATGAACTTGACTCTTCTAGGTACCTCATCTAAGTATAATCATATGAAATTTAATCCTGTGCCTGGCTTATTTCACTTAGTATGTTTTCAAAGTTCATCTGTGCTATAGCATGTATCAAAACCTCATTCCTTTTTATGGATAAAATTGCATTTTACGTATACAGCACATTTTATTTGTCTGTTCATCTGTTGATGGACACATTATTTACGAGAGTTGAAATATCCACTTTTTCACTCTTGTAAATAATGCTGCTGTGGAGTTCCCTGTGAACCAATATTTTAGTTCCTTGTTTTACCTGTGAACCAATATTCATAGCAGCATTATTCTTTTTGGCCACTCCCATGGCATGGAGAAGTTCCCAGGCCAGAGATCGAACCCGTGCCTCAGCTGTTACCACAGCCCCAGCAGTGATGATAAGGAAACTAAGGATCAAAAAGGACCAATTGTTTTTCTTTTTTTTTGTATTTATAATTTTTTTATTATTTTAAAAAATTCTTATTATTGTCGTTTTACAATGTTCTGTCAATTTCTGCCGTACAGTAAAGTGAAGATATGTTATTTTTCATCATATTCCATCACAAGTGATTGGATATAGTTCCCTGTGCTATACCGGAGGAAATCATTGCTTATCTACGCCAAAAGCAACAGTTTGCATCCACTAACCCCAAACTCCCAGTCCATCCTACTCCCTCTCCTTCCCCCTTGGCAACCACAAGTCTGTTCTCCATGTCTATGGGTTCCTTTCTGTAGAGGGGTTCATTTGTGCCATATAGTAGATTCCACATATGAGTGTTATTATATGGTATCTGTCTTTCTGTGACTGACTTCACTTAGTATGAGAATCTCTATTTTCATCCATGTTGATGCAAATGGCATTATTTCATTCCTTTTTGTTGCTAGGTAGTGTTCCACTGTGTACGTGTATCATGTCTTAATTCATTATCTGTCGTTGGACACAGGTTTCTTCCACGTCTTGGCTGTTGTGAATAGTGTTGCAATAAGAATAGGGGTGCTCGTATCCTTTTGGATGAAAGTTTTGTCCAGATATATGCCGAGGAGTGGGATTGCTGGATCATATGGTTCTATATTGAGTTTTCTGAGGTATCTCCATACTGTTTTCCATAGAGGTTGTATCAGTTTACATCCCCACCAATAGCATAAGAGTGTTCCCAAAAAGGAGCAACTGTTTTTCAAGATTATACTCACTAAGAATTGTTGATTACTGTCATTTTTTTTCCATATACTTCTTTCTACCTTAAAGTGTATCTTATGACTTTTCAGAGGGTAGGAAGCTTAATTCACATTTGGTTTCCCAGTGATTTGCAGTGCCTGGTGCATGATTCACTTTCAGAAAATGTAATAGGTATTTATACATAAATATTTTATTTTATTTATTTATTTATTTATTTTTTTGTCTTTTTGCCCTTTTATATAGAGCCGCACCCGCGGCATATGGAGGTTCCCAGGCTAGGGGTCTAACAGGAGCCGTAGCCACCGGCCTTCGCCACAGCCACAGCAATGTGGGATCCGAGCCGCGTCTGCAACCTTCACCACAGCTCACGGCAACGCCGGATCCTTAACCCACTGAGCAAGGCCAGGGATCGAACCCGCAACCTCATGGTTCTTAGTCGGATTCGTTAACCACTGAGCCACGAAGGGAACTCCCATAAATATTTTAAAAAGGGACTCTTTCAAAGACTCAGAGCAAATAAGTTCAAAATATGTTCCAAAGTGGGGTGCCAGATCATTATGCAGGGCTTACAAATGAGGTTTCTATGAGCCAATCTTGATATTACTATAAAAAGACTGAGGTTGAAGACATCAAGAGAATTTCCTTGGATGGGTTTGTTGATATTCTAGTGCATCTTTCCCTTCACTGAGGTGCCCAGTTGGGAGAAGGTTGGGCTTCTGCTGATGGCCAGGCAGAGGTACACCTTAGACTAAACACAGGCCACTCTGAAATGGCGTCCTGCCAGGAAGAAGCTGGAGGTGCATTTTTCGATGCAGAATGAGATAGGAATGTCATAAGAAAGAACTGGAGGAGAGACCTCACCTTTTCAGTCATGAGAGCTGCAAATGGGAAGTTCCCACTGTGGCTCAGCAGTAACGAGCCCAGCTATTACCCATGAGAATGCGGATTCGATCCCTGGCCTTGCTCAGTGGGTTAAGGATCTGGCATTTGCTGTGAGTTGTGGTGTAGGTCACAGGTGCAGATCGGATCCTGTGTCACTGTGTCTGTGGTGTAGGCCAGCAGCTGTAGTTCTGATTCGACACTTAGCCTGGGAACTTCCATGTGCCGCAGGGGTGGCCCTAAAAAGAAAAAAGAGAGAGAGAGAGATAGAGCACGAGCTGCAAATGGATGTTTCTAGTAGGAGCCCCAGGAGAGGGTCGGCAAGGGATTTGTCCATATTCACAGAACACATTAGCAAATGATGACAGTAGCAGCCACATAAGCTCTTTCCAGTGCTTCTTTTCTCCCCAGTAGCTGCCCCTCAAGTCCCATCTTCAAGCTGAAATCCTGAAGGATTCAGAAATTGAGGCTGCCCAGCTAGGGGAGACGAGGGGAAAGGCGAGAAGCCTGTAAGCAGTCACCCTGTCACCCCCCTCCCTCTGCAGGCTCCCAGCCAGAAACAAAGCTCATCTACAGAGGTGGGAACTTTCAATGAAGTTCTCAAAGTTTTATTTATTAAACTGAAGGGGAAATTTTAGTTACTGAATGGAGACTGCTCTTCGTTCTAAAAGTGACTGGAGAACTTGTTTTCGTATCAAGAATGCCTGACCAAAATATGGGATTGTAGCCAAAAGTTCATGCAAGAGGGTGCGGACAGAAATAGCTCGGAGAGTGAGGAGGAAGAATAGAGTTGCTTTTTTTTTTGTTTGTTTCTATCCCATTGAATTTCTCTTCCTCGAGACTAAATTTAAAGTGCATTAAAATAGATTTTTGTTTTGAGAAACTTATCCATCATAAGCTTATCCAGGCTAACAAAAGTGTTAAATTTATTTGCTTCTGCTTATAACTTAATTGACTGGATGTGGTAACACTGCATATTTTATTGAAATGAAAATACTTTTGACTCCAGCACTCAGTACCTATTTCAGTAGTAGTACTTCAATTGCCTTGTGGGAAATTATTTCTCCTCCATTTAATAAAATTTGGTGAGACTGTGACTCAAGATATCCAGTCTTCCCCCAGTCAAGGATGGGATAGTGGTCCCAGCTACCTCGCAATTTAAATTTTGAGCAGAATGAGAAAAAGACATAGTTAACTGGTAGCGCTCTGATAAGGCCGTAAATAGCTATTGAAACTCTCTGACCCACCCCCTTCTAGAACCAAAGTTCTCTAGGCTCCGATCTATTAGATATCCTGCCAATACATCGCCATAATCTTAGTTTCTGTTACTTATAACCAAAGCAACCTAATTTGTACTTACTGGAGTTTGGTGTATATTTATTTACATCAGTGATTAATAAAAAAAAACCCAAACTAAGTTTTTATTTAATATTTGCAGTTTGTGACACAGTGGGTTAAGAATCCAGCTGCAGTGGCTGGGGTTGCTGCAGATGTGTGTGTCTGATCCCTGGCTCAGTGAAGTGGGTTAAATGATCTAGCATTGCTGCAGCTGCAGTGTAGGTGGTAGATATGGCCTAGATTCAGTCCCTGACCTGGGAACGTCCATATGCCGCAGGCGTGGCTATTAAAAAAACAAAAATGCAGTTTGACTTTCAAAATGGAAGGTGAATGGGAGTGAATGCTAGAGACTAAGTGGCACCATGGCAGGTACTGGAGAAACAATGATTAATATGACACATATGTCCCTGGTTATGAGTCTTGTAGTGTTCTGGGCATGCACAGTCATAAATAGCACTTGTTTCATTGCATATTAATGGACTATGATGTGGAAACAAACAGGTCCTATGAAAACACATAAAAAGGAAGACAGAAATTTTTGGAGCAGTGGGGACCAGTGAGAGAGCAGGAGTCATGTAGCAAAGGAAAGAGGGGGTGATGATAGGAGTTAGGATGGGCAGGACGTAGTTTTCCAGGTAGAGAGAAAGAAGTTCAAAGCCTGGTAGACCACAAAGTGCTTGGTACCTTCAAAGACCTGAAGGAAGATATTTGTTGCTTGGTTATGGACAATCATAGCCAAGACACTGACCATTGACACTGACCAAGAGGATGGTAGATGGGAAATGCCTTACCCTCAGAGAACGAGTCTCTCTTTTGTTCAGGGATTTTTATAAGGCCAGGGAAGCCAGTGAGAATAAGGAAATACTCCTTTGTGAGCTGGGTTGGAGGGAAGAGTTCAAAGATCCATAGTCACTATCTTTTTAACTAATGCTTAAAAATGGTTCTGCCAGACTGAATACAACCAGAAGGAGAAACTGCAATTACCGCTGAAATAATGGAACCAACCATTTTGTCTTCATTCAATATGTTTGGATAAAAGCAGGACAGTAATCAAGGTTTTGATGAGATGACAGTGCATGCATTCAGTTCTCCAGGCAGAAAATGGCAGGACCTACTGTAGAGCACAGGGAACTATACTCAATATTTTATAATAACCTATTAAAGGAAAGAATCTGGAAAAGAATATACATATGTATATATATATACATATATATATATATATACACACATATATATATATTCTGAATCACTTTACTGTACATCGGAAACTAAAACAACATTGTAAATCAACTGTACTTCAATTAAAAAATCATATTATCATAAAAAAGGAGAAAGGCAGATCTGGGATCCCATGACACCATAAACCATCCGGTCATTCTCACATCTCTGCCCAACGTGGGGGTCAGTGAAAGAACACATAAAAGGAATGAACAAATGATACCACGGCCCCCAAATTTCTTGCTTCCATAGATTCCTTTGGAAAACCAAGAACTGAAAACCTCAAGGTGGGCACCACTGAAGAAGGGGACTTATAAATACTGATTTATTTGAGGGACGCCAGGTAGAACTAATAAAATGGAAGCGCTCAATATTTTGAGCCAAACTGACCAGTTTCTGCCAATACTTGCTGAGCTCTGCTACATGACTGGCACTATGTTTGACACTCCAGGGGATCTAGAGATAAATAAGGTATTTACTTTTGTCCTTCAGAAGCTTATCTCACAGGAGTTCCCTTCGTGGCTCAGTGGTTAACGAATCCGACTAAGAACCATGAGGTTGCGCGTCCGATCCCTGGCCTTGCTCAGTGGGTTAAGGATCCGGCGTTGCCGTGAGCTGTGGTGTAGGTTGCAGACGCGGCTCAGATCCCGTGTTGCTCTGGCTGTGGCGAAGGCCGGCGGCTACAGCTCCTGTTAGACCCCTAGCCTGGGAACCTCCATATGCCACGGGTGCGGCTCTACATAAAGGCAAAAAGACAAAAAAAAAAAAAAAAAAAAAACAGAAGCTTATCTCACAGAAGGACAGTTGAGACCATTGTTAGATCTCATTAATTCTTTTGGACAAGTCACTTATTGTATAATGGTCTATACTATCTGTAAGTAGGAATACATATTGTCAGTCTATATTGTAATGAATGGAGTAATTGTTGGTGGTATAGTGAAAATCTGATGTACCACAATAATAGGAATACAAGAGGGAAAAATAACAATTGTTTATGCGCCAGGGGCTGGATGAGCTTCATTTTATTTAATTTTCCTTGTAACCTTGCAGTGTATATATTAATGGCTCCATTTTACAGAGATAGAAACTGAGGCAAAATTAAGGAACTTGCGTACACACAACCAGTAACTGCAGGGCTGGATGAGGAGACTTTGTCCCTGGTGTTCATGCATTTTCCACCGCATCACGCTGTTCTTCCTGCTTCCAACAGGTTTTTCCCACCGTCCTATCAGATCCTGGCTGTACTGCCTCAGTGCTGTTAACCGACCATTAAGATTATTTAAATAAGTGATGAGCATATAGATTAGAGAGGTGTCTTAACGCATAGTCCTTTTATTTGTCTATCCTAGATGACACTGGCCAGTTTTGATCTGAATTGTTGCAGAGGAGAAACGGGCTGTTGTTGTGTCCATAAGTCTTTTGCTCTGATGAATCATCATTCTGTGACCCTAAAAAGTCAGAGTTGACAATAATCATTTATTATAATTGAGAAAGGAAAAAAGCTAATACTTGCAGAGCAGTAACTGTGGCTCTGTATGGGTATATAGATGATGTATACTCTACAGCAATGATCCCGATTTTTTAGCACTTCTGGGCCACCCTTCTTCCCACTCATCCCAAGCGTGTTACAGAATCTGACAGCTGTCAGCCCTGTAGCAGTAGGAAGTTGCTAGAATATAGCATATACTCAGTATTTTTTTTTTTTTTGGTTTTGCTTTTTAGGGCAGCACCAGAGCATATGGAGGTACCTAGGCTAGGAGTCAAATTGGAACCGTAACTGCCAGCCTGCGCCACAGCCACAGCAATGTGGGATCCGAGCCACATCTGTGACCTACATCACAGCTCACTGTGACGCCGATCCCTGACCCTCTGAGCGAGGCCAAATATTGAACGCTAGTCCTCATGGATACTAGTTGGATTGTTTCCACTGCACCACATTGGGAATTCCCAAAAGTTATTTTGTTTTTAATTGAGTGCCCGCGTGCCACAAACTATGATGGTGACTTCCTTGGACACTTAGGCTTTACAGAATCCCCAGGTAGTTGTTATTATCCTAATTTCCAGGTGACGAAATTACATTCAAGCAGATGAGGAAAGTTGCTCCATATTCTCACAGCGAGCAAGTGGCAGATCTGGGACTCCATGGCAACCCCACCCCCACTTCCACGGAGTTCACTCACTGCTCTAAGAGGAGGTGAAAGAAACATCGAGGTCTAGAAAGCCCAGGGGTATTGGTTATCAATGGGCAAGTCCTGAAAAGATGGTTGTTATGGAATGGATTGTCTCCCCAAAATTGATATATTGAAATCCTAACTCCTAATGTGGTGGTTTTAGGGTGGGGATTTGGAAGGTCATGAGGTCATGAGGGTGACATCTTAATGAATGGATTAGGTGCTCTTATAAAAGAGATCCCAGCTGGCTCTCTCAGTTTATCATGTGAGGACACTTTGAGAAGAGGCTGTCTATGAACCAGGAAGCGGGCCCTCACCTAACACCCGTTGTGCTGGCTTTTTAATCTTGGGTTTCTCAGCCTATGGACCTGTGACAAATAAATGTTTAAGCCACCCAGCCTGAACAGATGAACACAGTGATGGTATAAGTGACAAATATTAGTTTAACATACATATATTTTTCTGTCATTTATTGCCCCATCTTGAGCAGACCACTGAACTCCTTTGCCAAAAGCGCTGGTCAACTTTGATCTGATAATGCGTCCACACTGGGGAGTTCCTGTTGTGGCTCAGTGGTTAACGAATCTGACTAAGAACCATGAGGTTGTGGGTTCGATCCCTGGCCTTGCTCAGTGGGTTAAGGATCCGGCGTTGCCGTGAGCTGTGGTGTAGTCTGCAGACGCGGCTCGGATCCCGCGTTGCTGTGGCTGTGGCGAAGGCCAGCAGCTGCAGCTCCTGTTAGACCCCTAGCCTGGGAACCTCCATATTCTGCGGGTGCGGCCCTAGATAAGGCAAAAAGACAAAAAAAAATAAAGAAAATTAAAAAAAAATAAAAATGCATTCCCACTGTTGCTCCCCCCCTCCCCTGAGTCCTTTCTTCCCGTTTGTCAGACAGTCTTTGCATCCTCAGAAGTAGTGTTCTTATGGAGAGTTCCAGAGTCTTCCTTACCACGACCATTGTAGCCATTACTTAAATTTTCCTCTCATTCCTGTGCTATTATGTTAGGTCCTCAAGAAACTCAAGGTCAAGTGGAGTAGCAGACATGTAGACACTTCATTGTAAGGTGCCTCACAAAGGGAGAGTCAGTGACAGATTTAGTACATTATTAACAACCATTGAACGTTGGTGAAATATCTAGTGATTATAGGACACAACCCCAAACGATTATTATTTAGCATCCTTGATTGCACCCTGGCTGGTCAGAAACTTTTTTTCCTGAAATTCCTATATCACACATTATTTAGTGCTTTATATTTCCAACAATAAATCAGCTTGATATGACATTTCATGTTCTGGAATAGCCTCTGGTGGCAGTGGCCCCGGACTGTCCTTTCCTGGTGCTATGAGGGGCTTGGTGGTACTGTAGAATAATGCCACATGTAAATAGACTTGAGTTTTGTTTACAGTTTTGTTTAGCATTTAAATGTAATCTCCAGTGCTTTAAGCAGTATAACAAGCATCTTTGAAATTTCTGGATATTTTCACTGACAGAATTTGGAAAATTCATCTGGCTTGTGATGGATTTGTGCCAGATAGTGAAACAGCACAGGGCGTGGTGGGAAAATCAGCCACAAGCACATCTTTTTACCTTCCCCTGAGTTTTCTAAGCTGTGAGGTCTTTATTTTATTAGAAGTTCAGAGCTTCTGGGAGTTCCTGTCGTGGCTCAGTGGTAATAAACCCAACTAGTATCCATGAGGATGCGGGTTCTATCCCTGGCCTCGCTCAGTGGGTTAAGGATCAAGTGTTGCCATGAGCTGTGGTGTAGACCAGCAGCTGTAGCTCCGATGCAACCCCTAGCCTGGAAACTTCCATATGCTACAGGTATGGCTCAAAAAGGAAAAAAAAGGAAGCAGACTAAGCACAGAGGTTCTGATGAATGGATGTTAATAACAGAATTCAGTGGCTATTGGTCAAATGATCTCTATGCCTGATTTTGTCTAAACACTGAGGTTCCTTTTTAGAAAAGCCAGAACCTGCAGCTGACTAAATTTACTGAGTGAATTTCAAAGCGAGGCTATGCATACCAGGAATTATTAGAGAACATCCATTTATTTTCTCCTTCCAGAAGAGGGGTGAAGAAATAAGAATATGGCCTGCCGGTGGAAATGCAATTGCATTACTTATAGGCAACAGACATATTTTTGCCATTCTTTATCCCTGGTTTCTGGAAAGAGCCAGTCTCTGGGTACCAGGAGGCAGGTTGTGCCTCAGTTTCTTTGGCTGTCATATAGCTGCTGTAGCTGGCCTGCTTTTTTTCTTGCACTCTTTCTTTTCAGAAGGATTTATGAGTAATGATATAATTCCTAGAAATTTCTTAAAGCTTATCAGGAGAAAGACCACATTTAAATGAATTGTAGCAAATGATCCAGATCCTTCCACTATTTGGGTCACTTCTCCCTGAGGTGGTCTCTTTTAAGAGCTATATACATTCTCGCATAGCATGAAGGTGCTGTCAGGACATGTAAATAAATCATTCATTCATTCAGTCAGTCAGTCATCAACAAACATTTCTTTAACACCAATTCCATGCCAGACATTGTGTTACCCTCGGGGTTATTGAGAGATTTAAAGTGGTTCCTGGGATCAGAAGTTGTCCTTGTGGTAGAGTGGGCATGAAATGTTGCATTTATCCTTATAACAATGTGGGGGAGTATGTATCGTTATTAGCTCTATTTCACTGATGAAGAAACTGTGGCTCAGGGAGGCCAAATGCTATGCCTGAGGAAACATATGTAGAACATACCCCCTCCAAATTTCATTTTATTTCTAATACAGCATGTTGCTTTTCTCACTTTATATGAACCTTAATTACTAGATTTTAATCAAATTAGAGCAACTGAAGTCAATATAAAGACGATACCCTTGGCATTGGGGAGTTTAACTTTCTTGGCTTAGACTATTTGTTAGACTCTTCTTGGACACCGTTAGCAAATGACCTGGAAGAGCCATGACTTTGGGGTTTAAGCTACTGAGACACAATCTGAATCTCTGACACTAGGAAGCCGGGGTCTGGGGCTAGTTCTTCATGTTCGGAGTATCTCCCAGAGCATCTGCCTCTCAAGATGTGGCTGTTTCTTTCTGTTTTCATTTATGCATTTTATAAGGAAAATGCTACGGTGGCCTGCCAATTATCAATAATATTTATGAATATTGGAATGCAAGAAAAAAACCTTAGGGATTGTCCATCATGAATGTCAATATAATAAAGGCTAACATGGAAATGAACAACTTCAGTCTGGGGATTTGGAGATGACATTTGATCTCATAGGGGTTCACATCTTCTCAGCCGTTTGAATCACCAGAGCCTCTTTCTGCTCTATTTCCCCTCTTTAAGAATAGGGCACACGGCTCTGGCTTGGGTCATCTTTGATGGAAACTGCAACACTCATGTCCCATTGTGCAAAACCTTCAAAGAGATTCCTCTGGGCCCTGCAGGCTTCCATAGCTCCCAGTGGTTACTTCTTCCTTACTTAGAATGGTTAGCTGGAATAGCGTCCATTGAGGCTGCTGTAACAAAATACCACAGACTGGATAGCTTATAAATAACAGAAGTTTATTTCTCACATTCTGGAAGCTAGAAGTCTAAGATCAAGGTGGTAGCATGGTTGTGTTCTGGCGACAACCCTCCTCCTGTTTCAGAGCCAGCTCCTTCTCCCTGTGTCCTTAAGTGTTCCATGGATGGGGCTAGAAATCCCTCTGGAGCCTCCTTTATAAGGGCACTAATTTCATTCATGAGGGATGCACCCTGTCTTCATAACTTCCCAAAGACCTACTCCTCACTCCATCATCTTTGGGGGTTAGGTTTCAACACATGAATTTTGGAGGACACAAATGTTCAGACCATAGCACGTGAGAACGGCAGGGAATGGACAATTTTATGCAGCCTTCCATATTTGTAATGATTTTCTGTACTTACCTGTTTACCACAAGGTGAATAGAATGAGCAGCTCTTTCTCAGATTGATCTGCTGCACACATCTACTTTTTGCTCCTTATTGCTGATAGTCTAACAGGGGTACAAATCTCTGATCTGAGAGGTTTCACTAAACATTTCATTTCCATAAAATACCCCATCTGGAAGAATTTTTGATGGGAATGAAGTGCTCCATATAATGGATTTCAAAATCCTCTTTTTATTTGAAGTGGGTATTAGTAAAATGAAACACTGTGAATCAGTTAAAGGCTATTTTAGAGGAGTAGCAATAAAGGAAAACGGGATTTACAGCAACCCAAGCCCCATAATCACAAAGTAAAGTATAGAATAGTGGGTGTGGAGGAGAGAAGCAATAAGCTTAAAAACCAACACAACCGCTATTTTCAAAAACTATTCCAATGTGTGGAACTCACGGCCTTTGTGATATAATAGAACCAAATACTGTGCCACAAGAAGTAGTTAAAAAAAAAAAAAACTCATCTTTTACCATTAGTCAACTTATAACTTTAAACATCAAGTCAAGATTCTGTGAAAATATCCTTACCGGGGAATTCCTGGCATGGCTCAGTTATAATGAACCCAACTAGTATCCATGAGAACTCGGGTTCAACTCCTGGCCTTGCTCAGTGGGTTAAGGATCCAGTGCTGCTGTGGCTGTGGCTTAGGCTGGCAACTGCAGCTCTGATTCAACACCTAGCCTGGGAATTTCCTTATGCCTATAGGGTGCGGCACTAAATAAAACAAAAAAACTGAAAAAAAAAAAACCCTGGCCACATGCCAATTTTCTTGTAACTGTGGGGTTTTACTTAACAACATATATACATGTAACTCTTCTTAGTTGCAAATAAAGATGGCACTTTGATTTATTTATTTTAAAACATCCTGTTTTGCCATTCGCTCCTGTTACACATTAGAATTTGTAAATACTTTTCAGAGGTCAAGAGCAAATCTGTGTCATGTCTTAGAAACAAATGCAGACTGAATAACTTCTCTTTAGCTCCTTCTTTGTCCAAGAGAAGGAAGAGCAGAGTTGATCTAGCCAAGATCAAATGAAGGAGAAATAAAACTAAACACATCTTAGTTTTGTATGGCACCGGCCTCTTCCTCAGCACATTACAGAGTTTCAAGCCTGGGCCTGAGCGTTCTTAAATGTTCTTTAAGAGCAAAGAAAAATGCTGCTACTACAAATGTGAATGTCTAAATACTAATCAAAGCTTTGCTGCAATCCTGCAGAAATGCATAATGAGATTTCCCAGCTGTCAATCATTGTAATTCTGACAGCTATAATAAGATTCTGGCTTAATGTGTACTTCTCAATAACTTGGGCCCTGGAGCAGGTGTTGTCCTCTTTAAAAGACAACTTTCAGACTATCAACCAATTTCTTCCCATCTGGAAAGGAAGAAGGCAATCCTTCTTGGTCCAGCCTGAATGGAATCACAAAGGAATTGGGGCAGATAAAGGACTGAACATTTTTCTCTTCTACCTCCACTCATCGTTCAAAGGAAGCAAGATTTCCCACTGCAACTGGTTTTAGAGGGGGACAATTCAGTACCTGATTGTCTAATCAGGAAAGGCAAAGGGTTTGAACTTGGGAGTTTTACTCTAATTCCTATAGAAAGATCTCCAGCAGCAGAAATCAGTTAAGTGTCTGTTCGTGGTAACAGAACGTAGTTACTTCCACCTCTTTTAAGATAATGAAATGCCATTTAAATTATCCTCTCTCCCTGGTAAATCTGAGCAGAAAGCAAACTCTCTTAAGTTTCCTATCATTTTGCAGAGCCTGAAACCGTATCTAGTAATCACTTCAAGTCTCACTAGGGAAGAACAGCAGGTAAGAAGCTATTTGGGATTTATAGTACCACTTACTTCTATAGGCAAACCAGAGTCATAAAAAAGCAAGAAGAAAGAGTTCTTGAGCCCTGTGGGGTAAGTAAGGGAATAGACTTTAAAATCCTGATTTTTATTTCTCTAGACCAAGGAAGACACCTTAGCCTAATGCCGGAAGACTGAATTCCAGGCTTTTTCTGCCTACTGGTCTCTGCTGAGCTCAGACAGGTCTGACGCTCTCACTCCCTGACTCAGTTTCCTCATCTCTGAAGTGGAGCAGCAACATCCAGCAGCTTGTAGCCTTGCTTGCAGGAGACTCAGTGATAAAAAGTGCCATCTTGGGCCTCTAAAGCTTTGTAACGTTGACGAAGACTCACTCTGATGGCAGAGAAATATAACACAAAAGTGTGGAATTTTCCCAAGTTTTTTTTTTAATACCAAAGTCAGTCCAGGGTTATGTCCACGCTCTGTTTCCACATCCTTGATCTCCACCAACACTTCATCTGGGGTAGCAGAGGCGGGTGATAACAGCAAGAAATGAATGAACACTGAATCAGTAGTAGCTGAGCTTTTCCAGGCAACCTTGGCCATGACTCAGCAGGGAAGCCATTGAGACCCATTGCAGTTTTACACCTGTTAGAGAAGAGGCCGGTCTGAGGAAGTAGAAAGGTCAAGTGTGAGGCCACTTGCAAAGTATTCTTTGTGTGTGTGTGTTTATTAAAGTATGGTTGATTTACAGTGTTTCTTCAATTTCCGTGTACATTGAAGTGGCCCAATCACACACAGTTCCCTGTGCTGTAAAATAGGACTCCCCTGCCTAAATGGAGAAAGATCTCGGTTCCTTTGTCTCCAATCCTTTCACTCTCTCTGCCCTCAACTTATAGAAAAAAGGATCCCCCTTCTTGGTCTTGGAGGCTCCTCTTGCTGTGGACGGCTTTCGCTTCCTGACAAACACGCGTGGCTCTCTCCTCACAGAAACACAATCACTTGATGGAACTTGTTAGCCCTTCAGGACCACTGTGCCGCTGTCCTTGCCGTCACACGGCCACAGGTAGGAAGGTGTGCCTGGAGAAGCTCGGGCTGGGGTCAAGTTCAAATCCTTGCCTTCTCTTTCTATGTGTGTGTCTGAGGAAGTGACTTACTCTCTCCCCTCCGCTAAACACAACAGCCGTAAGAATGCCTGCAGGGCTTAGGAGGCTAAAGCGAGATGATGCACTTAAGGCCCCAGGGAAAGACCTGGGCCCCGGAGGGAACCCAGCTCTTGTCTCTCCTGGCCAAATGGGTTGGAAACGTGCTTGCAACCTGCCCACTCCCCTCCCTTATGCTCACCTTGCTGCTTGGGCTCTTCAGGGCCTTCCGTGTTCGCTGACCTTCCGCCTGTATGACAAGGATAAACATTGCCTCTGCCTAGAAATCTTGCCTGCACCGGTTTCCATGACACAGCAGTATCTTGTGCCGTTTACACAGCAGCTCACAGACTCCACCTCAGATTTAGAGTCCAAACAGAGTACCGGGGGCTCTGTTTTCCACACAGGCATCTGTGCTTCCTCAGAGGCCCTGCAGCCTTGGGGCTTGAAGAAGCCCCTAGAACTCTGGAAACCCTCATTTTGGGGTGAGAGGGGGGCATATGAGTGGCTTTTATTTCAATGCTTGGGGGATGTACTGTATTAATGGGAGCCCTGGCCTCATCCTCACAGTCCAAGAAGTCACCCAAGAAGCCGTACTAGCTATTTTGGAGTGAATGGAAACAGGAACTCATTCAGAGTCTGTTAATCCCATCAAGCCCAAAGCCTTCATCATCCTTGGGATAAACCGAGGCACGAGGACCAGGCAGTCACAGCGGGCCAGCAGCACACAGCTTGCTGCAAACTTGGGCCTCTGGTCTCAGCCTGGAGCTCCCTCCACGACACCTGCGGCCTTGAACTGTTTGTCTGTAGACGAAATACCAAACCCTGTGTGTTCTCTATAAACAAAGCTGTGCGAATAAAGGTGGAAGATAGAGTGGTTAGGCCAACTGGCAGTTAAACAATGGGTAGAAAGAAAGACCGGAAACCTGGGGTGTACGTGAGACAAGAAAACAGATGAGAAATAAGTGACGGTGGGCAGGGAGACAGGCCGCTCAAGGCAGCGGTCTGCGCGCAGGTGCAGTTGTGTCAGATGGTAAGCGGCCCCCGGGCCACAAGGGAGCCGAGGGGTTTGGGACACACATGGGGTTGGCTTCATCTGTTGTTACATGGAAATCGAGGGTCAGACCTAGAATGCTGGCCACAAATCTTTGCCAGCTGAAAGTCTGCAAGGACACTGAGAGGAAGGGAGGGCAGGAGTGTGGGTCCACCCCCAGCCCCATCTGCTCCTATCAGAGGAAGAAGCTGAGGAAATATCGGAGGAGAATTTTGGTGATCATTTCATAAATTAAAAAATGTTGAATCACTATGTTGTGCACCTGAAATTAATATATTATTGTATGTTAATTACAACTCATTTTTTTTTTTATAAAGAAACAGATTCAAAAACCTTTAGGCCCAGAAGAGTTTTTTTTTTTTTTCTTCATTTTTGGCTGCCCCTCAGCATATGGAATTCCTGGGCCAGGGATCAGATCCAAGCCACTGTTGGGACCTAAGCCGGGCATTGCCCCAGAGCCCATGGGCCCCTCCAAGTCTTCCCAGAAGTATCCAGACAGATGCTGGGGCTCTGTAACTGGAGCAGAGGTGATGTACCCATGACAGGATGTGATCTGGTAGAAATTTCTCTGCAGGAGAGAGCAGGAAAGAGGGAGGAAGAGGGAGCTGGGCAAGGACAGAGGTGTCAGGGGCTCTGTGGGGCTGCATGCTCGCTGCCCCAGTGAACAACACCATCCACAGCTCACCGGTCACTCTTCTGAGCGGCTGCCTTCCCATCTGTGGGAAGGATGCATCTGCTTTCTATGTAGAAAGTTGCACCTGCTTGAGAGGGAGAAGAAAGACAGGTGTCTTAGTCCATTTGGGCTACTCTAAAGAAAATGCCATAGACAGTGGCTTCAACAACAAACATTTGATTATCACAGTTTTGGAGGCTTTGAAGTCCAAGATCAAAGCACCTATTCGGTGAGGACCGACTTCCTGGTTGGTAGGTGGCTGTCTTCTCGCTGTGTCCTCACACCGTGAATGGGGCAAGAGAACTCCGTGAGGCCTCTTTCATAAAGGCACTAATTCCATTCACGAGGGCTCCACCCTTATGAGCTGATCACTTCCCAAAGGCCCCACCTCCTAATAGCATCTCATTGGGCCTTAGGTTTCAACATATGAATTTGTAGGGGGCATTTCCCGTTGTGGTGCAGCAGAAACGAATCTGACTAGGAACC
The DNA here is from genome assembly GCA_004024745.2 of Catagonus wagneri. Lineage (NCBI taxonomy): Eukaryota > Metazoa > Chordata > Mammalia > Artiodactyla > Tayassuidae > Catagonus > Catagonus wagneri. Next base: position 755,498 of record PVHT021183529.1, on the reverse strand, counting down.
ATGAGGTTGCGGGTTCTATCCCTGGCCTCATTCAGTGGGTTAAGGATCTGGCGTTGCTGTGGCTGTGCTGTAGGCTGGCAGCTGTAGCTCTGACTCGACCCCAGCCTGGGAACCTCCATATGCCACAGGTGTAGCCCTAAAAAGCAAAACAAAAATGCACACAAAAAAGAATTTGTGGGGGACATCAGCATTCAGTCAATAAGCCACAAGGGTGGAATGAAAAGCTCCAACTCGCCTACCTACCTTCTGTGAATACATCCTATCCCGCAACTGGGTCTCATCACTCAAACCCACTTCACAGCTCAAGAAAGAAGGAGGGTGAGCCTGATTTCATGGCCTGAGGATGGTGGAGAGGGAAGGCATTAGAATTGCCCTGGCATGTTGAGCTGGTCCCTCTGCACATTTGGCTGCCCATCACCTCTTCACACCAAACCCAGACTCCCAGTTAGTGTGGAGCCTGGAAAGTGAGGCTCCATTTGTGGAACAAGTCTTGACCATGTGGCACTGGGTGCTGCTAAGGACCTTCCGCACTTCAGGAAGGCACCGTCCCCTTACCGGGAGGATGAGAAAACATCACTAATGTTGATTCAAATATTTGACCTATAGGAGTGTCTCTTGTTGTCCTGTAAAAAAGGAAATCCAATGCAATGTAAAGCAGAAACCAAATTCAAGTTACTGTTGCAAGTTGCTTCGCCTCTGGCCATTTCCACTAAAATTCAAATCCTGGCCCATCTGTATTTAGAACTGATAAAGGTAAACTGAGGCATATTAAAATTTGTAAAAGTTTGTGTTTTTTTGTTTTTATTTTTGTTTTTGTTTTTTTTAGTTAAATTGATTCAAATCGGGCAGCATCAAACCAGAAGTGGTTAGGAACACTCCACCTACAGAAGCTGGGGAGGGGCTTATACAGGGAAGGCTGGGCAACAAAACCTTGCTGATTGGCGACAGCTCAAAGCCACGTTGGCTGTTTGTGACTGGTCGTTCCTAGGTTTCAATTTCTTAACCTGTAGGCATTTATAGGCGTAGGTTTTGGTGGGCTTACGTAGACTGCTGTGGTGCTAGGGCCACATCAGTGCACTTCCCTTGTTTAATTAATGTCACAGAACCCTGCAAAGAGAATTGTATGCTGGGTTGAAAGGATACACTTTGTTTTAATCAGACATATGTCTCACATGTCACCTGGTGCTGACGGCAGTCACTCTAGGTTTCGTTGGCTGTTACAAGAGAGGATGAATAAGGCAGAAGCTGCTTTTTCTCGTTCAGTCTGGCCTGTCGCGTGAACTCTGTATTTCTTTACAAGTGGAATTGCTTAGCCAGTTATACAGAGGGGTAAACTAGTGCAATTATGAAGAGCACAGATCCAGCAGCCAGCCTGGGTTTGAATCCTGGCTCTGACTTCTCTGGTCTTATGACTTTGGCAGCTGGTAAACCCTCCCTGCACTTTAGTTTCCTCGCCTGTGACATAAGGTTACTAATGGTACCTGTCTCCTAGGGGTTTTGTGAAGGTTAAATGAGTTAATATTATAAAGCACTTAAAGTAGTGCAGAGCACATCATAAGCACTTAAGGATGGATTAGGTTTATTTCCGTTTATGCTCTTGCCATCCTTTCCTGCTTTGAAAGCCGCTGTGGGCAGATGGCAGGAGAAGACACCATTGTCATAGTAACAAACTGGGTTTGGCCCGCAGTCCCCAACTTTCTCACCTGAAAGACACCACTAAGGAAACTATTTTTGAGAAACTCTTCCTTCAGAGTAACTCCTGCTCCATGATAATCTTTCTGAGGATGAAGGGGCTGATCAGTGCTTTTACAGTGAATTTGGTAAAAGTGCATCTTTTAAATTTTTCCAAAAAGCCCCTGGAATTCTGTATGTGCCGTCCTTACTCCTGGGTGTCCCTGAACTTGTGCCTGGGTTGGGTGGGTGGGGGTTGTGCTCAGGACCCAATTAACATCCTGATCATCAAGCACCAACCCAGCACGTTCTGGATGCTCCGCACAGACTTACTCCTATTCTCTGCTCTTCTGACCTGTTTACCAGTCTGAACTCTTACTACAGCTGAGACAAGACTCCCCCAGCCCTGCCCCACAGTGATGGGGATCACATAGGCACAATCATTTTACACCCATAGTCTAATGAGCAAGGAGAAAGGAAACACACCTGATGAGATTTCACAGGTAAAATTAGCCCCTATGTCACCAAGCAAAAAGGCATTGAGTGGTTAAAACCATGTCCTCAAACAATGTATTTTCTCTTATATTGAGGGAGCTCTTGTACCTGGTGGCAGGGGTGGTGCTTCATGATGATGCCTGATACCCTGGCTGATGTTTGAATCGTGAGGGTCCAGGGTCACAGCAGATGGAATTGGCTTGTTACAACTTTTAAAATATTTTTGACTTTTTAATTTTTACTTCTTTTCTTTCTTTCCTTTTTTTTTTTGGCTTTTTATGGCTGCACATATGGCACATGGAGGTTCCCAGGCTAGGGGTCAAATCAGAGCTCAGCTGCAGGGCTACACCACAGCCACAACAACACCGGATCTGGGCTGCGTCTGCGACCTACACCGCAGCTCACGCAATGCCAGATCCTTGACCCACTGAGCAAGGCCAGGGATCAAATCTGCATCCTCGTGGATACTAGTTGAGTTCTTAACCTGCTGAGCCACAACAATAACTCCCTGAATTTTTAAAAAAATTATAGTTGACTTACAATGTTGTGCCAGTTTTGGTTTATTGTTACTTTTCCTTGTAGCCACAAGTCCATTCCAGAACCAACCCAGTTTGTGTCTAGAAAGTACACAGACAAAGCACAGTAAAGAACATAAAAAACAAGTCCACACTGGTTTCTGAGAACTCCAGGGGCTACTGGAAGGAGGTACTTCCTTTTTCCTCTGTGGGGAGCCTGCCTGTCAAGAAATAGGTGGGTCTTCAGGGAACTGTCACCTAAAAATGATACTGCTCTTGTGTGCCAACAACACCATCCTCCACAGTAGCTTTTCTGTACCGACTAATTGCCAAACTACTGAACCAATTGTTTGTAGACACCTGCCTCTGTGGATCTGGCTTCTCTGAAATATTTATTTCAAAGCCATCCTTTCTGCCCCTTGTTTTCTCACAGAAAGTTATTCTCTTCTTCCCCTACTGGGAAAACTGTTGCCCCTTCAACCATAAAACCTTGGCCTGGGCCAAGAACCATCCGCTCAGAAGGCACAGCAGACAGAGAGCTCTGTATAAACCCGTGCTCCCCCATCACATGACAATGACCAGATTTCCTTTATCCTGCCTTCCACACATCCCGGCGCTGGGGCTGCAGAGCTGTGCTGGCTTATTTAAAGGGAGGGTTTTGAACGCTCACCTCTCTCCTCCCATCACAAGCTCCAACTTATTACCTGCCCTCTGTTTTCATCCTCTAGGGACTGGCTGTGCATAAGGCCTCCCAAAGGACGGTAACGATGGCCCCAGAAATTCAAGCCAAGGATGTGCTGGAGGGGCCAGACGGCTCTCTCTTTCTCTGGTGCTAAAATGGTGGCGATTCTCTGAATGAAGATTGTCATACAGAAGCTAGAAACTGATTATCCTGGAAAAGACATTTGTCTTCTCTTGAGAAAAAAAAAAAAAAAAATGCCTGGTTATTTTTGGGCTCTGCGCCATTACTCTGGCTGTTAAATGGCCATAAATAAAGACCATGAGATCATCGGCCCAGAAAGCCAAAGAAGCTTTCTGACTTCTAGGGGGAGCCTGGCATGTGCTGGAGTGAGGACCCAAATTGGTGGAGAGGGTTTTCTTGAGGAGCAGCTGGAAGAACGTGAACTCTGCACATCTCCTGCAACTGTTATAAGTCTCCTAGAAAGCTTCTCTCTTCTGTTTGGAAATTCTGCTAAGCTCTGTTGCAGATAAAGAGGTATGAACTGTCTGAAAGGCACTCTAAGAGTCTATTAGGAGACATTGACTCGTGTATGTGTGTGTGTGTGTGTATTTGAATTTGTAGGTAAAAATGTTTTATACAGGAAGAGATGCAGGTACTCTGAGGAAATTGTTTCTGACTCTAGGCTCGGTGTTAATGGTCTCTGGCTGCCAAAAGAATGGTTGCATTCAATTTCAGTTTGTACAAGGACTTCCTCAGGAAATTGAAAGATGCGCTTCCCAAACTTGTATGTGGGCAGGACACCTTCTGACTGATGAAAAGGTAGTTGTATGCATCCTAGTGCATCCATCACCCTGGCTAGAGGACCACCAAACAGCTGCTCTAAAGATGGAAGTTAAGTAGAAAAATCCAGAGTCATGGGACTGTATACCAACCTGAAAAAATTGATTTCTCTCACCAGGGCAGTCCCAGCATAGCATTGAGCATCCTGCAAGGGAGGGGGCCCGAGAGAAATGTGGCCAGTGGGAAATGCTTCACCTTTGACAGGATGGCCAAAAGACTTGGAAAACGGATGACTCACGCTCAGGATTATAGATAAGGTAACTTCGGGACTGCTACTTCAACATGTGTCTCTCTATTGTCTTACCTTAAGTGGGGTCAGCTTCAACACAAAGCTACTGGATGAATGTATTTGGAAGAAAAATAACAAGGAAGAGGTGTGTCCTAGGTCTCGGGGCAAAAGGGGAGCCACGGAAGGAGACAGAGAGAGACAGCAGAAATTCAGAGCCCAGAGAGACTTGCGATGTTGCTGGAACTCGCCTGAGAACTTGCCAGAATCTTGACCTTCCCACAGAATTTGAGTCAATTTTATTTCAATCCCAAATGACACAGTGACCTCAGTCACTAAGGAATTCAAGTAGAAAACATATGCGAATCAAACCACACAGAACGTGACACTTAGCAGGTCCTCAATGGTTGGGAACCATGATTGATACGGTGGTTGTTATTAAAGCTATTATTTAAAAAATTACCAAGCTTGCCTATTTTGATAAGGAATTCTATCTTTTTTGTAAAATAGAAAACCCCACCCCCTCTTGATTTATTATGATCATGGATGTTTGCTGTCCGGATCCTGATATCATCATAAACCAGGGAGGGTCCACCTGGGAGCAGATTGTCTGAACATCAGGACACCTCCTTAGGAGATCAGGAACCTACTTGCGCTGGATTTGACAAAGGCCGAGGTCACACTGCAAAGGCGCTGGCCAACTGTGGGCCAGATCTGGCCCATGGCCCTGATAAGGTTTAAAGGATTAAAAAAAGAGAATCCCCTTCCCAAAACCAAGAAATATGGGACAGAGATTTATGAGGCCAACAAAGCCTAAATATTGACTATCTGACTTCTTACAGAAAGTCTGTGGCTCCTGGGCTGAGGCTGAGGTGGCTGTCAGATCCCACAGCTGGTGTGTGTGTGTGTGTGTGTGTGTGTGTGTGTGTGTCATAGGTACGCTGAGAAGTTCTGAGTGCCGGATGTCCCTTGTTGTCCAAACCTATCAATGAGTCAGGTCCAAGCAAAGGGCTGGGGATCAGGTCATCTTCACAGAGAGGACCCAGAGTGGATGGGGTGCCTGGGTCTCAGGGCTGAGGCTGGGAGAAGCTGGCACAGTGGATTCACAGCCTCTGACTCCAGAAACCCCAGGAGGGGGCCTCTGGCAGGAACAGTTGGCTTCTCCATGGGGGAAGCAGGAGTGAGGCACTTGGGGACAAGGTCAGGTCTGTGTGGAAGGCAAGATGTGGGTTTCAGGCCTGGGGTTGGGGAGGGGAGCCCAGTGTGGGGGCTGAGGCCGTGGCTAGCTCAGCAAGCCGAGCCCATGGCATGGGCAGGGGAGACAGGCCACTTCCTACAGAAACCTGAGCCTTGGGTCTGTATGATCCTACAACAGGCCACCACGCAAGACCCTTTCTAAGTGGCTTGCCTCTGCCCCACCTACCAAATGAACACTTGGTTCACAGTATCTCCTCATTTTGCCCCACCACACTGATGGGAAGAGAGGACACCCAGCCCCCAGGCTTTCCCAGGCCCCCCTTTGCTCACACACAACCTGGAGGAGCTTTCCAGTCTCCACATTCAGTATGTTTGGGGTTTGGAGTAGGAAAGGCAATGTAATCTGACAACTAGACTTCACATCAGAACGCTCTGTTTTGAAGCCTTTTTTGGTTTGCTGGTTTGTTCTGGGTTTTTGGCACAGCAGGCAATCCTGCCGAGTGGAGTTTGAATAAAGGGGCATTCTTCTGAGGGGAAAAATCCTGCCACCTTGCCCAAGCTGACCTCTTAGGCCAAAGCATACAGCCGTCTGAGTGGCAGAGCTGGGATCAGCAGGTGCTGAGGCCACCTCGGGAAGTCAGAGGATGTGCCCTGGACAAACTCTCCAAGGTTAGTGACTGTTCTGGGCCCCTTGGGGGTGGGGACCTATCAGTGATGATGGGACTGAGGGACTGGCAGCTGTTGGGTGGGCCTGAGCATGGGCTCAAGATGCTGGGAGCACACGTGGGTATGGTTCCTCTGACTCTGAGGCTGCCCACAGTCAGAGCTGCTGTGACTGCTGCTTGGTATTTCCTTGGCATTTTTTTGGGGAACCAGAGAGGTCAAATTAGGAGACGGTTGTTTTAAGCTCCCTAACAGAAGGGCCCTTGTCTGCTTTATTCCCTGCTGAATCCTCCCACTGGTACCAGGGCAGGGCTCACGGAAGACACGCAAATTTCTGTTGATGTTGGGTATGTTGGAAGCTCTATTTTTAAAAGGAAACCAGCTCATTTTGGAAAGAAGGGGCCAGTCACTACCCAGGCAGTGTTTGGTGCAGAAATGTATTCCAGAAATTCTTGCCCTTTAAGGCCACTCACCTTTTTGAGCCCCTGCTGTGTGTTTAACTCTGGTAGAAACAGAGAAGTGCAACTGACTCAGGCACTTACACTCTCGATGAGAAAAGGAATCATTTTCTGACTGACTTACCTCACCTGCTTGGTTGCACTAGGCTGTCTGGAACATAAATTTCAAGCCCACTCAATTGCTTGCATGTCTTTCCTGAACGGAGGATAATGTAATATCTTAGGACTCGTAAAGCCCTGGGTTCGAATACAAAGTCTGTCACTTCCTAGCTGTGTGACCTTAGGCCAGTGATTTAAATACTCCAAGCCTGAGATTTTCATCTATACAATAGAGATAATAAGAGTATCCAAGAGTTAATATGAGGAGTAAATGAAATAATGTAGGTGATGTGCCTAGAAGGGTGTCTAGCAGAGAGCAGAAGTTTAAGAGAGTTTAGCTAATATTATTGGATTTGTGTGTGTGTGTGTTCTCTGCCCAGAATGTACAACCTGGAGTTCCTTGGTGACTCAGTGGGTTAAGGATCCAGTGTTGTCATGGTTTTGGCTCTGTTTACTGCTGCGGTGGTGGCCCCAGGAACTTCTACATGCTGTGAGCTTGGCCAAAAAAAAAAAAAAAAGAGAGAGAGAGAGAGAGAAAGAGAGGGAAAGAAAAAAAAGAATGCACAACCTAAGCCACCAATCTTTCTTTATGGCTCAGTCATCACGGTACTCCTCCGAAAGGAAGCTTCCTCAGAACTTTTCCCTCTCCTGAGTGTCCTTTGTGCTCCCACTGTAACCTGTGCACCTCTCTGCCCTTGTGTTTTTACTGCAGTTCCAGTGTTTGCCTCTCAGCCAGAAAGAGAGATTTCTGAAGTCAGGGCATTGTTTTATTTAGCCCTACCCTCCAGGCTTGCACTGTTTTTGGTTTTTGGTTAGGGGTTCAAGTGTTTACTGAATAAATGAATGGAAAGGTGATTTTGCATCCTTAAGGGATAAAGGATTATTATGGATAATCAGGGCTTACTTGAGGTCAGAGGAGAAGAAGAAAGGCATGTTCAGACAAGAAGGAAGGACAATTTGACAAAGAGAAGTGGAAGTCTATGTGTGGCATTGATGTATTATCTATAATTTTTATTTTATTTTATTTGAATTTAATTTTATGTTATTTTTGGCTTTTTTAGGGCCGCACCCATGGCATATGGAGTTTCCCAGGCTAGGGGTCTAATCGGAGCTGTAGCTGCTGGCCTTCACCACAGCCACAGCAACGCGGGATCTGAGCCGTGTCTGCGACCTACACCACAGCTCATGGCAAAGCCGGATCCTTAACCCACTGAGTGAGGCCAGGGATCGAACCCACAACCTCATGGTTCCTACTCGGATTTGTTTCTGCTGCATCATGACAGGAACTCCTATAATATTTTTTTTCAAAAAAGGACTCTGTTAAACTAACTGTGTGATGATGATGTGTACTTAAGTTCGTTTGTTACCCTAAGCATAGTTATTTAACCTTCGAAGTTTCTTAGTACTCTTGATTTATTGAAGGGTTATATTGCAAGAGGCTGACACTAACACTTCAGTTAGATATATTTCTAGTGAACATCAGAAGGTATTTTAATTAGCGTACTGGGTGTTAGATATTATTTTTTTGTTGGTGGACTGAGTTGTGTTTGTTGGATTGAAGACAAGTTGGACAGGCATCCTTGCCTGCGCAGGAGCAGAGTATAAGCAGCTCATGTCCTTTTTTT
>PVHT021183529.1:718914-746927 GCA_004024745.2 Catagonus wagneri | reverse complement strand
GATTCGTTTACACTTTGCCACGATGGGAACTCCAAAGCAGCTCATGTCCTTTGGAATGGCCTCCAGGTCTTTGAATTCCACTAGATCCTGTGTCTATCTGCTTAAGGAGAATGCTGCCATCTGACCAATTAACTGAATCTTGCTGCTAGCTTTTGTCACATCTGCTTCCAGTGAAGGGAGGGAGAGTTGGGACTTAGCCGAGCTCACAGACTAGGCGGTCTGATGTTTGTTTCTACTGGCTGATAAGTATCTCTGCATGTCAGAATTCAGCTCTAAACTTGCTTCGATAGTGACAGGCCACCTGGTCAAGAGGCAGTGGGAGAGAAGACTTGTAGAGTTCCAAGGTGTCCCCATAGCTCATTCTCCAGGTTGCAGGCTTCCTTGGAGCCTCCCCTCTATTTGCAGTCTTCAACTTTATTCCCAAATCTCCCCCACATTCCTGAACAAAAAGGGTCTTCTGCCCAATAACTTAGCTTGGGTAAAAGGGTTTTCCATGCATCAGGGCAAAGTCAAGGGAAACCAAAGCCATAGAACATGTTTTCATTGGACTTGTCACTGTTGACAGCTGGTGACTCTTTGACTGTGAAACAACAGGTCCTTTGTGGTCTTCTGGAGCTGTCTTGTTGAGCAGAGTGTCCTCTCTCAGTATCTTCCTGCTGTTTTAAGAAATAAGTCAATAAATAAGATGACTATCACATTCTTTATTGTTGATATCCACAACACCATAGAACAAAAGTGAACACAAGCCACCCTATTTTGGTTTTTTGTCATCACTTTCACTGAGACCATCAACTCTCCCGGGGAGCCTTATAAAAAATACAGATTCCTGGGCCCAGCCCCCCACTGGTTCTGGCTATGCAGATATAAAAGAAAGACTGTCTTTCCCTCTGGAGAGTCAGCTGTGTTTATGTTTAAGGAACCTTTGCTCCTTTGTTCTAGGACAGGCTACAGGCTTGAGTGAAGATAGAACTTTCCTTGTGCTCTTTGCCAAAGTCCATGTGGTGTTGTTTGGTTGGAGCCACTCATTGGATTAGTAATAAATCGCCTTCAGGCCCAGGTCAGCTCTGTTCTCTACGAGTACTCCCCCAACTTTTCCATTTGGCTTCAGCCTTCTGCTTCTAAATTGGCCTTGGCAGATTTAAAAGGTGCCTTGGAGACATTCCTGTGCCCAATGAACAACTTAACTTGACATGGGGCTCTGGCCAAGAGGGCTGATTGGTGAGAACGTGGTCTGGGCTGCGGAAAGTAGCCCAGGACAAAGGAACTGACCAGGTTATGACAGTTTGGAAACGATATTTCTAAGATTATCTGAGGCAGTCAGGCAGGATCTGATTTTGAGGCATTAAAATCTAGCTTGGGGGAAAGAGTTGAAGAGGTTGCAAATTCTATTTCCATTTCTGTATTTTAACTCCTTTTTGTTGTTGTTGTTGTTGTTGTTGTTGTTCTTGTTTTAGGGCCACAGCCGCAGCATATGGAGGTTCCCAGGCTAGGGGTCAAATGTGGGAGCTACAGCTGCTGACCTGTGCCACAGCCACAGCAATGCCAGATCCGAGCTGCGTCTGCGATCTTACACCATAGCTCACGGCAACACCGGATCCTTAATCCACTGAGAGAGACCAGGGATGGAACCCGCATCCTCATGGATACTGGTCGTAACCCACTGAGCCACAACAGGAACTCCTTTGTATTTTAACTCCTTTTGCTCAAAGCTTAGCTTCCAGGAGCAATGAGAATATTCCTGGGTGGGCTGTATAAATCTTAGACCCTCATACCTCAGTGTGAATGAATGTATTAGGTCCTATCCTGAAATCAGGAAAGAAAAGAGAATGGTGATTGGCTAAGAAAAGCAGAAAGGGCAGAGGTGACGAGGGGTCAAGAAGACAAACTCGGGCTCTTCGGCTAACCTGCCTGGGCACAGGGAGGGCTCGGGGGGCACAGGCAGATGCACACACAGCAAGCTGAAGACACAGGGACCTGGGCTGATGTGTTCTTCGGGAAGCGTTTCACAGGAATGCCTTGAGCTTGAATGGCTACAGGCACATATCAGACACCTTGAAGTCTTTACCTTGCTGGTGTCCCGCAGCAGTGATTTTTGTTTGTTTTTCTTTACCATTCTAGTTTATTACAAGATATTGAATAGTTGCCTGTGGTATACAGTAGGGCCTTTTTGTTTATTTTATACTTAGTAGTTTGTATCTGCTAACCCGAAACTCCTAATTTATCCCGCCACCTTCCCTTAGCAATTTTCTTTTTATACATGGAGAGAACTTAATAGTAGACCATGTTTATGCATATGAATTACACAGGAAATTACACTGTCATCACTGACTCAAGTTTATTTTTATTATGGCAGTACACCCAACATAGAATTGACCATTTTAACCATTTTTAAGTGTACAATTCAGAGGCATTAAATGCATTCACATAGTTGTGCCACCATCACCACTATCTATCTCCAGAACTTTTTCTTTTTTCCTTTTTTTTGCTTTCTTTAAGGCCACATCCTCAGCATATGGAGGTTCCCAGGCTAGGGGTCAAATCGTTGCTGCGGCTGCTGGCCTACATTACAGACACAGCAACGCAGGATCCAAGCCGCATCTGCGACCTACACCACAGTTCATGGCAACACTGGATCCTTAACCCACTGAGCGAGGCCAGGGATTGAACCTGAATCCTCATGGGTACTAGTCAGGTTCTTAACCCACTGAGCCACAACAGGAACATCTCCAGAACTTTTTCAATACCTCATACTGAAACTTTGTGTCCATTCATCATGAACTCATCTCCCCTCCCTCTAGCTATTCTAAATTTTGCCTTTCCAAATGACTCCAGAATTTTATGTGGATCCTCCAAGGTACAACTCATTTGCTCATAACCTGTTAAGTATCTCTTCTTGGGCAAAATCAGTTGTCTTCTCTGGTGTGTTTTACCCATTTGTGTCTCCAAGAGTCCTTTGCTCCAGGGTCATCTTCATTTTTCTCGGCCAGAAAGCCAAACTGCTTTTGTATCTAAAGAAATCCATGATTTGGCAAGAAAGATACGGGAGAAACCATCTCCTCCAGAAGTCCCAGCAATCTGGAAAATCCCAAATGCATGCTTGAGAGGTGGCCATGGTCACTGGCCAAATTGTGAGCTGCAGCCTCTAGATTTTCCTTCCACTCTGTCTCTTCCCCGGAGAATCCCAAGCCCATCAAAGAGCAGAAACAGATGAAACAGCCTTGGCAGTGTCTACGCCCTAAGCCCTCTCCTATAACTGGGCTTCCCCTCTTCCTGTACTTTGAAGAAAGCCCTTTCGGCTTCTGCCTTTGTCGTTTGCCTGGATCTAGTAGGTGCAGAAGAGAAGGGCCTGGGGCCCATCACTTATTTGTAGGAAAGTTAGATCGGGTTTCTCCAACCAGGACCTGAGCATCTTGTCAGTTGGCTGGTGGATCTACTAATCTGATTCATTTTGAGACACCTCTGGGCAGCTCTGGTTGTTCAGCCACACACAGGATGCTCAGAAACCATAATTTAAGAATGCACAGAGAGCAGGGCAGATCACTACACCTGGCTTGGAAATCGGCTCTCTCACCAACCCCTCCAGCTCTTAGGGTGGCAGGTTCGAGGTAGCTAATAAGTAACTTGGTTGTAATTTTTATTTAGCTACGTGAACTTCACAGGCAGTTTAATTGCAGTTGCATAAGTGAACTGTGTAATCACAAATTGGGTCCTTTCCATCTGTCACCTGCCACCAAGAGATCTACTCTGAGTGGGGATTTTTATTTGGGGTTAATACTGAATCAAAGGAGTTTTTAAAGCAATAGAGGAGAGCAAAAGGGTATTTTTTTAAAAAAAACTCAGAAGATTTTAAGATCTAATCCTGCCTGAGCCAAATGGCCTGTTCCCTTCTAGATTCCTCTGTTAGCTTGTCAATGGGTATCTAAATCCCACCTCCTGAGTATTGATCGGCTTCCTGGTTTAATTACCTAGTCGCTCAACCAATCAATTGTGCTCCTGAAATGCCAGCACTCTGCTTCTGGGGAAGGAGGGGATCAATTAATCCTTGTTTGCTTTTTAATTCCTGTTCTGAACATAGTACATTCACACACAGGTTAATTTTTAAATCCACTCTCCTCTTACTTCACTGCTTTCTTTAATTCGCCCTGGAAACCTCAGTGACACTAAAACCCTATCAACCTCTTCTTATTGCTTATGCAGCCTCATTAAATAGCTTAGCAAATACCTGACCTGGTCATTTCCCAGACTTCTCCTGGGAGCGATCGTCCAAAGTCCCCTTAATTTTTCTGTTTCCATCTGAGGTTCTCCAGGGCAGAGGTTTTCAGGAATTGCTAACACCTCTCCCATCTTAAACTGGCGTAGGTCAGAGAAGGGCGGCTGCTTTCTATTTGCCATCTGAGGGCTTCTTCCCAGGTCCACTTTCTCTGCTGACCCAGCAAATCTGTGAGCCCAGATCCCACTGAATTTTAAGAGATTTAAGAGAAGAGAATGTGCGTGAGGTTATCAGGAGCCTGTGGACACAGAGATGAGATAAAGTATCAGGTCTTTGCATCTCCTTTGGTAATGACCTTTCTAGGCATGGAATCAAAGTCTCGCCCTTTTTGTTTAATGCTGATTTTTACTTGAATAGCTGCTTGGAATGTTTAGGTAATACCAGGAAAGGCAGTCTACCAGTTAGCAGAGGGAAAACGAGTCACTTCTACTCCTCCCCTCCCCTTCCAAGACTCTGATGCAGCTGAGGGTCTCAGGAACCTGCAGGCTGGGTTTAGACCCTTTGAACCCAAGCCCCGTGGTTCCTCTTTCCGCATCTGGAACAGATCTGTCCAAAGTCTGGACTGGTTTGATTCTGGTGAGCTGCCCAACTCCTTCGAACACATCGGCTTCCGGAGTGGTTCGCTTGGCCATAACCTTGAAGTCCAAGATCGGTCAAAAAAAGCTTTAGGAGCTCTGCTGGGAATATTTTACAGCATCTGAGCAGTCTGGCTGTATTTGGCTAATATGTGTTTCCTTTCGCCTGAAAGAGTGCACAAGCCTCCAAACCCAGGAGAGGGTCCCCCAGGGACAGCGTCCTCTGCGCCTTCCCGGGACATTAATGCCGTGGGATTTGGCAGCTTGCAGCTTCTAAGCAATTCTGGAACTCCAGCTAGGAAGGAGGCACTCGACCTGGGGCGGGGAGGTGGGGGTGTGTGTGTTGATCTTGTATTTTTCTGCTGGAATGTTTAATATGGTAGTTAAAAATAAACGGGCGGATGGGTACTTTTTCATAAGGTCGTTCATAACTATCAGAAAACTCAGGAACAAAAATTTCCAGTTCTTTCTGCTATTACAGAGAGATGCTAAGCGGAGATTCAAAACAGGGCATCTGATCAGCTGCTCCTCAGTCCCCAAGCCGTGACTAATGCAAATCTGACCCATACAAATTGTTCCAGAAGGTGCTTGCCGCATGTTAGAGAAGTAGAAGCAGTTGCATTTTGCATGAAAACATTCGCTAAGCTGGAGCACAGATTAATTCCATGGAGCAAGGGCTCAGGGGAAGTGGCAGCTCCCAGGAGAGAGGATTTTTGTTTTCAGGTTTATGGGGCTCTTGTGAGGTTTCTCCTGGTACCAACTCTTGTAATTTTGAGGATGTCTCTGTCTTCATCCTCCTCTTTTTCCAATCTTGTCCAAAAAACCACTCAGAAAGAACAAGAGTCGAGGGCCATTTGTAAACCTAAGACGACTGATTTAGAGTAAAGCATACAGTGTTAAACCTTTAGGAAGAGGCCAGCATTCCTCTTCCAAAGCATGTGAAAATATTTTGGGGACTTCAACAGTACAAACTGCTTTAAAGTCTATTCTACACATGCATGTTTGTGTTATAGGCTCTGCACCTTTAAAATCCAGGGTGTTAATATAGCAGTAGTTTTGACTTTTGCAAAATCTGAGTCATGCAAACGTGTTTGGAGGCAGACAATTGCATAAGCTGGGATGTTACAGTATTCAACTGTCAAGTGGTTGGCTTGAGATTGAATGCTTCAATGTACCAGTGACCAAACCCAAAATTGGAAGGCTGGGGGGCGGGTACTGTGTACATATAAACACGAAGATCTGTCTGTTTCTTTCCGGCTGTAAATGAACAGCTCAGCTTCTGAATTTCATAGTGAGCCCCAAATAGCAAAAAAGCAAAAAAGCCACTCTCATGGAAATTGTTCCTAATCGCTCCCAATTCAACCTCTGGATTTTATACCAATATCTCTTAACTTCTTCTCTGGACCAGCTTCTCTGACTTCTTCACTCTTTAGGAGGAGATATAAAGGAGAAAGTTCCCATCTGAAAGGAAGCCTTGTAGTATCCATTGAGTTATTAAAACACTAGCCCTATAGAAAAGAATTTCTGGAGTTCCCTGGTAGTTCAGTGTGTTAAAGATCTGGCACTGTCACTGCTGTGGCTCCGGTTGCTGCTGTGGCTCAGAATCAATTCCTGGCCCAGGGAATGTTCACATGCAGAGGGCATGCCCCGCCCCCTGCCAGGAAAAAGGCAAGAATTTCTGCTGGAAATATAAGGCAGTGTTAGTAGTGCAAGAAGGACTTCTCTGGAGTTCCTGCTGTGGTGCAACAGGATCAACAGTGTCCCTGGAGTGCTAGGATGTAGGTTTGATCCCTGGTCAGGCACAGTGGATTAAAGGATCTGGTGTTGCCATAGTTGTGGCATAGGTTGCAGCTGTGGCTCAGATCTCATCCCTGACCTGGGAAATCCTGCCCTATGCTGCAGGACAACCAAAAAAGGAAAAAAAAAAGAAGGACTTCTCTGAGCTCCCTCATCTCCCCTGAAGAAGTTCATAATACCCTCATGTGAGAAGTATCCTTCCCAGACCCAGAAGAATGGGGCATCCTTATCTCTGAAGACTGAGGAGAGGAAGAAACAGATCTTGCTAACCACCTCCACTCCCATTCTAATTTATTACCCATAGCCCATACTATTGTTTTATCATGCTTGTCCACAACTTTCCACTCTTCATCAAGATTTCTCTTGGCTTCACCCCATGCTCCGGCCATTGCTATGGGGACCAGGTTCACTCAGCTTTACCCAGCTTCCCATTGATACAGCTGGGGAATGCTTCTTCCTAAGCATTCTCCTCTCAGCTCCTGGAGTTTCCCCAACGTGGAGCTGCCACACATTCACCAGAGTGGTCTGGGGAGAAGTGGGACCCCATAACCAATGGTGGCAAGACTATTGGATACATACATCGTCCCCCTTTAGAAACTTGGGCAGCCAGTTCTGGGAGTGTCACATGAGGCTTCTTTACTGAACCCCAGATGCTTTTAGCATGACCAGCTGGATAATGCATCTTGGTTTTGGTTTTTATTATTTTATTTTATTTTTTTGTTTTATCTAGGGCTATACCTGCAGCATATGGAGGCTCCCAGGCTAGGGGTCTAACAGGGGCTATAGCTGCCAGCCTTCGCCACAGCAACGCAGGATCCGAGCCGCATCTACAAACTACACCACAGCTCATGGCAACACCGGATCCTTAACCCACTGAGCAAGGCCAGGGATCGAACCTGCAACCTCAAGGTTCCTAGTCGGATTCGTTAACCTCTGAGCCACGACGGAAACTCCTTAGTTTTGGTTTTTAGTGCTCTGTCTCTCACTCCTGCTCCTTGGGACCTGGTACACTCCCCCATAAATGACTGGCAGGCAAGACTTTCTTAGGCTCCTATTTCAGAAAATTCAAGCCAAGACAGAGGATGTTAAGTAAATAATCAAACAAACACAGGCATGTATATGTGTTCAAATACGTGTTCCTGCCTAAAACTGTGATAGTTATAGAAAGCAAGTAACACAGGAAAGAAAATTACTGAAATAAATAACATGCAAGAAAATCAAGAGATAGGGTTGAAAGTAGAAAGCAGCTTCTTTTGAGGTTGAACTGTGGAGCTGCATATTTTTGCCCTCCCCTTCAGGCTGGCTGCTGCTTTGCAGACATCAATAGTCACGGTGTACTGGTTTGCATTTCCAGGGACTCTGAATGAGAAAATTCTTACTTGTCAAAATGTAATGGCTCTCTCATACCACAGACTGGGAGAAAATAATTGCAAATCTCGTATCTCATAAAGGACTTATATTCAGAATATATAAAACACCTTTAAAACTCCATTATAAGAAGATAACCAACTTGATTAAAAAAGGGGCAGAAAATCTGAACAGAAATTTCACCCTAGAAGAGGTCGAGATGGAAAATACATACATTAAAAGATGCTCGATACCATTAATTACTAATAAAATGCAAATTAAAGCTACACTGAGGTAACATTATGCACCCACTAGAAAAGCTAAAATTAGGAAGATTGACAATGCTAGGTGTTGATGAGGATGTGGAGCTACTGGAATGCTCATGTGCTGCTGATGGGAATGTAAAATGGTAGCTGCTTTGGAAAAGTTTGAGTTTCTTTTACTTTAAAAAATTATTTTATTTTATTTTATTTGTCATACCAGCAGCATATGGAAATTCCCAGGTTAGGGACTGAACTCATGTCACAGCTATAACTAGGGCCATAGCAGTGACAACACTGGATCCTTAACCTACTGAGCTATCAGCGAACACCTGAAAATTTCTTTTAAAGTTAAACGTATACTTTATGACCCAATAACTCTAATTATTATTACTTGTAACACCATCTAACTGGGGACAATCCAAATGTCTACCAACTGATGAATGAATAAGTGCATTGTGGTAAATCCATACAATGGAATATCACTCAACAGTAACAGGGCATGAACTGCTAATATACACAGCCTCAATGAATCTCACAAGTGTTATGCTAAGTGAAAGAAGCCGGACACAAAAGACTAAATGTAGTATGATCCTATCTATTTATATGAAATTCTAGAAAAGACAAACCCAGTGATGAGAGAACAGACCGGTGGCTGCTGGGGGCTGCAGGTGGGGAGAAGAAATTGACTTCAAAGGGGCATGGGGGGTGCCTGTTGGGGGATGGAAATATTCTGTATCTTAATTGTGGTAGTGGTACGTAACTATGCATAGCTATTGAAACTCATCAAACAGCACACTTAAAATCATGAATTTTATTGAGTATAAATTATACTTAAAGCCAATTAAATGTGGTATCTTTCTGAGCATTCTCTGACAGCTTTTGGATAGGACATCCAAGGAGCATCATTTGTCAACATGTGGGGGACTCTCACACATACAGAGGCTGAACATTACTTGATCCCAAGCCAAGAGCTATACCCTGAGGCTTGCCCCTTGGGAACTTTTACACCTTGGAGCTAAGTACAGAGCTGAGTCAAGGAGGAAGGGTCAGAATCAGAGGTGGTGCCTCCCTGGTGAATTCTCTGTCATAAAGATAAATCCAGGGAGTTCCCTTTGTGGCTCAGTGGTAACAAATCCGACCAGGATCAATGAGGATGTGGGTTCAATCTCTGGCCTCGGTCAGTGGGTTAAGGATCTGGCATTGCCCTGAGCTGTGGTATAGATGGCAGATGTGGTTCGGATCCTGCATTGCTATGGCTGTGGCGTAGGCTGTAAGCTGTAGCTCTGATTCAACCCCTGGCCTGGGAACTTCCATATGCTGCAGGTGTAGCCCTAAAAAGCAAAATAAATAAAGTAAAATTAGCCTTTAAAAAAAGATAAATATGAAAGGATGTATCCTCAAAGGGATATAAACGTGAACTCATTCTAAAGATTTTCTTTTGCTCATAATGGGAAAACCGGGCAGATTACTGGCTATAAGCAGTAAGGAATAAGATAAAGAGTAAATTTTTAAAAAGTAAAGGAAGGTTGAAATGAACCCTCGAATACAGGCAAAATTGGGAGTTCCTGCTGTAGCTCAGCAGGTTAAGAACCTGGCTA
The DNA here is from genome assembly GCA_004024745.2 of Catagonus wagneri. NCBI lineage: Eukaryota > Metazoa > Chordata > Mammalia > Artiodactyla > Tayassuidae > Catagonus > Catagonus wagneri. The sequence continues at coordinate 737,077 of PVHT021183529.1, read as the reverse complement.
GTCTCCAGGAGGATGCACTTTTGATCCCTGGTCTTGCTCAGCAGGTTAAGGATCTGACATTGCATGCCATAGGTTGCAGACGCAGCTTGGATCTGTTGTGGCTGTGACTGTGGCGTAGGCTGGCAGCTGCAGCTCTGACTGGATGCTTAGCCTGAGACCTTCCATATGCCACATGTATGGCTGTAAAAAATAAAAATAAATAAATAAATAAAAATTTAAAAAATTAGAGACAAAATCAGTTTTTCCACAGAGGAAGGGCCATCTTCCCACCAGACAGAATTCATGTGTGTGGGTTTCAAGAACTATCTTGCATTGCTATTAGTTACCCACACGTTATGCAGTTATGAAATAGCACCCGTACAATCAGCTTCAGATCATGGATGAAGAGTATGCTATAGACGATATCTAGTTTTCCCTTGAAATACAAATTTTTCCGTGCCTGGGGAGTCTGGAAAGATTTCCTGGAACCACACTGAAAGCTAGCTGCCTTTTTGTGGTAGATCTTGCCTCTGCCTTTTCTAACCTCCCAGGCTCTATCTCTACTGCAGTCAAGCTCCTTTTCCCCTGCACAACTCATTCATTAAAGAACACTTTGGATTTATTTTTCTGAACCCCCCGAATAACCTTGCCGCCCCAAGTAGCAAGTGGCCTTGTGTGCACCAATCACATCCACGCTGCCGATTCCGGATGGCATCGCCTGTGTGAGAATGAAGAAGCAGAGCTCATTCAAAGCACAGCTTTTGCTCAAGGTAAAGTTCTTCCCTCTCAAAACCTTTCTGTCCTCCCTGTTCTCCAGGCTCCAAAGACCATAAGAGGGTGATCAATCACACTGATAGGCATAGTTTTGTGCCTTTGGAACATAAATGCTCACTTGCAAAACCTCTATATTTTTTTGAATCAGTTTTTATAACAAACCCCTCTTCCCACACTAATAGTACTCTCTATAAAAGGACAGTTGAAATAAACTTCCTACGTAACTTTAAGAATTATTTGGAAACCCCAGCATCCAAATATCTGAACAGAAGATGAACGATTTTCAAGTAAAATTTGTGTTGTTAGAATTGTTAAGAGCAGGAAAAGTAATCAGATATAGTTGGGATTAAATCCTTGCTCTACCATTTACAGCGTGACCTTTAGTAATTTACCTAACCTCCGTGAGACTTGGTTTTCTCTGTACAATGGGAATAGCATCAACTTTACAAGGTTTTTATGGGGATTAAATGCAAATGCCTATAAAGTGCTAAGGATAATGCCTGAAATATAGGGAGGAGGTACTGAAATAATCAACAATAAGCTGCTTGAACAAGGTATAAGGGGAAGGGGAGGGGCAGTTTTATTTGTTTTGTTCGCTTTGTTACCACAGTGCATTTTTGCTTTTTATATTAAGGTTTAAATATGCGTGAATGAAAGCCAATGAACATAATCATTATCGCAATCTTACACAGTCTATTTACGTCATGAATTCCATCATCATCGGGTAGCTTGAACTTTAAACACTTCTCTAAACACAGCCTTCTGTAGAATCTTCTATTTGTTTTTCTTATAGTCTGTAGAACTGCGATCCTTTGTATACTCAGCTATTGACACTTCTACAGGTTTACTTTTGTTTACTCTGCTCATGTACTCAATAAAGATTTATTAGAACCCCTCTGGGTCAAGTGCTGGGCTTGGCACTAGCATGGGCAGATAGACAAACAAAATATGATTCTTGCGCTCAAGTTGCTTACAATCTAGTGGGGGAAGAAAGTCAAGACAGTGATTACAACGTAGGATTAGTATTTCATTATATGAGGTCAGGATGTCTGGCAGCTCACAAGAAAGACTGTTCCTGGTGAAATAAGTCAGACACAGAAAAACAACAACTGGAATTCCCATTTTGGCTTAGTGGGTTAAGAACCTGGTATAGTCTCCGGGAGGATGCAGGTTCAATCCCTGGCCTCGCCCGAGTGGGTTAAGGCTCCAGCGTTGTTGCAAGCGGCAGCTCCTATTCAACGACCCCTCGCCTGGGAACTTTAATGTGCCACTGGTGCAGCCATAAAAAGAAAAAGAAAACAAATACAACGACTGCATGATCTCATTTATAAGTGAAATCTAAAAAAGCCAAGTTCATAGAATCAGAGACTGGAATGTTGGTTACCAGGGTCTAGGAGGTGGAAGAAAATGGGAGATGGTCAAAGTACACACTTCCAGTTATAAAATGAATAAGTTCTGGGGCTCTAAAGTGTGGGATAGTGATTATAGTTTGTAATACTGTGTAATATACTTGAAAGCTGCTAAGAGAGTATATCTTCAACGTTCTCACCACAAAAAAGAAATGATAATTAAGTGATGTGACTGAGATTTCAGCTAACTCCATGGTAGCAATCATTTTGCAATGGATAAGTGTATCAAATCAACACGTTGTACACCTTAAACACTCCCAGGGTTATATGGCAATTATGTCTCAATAAAGCTGGAAAAGAAAAAAAAAGTGAAGAAAAAAGGCTGCTCCCTTATCCTGAGGGTGTGTCAAAGAAGACTTCTTAGACAAGATGCTGCTTAAGCTGTCTTGAAAGATGGCGGTCATTGGCCAGGAGGAATTGGTCATAGGTATTCCAGGCATACTGAAAAATTCAAAAATATGGAGGAGTTCCCATTGTGGCTCAGCGGTAATGAACCTAACATCCGTGAGGACATGGGTTCAGTCCCTGGCCTCACTCAGTGGGCTAAGGATCCAGTGTTGCCGTGAGCTGTGGTGTAGGTCGCAGACGAGGCTTGGACCTGGCATTGCTGTGGCTGTGGTGTAGGCAGACACTGCAGCTCCGATTCAACCCCTAGCCTGGGAACTTCCATATGTCCGGGGTGCAGACCTTAAAAAAAAAAAGAAGGGACAAAAAACAAATATGGACATATAATTTTGGTTAGAATGTATGTGCACATTTGGGAATGTCAAGATTTGAGTTCAGAGATGTAGTAAGGATCAAATCATAAAGGTCTGATAGTCTTTGAACTGTATACTGAATATAGAGGTGAGTCTTTGAGTGATTTAAAACCAGTAGAGATGTTGTGGCTCAGTGGTTAATGAATCCGACTAGGAATCATGAGGTTGCGGGTTCGATCCCTGGCCTTGCTCAGTGGGTTAAGGATCCAGCGTTGCCGTGAGCTGTGGTGAAGGTTGCAGATGCGGCTCGGATCCCGTGTTGCTGTGGCTGTGGCATTGGCTGGCGGTTACAGCTCCAATTAGACCCCTAGCCTGGGGACCTCCGTATGCAGCAGGTGCGGCCCCGAAAAGACAAACAAACAAACAAACAAAAACAAAAACAGTAGTGATGTAAACCAATACACCTTTTTGGTAATAAAATTCTAGTATCAATATAGACTAGAAGAGGCAAGACTGTATGTAGAGAAAGCCAGTAAGAGGAAATTGCACTCATTGGTGAGAAATTAGGAAGGCCAGAATGGAGGCAATTATGGAGGGATAAGTTCACTGCTTTAAGAAGTAAAATCTGGAGTTCCCGTCGTGGCGCAGTGGTTAACAAATCCAACTATGAACCATGAGATTGCGCGTTCGATCCCTGGCCTTGCTCAGTGGGTTAACAATCCGGCGTGGCCGTGAGCTGTGGTGGAGGTTGCAGACGTGGCTCGGATCTGGCGTTGCTGTGGCTGGGGGTGGGGCCAGCAGCTATAGCTCTGTTTGGACCCCTAGCTTGGGAACCTCCATACACTGTAGGTGTGGCCATAAAAGGACAAAAAAGACCAAAAAAAAAAAAGAAGTAAAATCTGGTGATTAACCAAAGGTAAGAGGTTGATAACGTAGGTGGAGAAACCAAAAAGGACTTCCTGGGTTGAGGTGTGACTCGTACTAGCGTAAATAAGGAAAGGAGATACTACAAGAATAGCATTGGAGGAAAGAACATTTAATCTTGAACACATTGCTCTTGTTGAGTCTACGATATGTAAGTGGAAAGCTCCTGTAGATGGGTGATTAACTGAATATAGATCCTGGAAAAAAAGATTATAGAGGAGTTCCCATTGTGACCCAGTAGTAATGAACCTATTATCCATGAGGACACAGGTTTGATCCCTGGCCTCGCTCAGTGGGTTAAGGATCCAGTGTTGCCATGAGCTGTGGTGTAGGTCAAAGATGGGGCTCAGACCCCGCGATGCTGTGGCTGTGGCAAAGGCCGGCAGCTACAGCTCCTGTTAGACCCCTAGCCTGGGAACCTCCATATGCCACGGGTGCGGCCCTAGAAAGACAAAAAAAAAGAGAGAGAGAGAGACTATAGAGATTTGTCTGTCATTGGTAAAGCTGTTCGGGGTAGAGAAAACCTTGAGTATGGGTGGTTACCCAGGATATCTACAGAGGACATGGAAAGGAAGACCCAGGATGGAACCCAAGGGGACCATAAACTGTGGGAGACGAGGGAAAGAAACAATCAGCAGAAGAAACAGAACAAGTGGCCAGAGGCAGAAGGAGAAACAGCAGGTGAAAAGTGGAGAGATTTTTCAAAGCAAGGAGTCATTAATAATCTGAATTATTACACAAAAGTGAATAAACAGTAAGGCTTGGGAAGAATCCATTTTACTTTTTCTTTTTCTTATTTTTTTATGGCTGCACCCATAGCATATGGAGGTTCCAGGGCCAGAAATTTAATCTGAGCCCTCAGCTGCATCAACGCCAGATCCTTTAACTTGCTGCACTGGGCTGGGGATCAAACCCGCACCTCTGCTGGGACCTGAGTTGATGCAGTCAGATGCTTAACCCACTGTGCCACAGCAGGAACTCCCCATTGTACCTCCTGCTGATGACTAAGTTGTGGTCATGTTATCATAGGTAATTCAGGTGCAGTGATGGGGATTGGTGATCTCTGGTCTAGGAAGGAAATGGAGGTGAAGAGGTGAATAGCAAGCACTGCTCACCACTTCCAGACACTCGTTTGTGAAGAGAAGAAAGCAAGAGGATGAGAATCAGAAGAGGACGTGGGGGTCAAAGGAGGTTTGTTGTTACTACTGGGGACAAAGATCCGAGGACATATGTCAGTATAGAGGGGAAAGAGCCAAACCCAGAGCCTTGCTAGGTAGGTGAGGGAAAACAATGAATGCTCTGATCAAGGCAGCGTTTCAAGCCTGGACTTGCACTTAGTGTCTGACAAAGAACAATAGGGAATTCTCTTTATTCCTGGAATCAAGGGAGGGGGTGAACTCTGGAGGAAAACCTGATGGCTCTGGAGGAAAGGAGAGTCTTGAGGACATGTTTTCTTTCTGTCTATCATGCCGGTGTTGGTGATGGAGCACAGGGCTGAGCGGTACAGGACCTTTGTTCTGAAAGGCGCCTTTTCACACTCGCACCCTTTAAGAACCAGCTCTAGCTCAATGAAAGGTTCTTCTGGGAGTGTAAGCATCTACCCCCCCCACACGACCCCCCACCCCCGGCTCTGACGCGTGATGTCATCCTTCCTCTGTTCCCAGGGTGGTCTGCAGCACAGTGAGTGCTTTTTCCTTTCCTCCATGCAAGTCGTGAGAACAAGCTGAGGCACCGTATGCAGGCAGGTATTGAGGGACTATTCAAATTTGACTTTGCCTTTGGTGTAACAAAATCCTTGGATGTTGAAGTTTTGGGGGAAGCATTTCTAGGTCATTACAGAGCTGGGTGTGAGTTGCAGGCTGAGAAAATTGATAATTACCGGCATTCTGGTTCTGTTTCCATAGCAATTGGAAACATTTTAAATTGTCGATTGTTGCCCAGAATCTGGCCAATAATCCCATATTGTTGACGTTCACTGTCTAAAATTGCAATTTACCTGTGTTTCTGGTGACATGGAAGGTGTTTGGATGAGTGATGTAGATGATAACATGCCCTTCTCCACACTTTCTTGAGCAGATCTGCTCAGCCGGTCAATTTGCAACAGTTTTTCTCCCATTGTTTACCTGGAGCTGTGCGAAGTCATATATAAACTGGACTCCTGGTTTAGAAAGGGGGGTAAGAAATCACATTTACTTGGTTTTCCAAGGAATTTTTCTCATTTGGTAACCTGGAGCTCCCTTTGTGGTTACCAGACCAAAACTGCTGTCAAAAGCCCTTCTGACCTGTGGCAATTGATTTCTCTCTGTCACTCCAAATCATCTACCCCCTTGAAGCTTGGCAGGTGTCCTCTTCATTGTCACCACATGGCTTCTACACGTTTAAAAAATTTTTTGGAGAATGATCCTTTCTACAGAAAAAAAGGATGGTGGTTGCCAAGAGGGTGGGGGAGGGTTGGGATGGTATGGGAGTCTGGGGGTTAATAGTTGCAGACTATTGGAGTTCCTGTCATGGCGCAGTGGAAATGAATCCGACTAAGAACCATGAGGTTGTGGGTTCAATCCCTGGTCTCGCTCAGTGGGTTAAGGATCCGGCGTTGCCGTGAGCTGTGGTGTAGGTTGCAAACGCGACTCGGATCTGGTGTTGCTGTGGCTGTGGCGTAGGCTGGCAGCTGTAGCTCTGATTCAACCCCTAGCCTGGAAACTTCCATATGCTGCAGATGTGGCCTTAAAAAACAAAATGAATAAATAAATAAATAAATAAAACCCTTGCACATAATATGCTAGATGAATTTAGAGGATGGGAAATGGGGAAAATCTGGGGAGATGTTCACATGTTGAAGATCCTTGCCTCGAGGAGGAGGTTAGATTCTGACTGAAATTAGACTGGCTTAGAAAAATACAGAGCTCCCCTTCATTCTTCATGGTCTAGATTGGATCGAACCTTCTCCATGAGGCTTCTCTAATAACCCAGCACCCTTTCATTTATCTTCTGAACTCCTCTAGCACTTACAGCCTGTCCATGCAACTTAGCCCTTAACTACACAGTGCTGTTGTCTGCAAAGTGCTGAGCTCTCAAGCACCCAGTTCCCCATTGATTAGGCAAGGGTGGCATCGGAAAACAGTGTCTATTGAGGCCCTGTTCTGGCTGCCACTGCTTGACTTTGTGAGCCTGGACACATTGCCATCCTCTCCAGGCCTCAGTTTTCTCTTAGTCTGTCATATGAGGTGACAGGGTGAGGTCACCCCTAAGTCCATTCCAGCACTAAGAATTTTTATTTTTATTTTTTATTTTAATTTTTTACCCTTTTAAGGATGAACTGGTGGCATATGGAAGTTCCTGGGCTAGGGGCTGAATCGGAGGTACAGCTGCCAGATGTCACAGCCATAGCAACACCAGATCTGAGCTGCATCTGTGACCTACACCATAGCTCATGACAACGCCGGATCCTTAACCCACTGCGCGAGGCCAGGGATCAAACCCGCAACCTCATGGTTCTTAGTCGGATTCCTTAACCACTGGGCCACGACGAGAACTCCACCTAGGCTCCCTTTGATGTATTTCCCCTGCTCAGGCTTTTAACCAGAAACAGTGATAATCTCCTCATCTAGTGACAACTCCTGATGGGTCAGATTTACATTCCAAAGTAGGAGTTACCTATCTGAAGAGGTGTTATATGAGTTATCTAGTGCTGTGTGACAAATTACCGCAAACTTAGCAATGTACAACACACATATTTATTATCTCAAGGTTTCTGTGGGTCAGGAGTTCAGGCCCGGATTAGCTGGGTGGTCTGATTCAGGAGCTCTCACACAGTGTGTAAAGCCATGCATGAATGCTAGGACTTCAGTCTCATCTGAGAACTTAACTGGAGAAGGGTCTACTCCCAGGCTCACATGGTTTTGGCGGGATTCAAATTCTGAAGGGTTCTTGGACTGAGGGCCTCAGTTCACTTCTGGTCATTGGCCGGAGGCTCTTCTCAGGTCCTGGTGTGATGCAGGCATGGAAGCAGCATCCTGTCACCTTGTCATATTCTACGTGTTAAAGCAAGTCATAGGCCCAGTTGACATTCAAGGGAATGGGGTGATACAGGGACGTGAATACCAGACAGTAAGGGTCAGGGGGTCCGTGTCAGCATCCATCCACCACAGGCAGTAAAACCAAGTGGGAAAGACATGGAATTTGGAGCTGTCTGCCTGCTTTCAAATTTCTAGGAGTTCCATGATGGCTCAGCAGTAACGAACCTGACTAGTATCCACGAGGATTTGGGTTTGATCCTTGGCCTCATTCAGTAGGTTAAGGATCCGATGTTGCTGTGAGCTGTGGTGTAGGTCGCAGACTCAGCTTGGATTTGGCACTGCTATGGGTGTGGTGTAGGCCAGCAGCTGCAGCTCCGATTTCAGCAGTTTCTGCTGTGATGAAATGAGTTAGCAATCCAGCTTGTCTCTCTGGAGACTGGTTCAATCCTTGGCCCAGCTCAGTGGGTTAAGGATCTGGCACGTGCAGAGCTGCGGCATAGATCATAGCTCTGTCTCGAATTGGATCCCTGCCCAGGAAACTTCCATATGCCTCAGAGGCAGCTGAAAAAGAAAAAAAAATCTACATTTCTAATTACTAAATGTTCCACCATTTATGTTGTGAGCCACACGAGAAGTCCTGTTCCACTACTTAGTATCTGTGTTTCTCTGTACCTCAGTTTCCTCATTTGTGTAACAAGGCACCTACCTCCCAGAGTTGTCATGAGGATCGAATGAGTTCTTATATTTAAAGCATTCAGAACTGCCTGGCTTGTAACAGTGCCATGTGACTGTGAGCTATTATTACCCTTTCTCTTTGCCGATGTTATTTCTAGGGAGGCTGAGGCAGCATAAGGGCAACTTTTGCCTTCTTTCTCAGATGACAGTGGCGCTTCTCAGGCTTTTCCACACATGTATCCATGCACACAGTGGCTTTAAGATAATTAACGATAGGCAGCATGTTATACATTTGGCAAATTGCTTTCTATTGATTCATGTTGGGTTTCTCAAGGGGAAAGTGGGATGCCACGAATGACAAGTAAAGTGGCTAGAGCCAGCTCTTCAGACGAAGAGTCTTTAGGGACAATTTGATACTGTATAAAGTGGTTTCATCTTTAGGAACAGTTAAGATTGAACCATCAAATATTTATGGGACTTTAGCAGGGTCTGCTGTCTTTCAACTAGCTTCTAGAGTCCATTATAAGAGTTCTGAATGAAAACTATTGCCCTCGGAAAAGGCTCTGTGTAGAAGACAGTCTTTAAAGATATTTTAGTGTTGTGATCGAAAGAGTAGATGGAATTGGCCCCCATGGCAGTCTCCAGGTGGAAACTGTAAGAAGTTTTCTTACAAAAGTGATGAGGAATATTAGGAAGAAAAGGAGGTTTAGAATAAACCCAGAAAAATCTCACTAAGAAATGGCAAAAATAAACATTTCAGAATTTAAAGAACAACCAAGTTGGAATAACCTTTGCAATTCACTATTTTCAAGAAGTTTGGCAAAAGACAGATTTTGTCTAATATTACTATATTAGTGCAGGCCCAGGAAGTGTCAGCAAAGATGGATGCAGACACCTGTCATGAGGATAAATGGTAGAAGGACAGAGCTGAGCTAGCATAGCTTGAATGCTCTGAGTAAGTGTACCCATTAGGATTGCATTTAGCTGCAAGTAACAGAACAGCAAACTGACAGAACTTAAACAAGTGAGAAGTTTGTTTACCACATTTTTCGTATGAAACAAAAGGTCTGGGGGCAGATGATCCTAGACAAGTAAAGCAATTCCAGATGTCACCAAGGACTCAGTTCTGTTTACCTTCTTCCTCTCTGTCCTCAGCAAGTGGCTTTCACATTCACGGTCTTCAGAGGGCTGCTGTACCCCCAGCTATCACAGCTGTTTTAGGAAAGAAAAGGAGGGAGGAAGAGGGGCTGATGGACAGAGGGCTAAGGAGCTGTGCTAGCCGAGTCTGCCCTTTTAAAAAACTTTCCTGAAAGCTCTTACCAGTAACTGTTTCTCTTATCCATTGGCTAGAACTGTGTTCCATAAACACTTTTAGCCACAAGCATGCCTAGGAAAGAAAACATTTAGTCTTTCCAGCCTCTAGAGTAGAGGAAGGCAAGGAAAAAAGTTGTGAGAATTCTTTGGATTTCCAAGCCACAGAACCTGCCATGGCACTCTCTGGAATTCCATGTAACCTCTGTCGCTCTTGTTTGCTTATCTTTGGCTCGGTTTTCAAACTACTTCCATTGTCTATGTACAGGAAACCAGCTGGAAATGTTTTTATGCAGCATTAGAAAATGGGGCAATTTGATGCTAATAATCAGCTGAAAGAGGTGTTATATAGAAAGACTTCATTTCTGGTCATACCCAACTCAATGGCCATGAAAGAATTTCTACCTGTAAACCTAGGTGTAGAACATCTTTTGAACACTACAACATTTTGTAATTTGTGCCTTACTGCCTGGTAGTCAAGAATAATGAACATAAATATTGTCTTGCCTACGTGAGCCTGTCCTCATGGAATGGAAGCCATGGCTTGGTTTTATTCTTCTAGAAAATCTAATAGCACCCAGCTGGCACAAGGTGGTGTTCAATACATGACTGAGCAAGTGCACAGTCCTCTCCTCTCTGACTTCTTTCCCACGGTCATTGGCCAAGGCTAATAAAGCAATCTACTTGCACACAACATTAAAATTCTGCAAGCTGCAATTCTCTTGCTGGTTTCCACTGGAAAGAGTGCATTGCTTCTCAATAAATCAGTGTAAATACCTCATTTTGTATCTTGGTAAAGTGCTTGCTTTGTTGTGGGTGTATCACCCAATTGTCTGTCTTACATGGGGAGCATCTTTTAACTCAATTTGCCCGTAGATGTCCTCATTTTTCACAATCAGGATACATGGAGGGGGAATTCCCACTGTGGCACAATGGGATTGGGGCTGTCTTTGCAGTGTCAGTATGCGGGTTCGATTCCAGGCCCCAGCACAGTGGGTTAAAGGATCTGGCCTTGCCACAGCTACAGCACAGGTTGCATGTGTAGTTTGGATCCAATACCTGGCCCAGGAACACCGTATGCCCCAGGGTGGCCAGAAAAGAAAAGAAAAAAAGTGTATTAGATGTATTGAGGAATCTCTTCTTGATGCTAAGATAGAAGCACAGAGAAAAGAGGCAGGGATTTGTGGGTTTTTTTTTTTTTTCCTTATTAGGGCCGTACCCATGGCATATGGAGGTTCCCAGGTTAAGGGCTGAATGGAGCTAAGGCTGCTGGCCTATGCCACAGTCACAGCAACTGGGGATCCAAGCCTCATCTGAGACCTACACCACAGCTCATGACAGTGTCAGATCTTTAACCCACTGATCGAAGCCAGGGATCGAACCCACATCCTCATGGATACTAGTCGTTTTCCTTTCTGCTGTGTCACAATGGGAACTCCCAGGCATGTGATTTTCCTTTGAGAGGGGCATGTCACCAAGGGCATGGGGCACCCTGGCACATCAGAGTCACTTGTTGATGATGAAAGGGAAAGGGGTTGGATGGGAGAAAGGGCAGAGTCTGTAAAGATTAAAGAAATGCCCTGGCCTGATTCCCGTTTAGGAAGGTACCAAGTCTTTGAGCAAAAGACCTAGCTTGGGAGTTCCAGTTGTGGCTCAGTGGGTTAAGAACCTGACATAGTGTCCATGAGGATGTGGGTTTGACCCCTGGCCTCACTCAGGTGGTTAAGGATCCAGTATTGCTGCAAGGTTTGGAATGGGTCACAGACGTGGCTTGGATCTGGTGTTGCTGTGGCTGTGGCAAAGGCTGGCGGCTACAGCCCCATTTCCTTCCCTAGCCCTGGAACTTCCATATGCTTTTGTTTTCCTAAAAAGAAAAGATAAGAAAGAAAAAAAAATACCGAGCTTGGTCATTAAGCAGGCTTACAGAGTGTGTGTAGGGAGACTGAAACCACGTGTTCACTCAACATTTGGTCACCTCCCTTTGACATATCATTGATAAGGAAAATCAAATCCTTAACTGAACCCGTCCTATAAATGGAAGGAGAGAGTTTTGAAATTTATTTTTTTTCAAAAACATGTTTTTTCTGTTTTCTCAAAATTGTATTATTTCTCCTGTCCCCTCAGTTTCTGGGAACTCTAATTCTTTGAAGGCTGTTGATTTCCTTTTGTTCGATGTGGCGAGGCACGCTTTCTCATGACTCAATTAGAACACATTTTTCCAGTGGGCAATGATCTTGATCACATTAACATTCATGAGATGAGCCTGTGTCCCACTTGTTTTTTAATAGAATCCGGGGATATCATTCAATCGTAGTGGCCTGCCACCCTGGGACAGCATTACTATTGCAATTCCATTAAAAAGCACTAGCAGTCAGAAGGGAAGTAGCAATAATAAAAAATCGTTGCTTTTAGGGAAAAACTAGAAGACACTTGTGAATATCCTCTCTTGACTGTTTAATCAAGAGTAGAAGCAGATATGCTCTAGGCAGCAGGAGATGCTACAGAGGTCCACAGGGAACAGCCATGATGACTAAGCCAAAACCTCACTCATAAAGGACGGAGGTACCACATTATTCTTCTAAACTGTCTTCCCGAGCTTTTGTTCCACCCCTAGGAAGGCCCCACTTCCAGTTACACACAAGCATTTCCTCCCCACTTCCTTTCTGGGACATCACAGAAGCACCTTGCCAAGAATTGTGCCCAGGAGTTCCCACGGTGGCTCAGTGGTTAATGAATCTGACTAGGAAACATGAGGTTGCGGGTTCGCTCCCTGGCCTTGCTCAGTGGGTTAATGATCCAGCGTTGCCGTGAGCTGTGGTGTCGGTTGCAGACGCGGCTCGGATCCCACGTTGCTGTGGCCGTGGTGAAGGCCGGCAGCTACAGCTCCTGTTAGACCCCTAGCCTGGGAACCTCCATATGCTGCGGGTGTGGCCCTAGATATGGCAAAAAGAAAAAAACCAAAAAAAGAATTGTGCCCAGATGTCATCTACATTATTGCATTACATTCTCACTACAAGCTTAAGAGGAAGGTATTTTCATCCATTTCATAAACTGATGTCATTAAGCATCATGCCCAAGGTTATGCTGCTAGTAAATGGTGGAAAGTAGGGTTCAGATCAGATCCTTGTAAGTCACAGTGTGCTAGAGAAATACTCTTTTGGACACTGTTGTAGTAGCAGAAGCAAAAAACAAAAACAAAAAAAAAGGAAGAGTGGAGTGGTTAGAATCCCCCTATAAGGGTAGGCTCAAAATGAAGAGGGGCTCATGTGACCGATGGCAAGGTGACCGCCAATTAGGCTGGGTGCTCATGTAGAAACAAAGATGGTGATCCCCGTCACGAAGTAAATGCAGGCTTGCAGTCTTCTACGTGACGGTTATTTATCATCTTTTTTATTTTTATCCTTATAAGAGGTCTCCCTGAGTCTTACTCCCTGGGGATTAAACATGAGAAGAATAAGTCATATACAAAGGTTGGCCTCTTAGCCAGAATGTACACCACACCAGGGAAGATAATGATTCATCAGCCCGGCTCTCCCAGATGACTTCTTTGGCTGGGCCCACAAGTGCCCCCCTATACCATGACCCCTTCTCAGTAGTGTCATTGTCTTAGTCACCTCCAGCTGCCATAACAAAATGCCATAGACTGAGTGGCTTAAAGAGCAGGAATTAATTTTCTCACAGTGCTGGAGAAAAGTCCAAGATCAAGGTGCTGGCAGGGTTCTGTTTCTGGTGAGGACTCACTTCTGGGCTTGCAGGAAGCTGCTTTCTCACTGTGTCCTCCTGTGGCAGAGAGAGGGAACAAGTTCTCTGGTCTCCCTTCTTATAAGGCCACTAATCCCATCATGGGGCCTTTGCCCTCATGACCTCTAACCCTAATGACCTTCCAAAGGCCCCAACTCCAAATACCTACCGTCACATTGGGGGTTAGGATTTCAACCTATGGATTTTGGCGGACACAAACTTTCAGTCCATAATGATCATTGACGGGCTTTCTCACTTATTCTGTGTAAAGATCCCCAGTGAACACGGTAGATATCAGGAGGCAAGGCCAAGTCTGTAAGACTGGGGCACACCCAGCTCAGGGAGGAGGACTCTGACATAGGAATTCTCAAGGGCTGCAAACTTCATCCAGATCCACGAGCCCAGCTGTCTTAGTCTGTTCAGCTGCTCTAAACAAAAATGCCACAGGCTAGGTAGCTTCAGCAACATTCATTTCTCAAATATTCATTTCTGGAGGCTGGGATGTCTAAGATCAAGTGGTAGCAAATTCGGTGTCTGGTAGAACCCATTTTCTGGTTCACAGATGACCATCTTCTCATTGTGTCCACACAGTGGAAAGAGCAAGAGAGCTCTCTGGGTCTCTTTTCTCAGGGCACTAATCCACCCTGATGCCACCCTCATGACCTAATCACCTCCCAAAGGTCCCACTTCCTAAAATTATCACATTGGGGGAAAAGATTTCAAGATGTGAATTTTGGAGGAACACAAACATTCAGTTCATAACAATGCCACATCCTATTTTATGTCCTTCTCTGGGCATCTGATTCCTCCTGGTTCTCCGCTAAGTTCCAACAACTGCCTTTCTTGCTAAAAAAGTAGTATTCCTTCTTTCTTTGTGTCCTGTTTGCATCCCGAGCTCAACTGAGCCCATCCCTGGCGGGCAGAAGAAGCGCTGAGTGGTAACTGTACAGATTCCAATCCATAGAAGCCAATTCATCTTGATGAGCTCCTCCCAGCCGCTCAGTCTTGGAGCATTATTCCCTTTGGGCTGCTTTACTCTTGTTACTATTTCTTCTTCTTGGGTCCCTGGGTTTATTTTGTTATTCTTTGTCTTTCTCCCAATCTCCTGGCTGACAACTGACCTTTCAACCATCGTAAATGTACTTATATGTATCTAATTCACAGAAGAGACCTTATGTACAGTAGAGATACTCAGAAAGGGCATATAAAATGCAGGGGTTTTCATCTGTCCTGCGAATGAATTTTTATTTAGATGAAGGCATTTTTTTTTCTTAGCCAAAGAACACTTAGTTACTGCATAATGAATAATTAAAAAGCCCCTTCTGGTGATCAGAGTCAGGAGTTTTTTATGTTCAAGTTAATCCAGTTCCTCTGGCAAAGGAAAATCCTTATAAAGGATAAAGCCAATATAGCATTTCTAGTTAATATGAAATCTCAATTTCTTTTATTGAGTGGTTCAGAAATGATTATCGTTTTTCTTAACGGAGTAACTAAAAAATGTAGAAGGAGTTACAGTAATGACCTTGGGGTTTTCCTGAGGCTGAGAGTCTTCCCAGTGGCTACCTGTGTCGTTGGCCATTTTGAGGTAATCTGATACAGCCCTCTAGTACTGAGGGAAGAGGATGTGGAGAAAATTTGCCTGGGACACGCTGCATTTGCTTAATGAAAATTACTGCTTTCAAAGACCTAAGGTGATTTCCCCAAATGGTTTCAGCTAACCCAGTGCAGAAGGAGAGATGAAAATTAATGGCACTCTCCCTGGAAAATTTAAAGACCAATTAGCTCTCAGGCTGGATAAGTTTTGTTAATTCATCGATGGGATTCTGGGGAGGCAGGCAGGCCAAGGAGGCAGTAAGAGCTAAGTTAGAATGAAGAGCGCGGGGGAAAGCAACCAACCAAGGTGATTTGTTCCACATTTTGACCCACCTGGCACAAAAGCCATTACCGAATTGTTACCTTGTTAACAGGCTCCATAAGAAACTTGGAATAGTGGCCCACTTACACTTCTGATTAATTTTCTGTAACTTAGGATACAGTACATGAATGGATTAAAGAACCATTTGATCTTCGGAAAGAGGTTTAGAGTTGCTTTGATGATTAAGTACCCAGGGGACACAATGGATTATCATGGATAATGGATTAGGAGAAGTGGGATATTATTAAGACTGAACTCTGCTCCTTGAAAGGTTAAATGGGGACTGGCGTAACTCTGCCACATACTCAGATGAACAGTAGAAGCAAAGTGAACTCAGTCAACCCAAAGGAACCATTTTTCTTACTTCTGGGAGAAAAAAAATGAGAATTTTGTTGGTGGAGCTTGAAAGTGTGACCTCCATTATCTCAAGATAAATTCTTGGGAAAGTACCTTCAGGAGTACAAGTGCAGAGCTGAAAAAGAACTCTGAGAAAAATGGCCTTTATTGGTTTGCTAGAGGCTTCCCTCTGCCCAGTAAGTCTCGCTCCCAAAATATCAACCCCAGGACAAGAGATCTTGTGTAAGAGACTCTTTGGACTGGGTCCCTCCATCTCCACTCTAGTCTTTTATCTACTCTGAGACCACTTTTACTCTGCTCTCCCGGTTGAGAGAAACAGTTGGTGATGATGAAGTGTTGAAACAAGAAGTTTTGAGGGTGAGGGGGTATATATATATAAACACATACACATACACACAATAGCTTAGTCAGTATAAAAAAGTATGAATAATCAACATGTACTGCATGCTCTATGAGTGACCAATGAAGGCCTAATTAATAAATCAAAAGGCTTGTTTTAAAAATGCTTTATTAAATATAGTTTATTTACAATGTTGCATCAATTTATGCTGTACAGCAAAGTGATCCAGTCATACATACATAAACATTTTTTTCTCATATTATCTTCCATCATGTTGTATCTCAAGAGATTGGATATAGTTCCCTGTGTCATACAGTAGGACCTCATTGCTTATCCATTCTAAATGTAAGGGTTTGCATCTACTAACTGCAGACTCCCAGTCCATCCCACTCCTCCCTTCTCCCCTTGGAAACCAAAGTTCTGTTCTTCATGTCTGTGAGTCTGTTTCTATTCTACAGATAGGTTCCTTTGTGCCATATTTTATATTCCACATGTAAGTGATATCACATGATGTTTGTCTTCTTTCTGACTTACTTCACTCAGTATGAGAATCTCTAGTTGGCATCCATGTTGCTGCAAAAAGAAAAAAATACTGTTGATGCCAATATGTATCACCACTCAGTTTAAAGCAGAAGTGAAAAGTCAGTAGACTCCTGGGGCCAGTATAGAAACAAAGGAGGAAATTAGTTGAGGCATAAATGCAAATACATTTGCTATGTGCGGGAAAGGTTGTGGTTAACTAGAAAGCATGCCTCTTGCAAGAGATGGACATGCACAGCTCCAGCTGATTGTTGCTGTGTGGAAATGTGAGGCCCACCGTTACCCGAGTTCCACATTTCTCCAGAGAAGGTAGAAATGGGGATTTTTAAAATGGAAAATCTCTCCCTGCTAATATTTTCTATAGCCTGAATTTTCCCTGAGCAAGTCCAGCTTATGATTTTTGCTTAAGGGGTAATTAGGTAAACCACAAATAAATTAATGATGATAAATTTATACTAACAATAATTTATTATTAAAAAACAAAAAAAAATGAATATTTAGGTGTACATCTAACAAAATATGCAGAGGACTTGTATGCTAAGAGCTACAAAATACCAGTGAAAGAGACTTACCTGTGTTTATGACCTGGAAGATTCAAGATAACAAAGATGTTAATTCTTCCCCAATTAAAATATAGTTTTAAGAACTTTTGTTACCAAAAGCCCAGCAAGATTTTTTTGTAGGTATATAGACAAGATTCTGTTAAAATATAAATTGAAAAACAAAGGAACTAGCATATCTAAAAAAATTTTGGAAAAAGGAGAAAAATTTGGCGGAATCACTTTACCTAATTTCAAGAATTCTTATATTCCTACAGTCATCAAGACTGTAGGATATTGATGAAGGAAAAAAATGCATAGCTGAATGGAGCAGAATAGATAGCCCAGAAATACACACACACAAACAATCAACTGATTTTTGGCAAAGGTGCAAAAACAGCTTAATGGGGGAAGGATAGGTTTTTTAACAAATGGTGCTAGAAAAATAACCTGTAAAGGAAAAATACCTTGTGAATGTAAAATATTTTCAGTACCGCTATATATTTTCACAAGGATTTTAAATTTAGAAATATTCATATGTCAAGTGTGATACAGGTTTTTTTTTTTTTTTAATATTTTTGCCTTTTCTAGGGCCACACTCACGGCATATGGAGGTTCCCAGGCTAGGGGTCTAATCGGAGCTGTAGCCGCTGGCCAACACCACAGCCACAGCAACAGGCTGTGGGATCTGAGCCACATCTGTGACTACACCACAGCTCATGGCGATGCTAGATCCTTAACCCAGTGAGCGAGGCCAGGGATCGAACCTGCAACCTCATGGTTCCTAGTCGGATTCGTTAACCGCTGAGCCACGACGGGAACTCCTGATACAGGTTTTTAAAAAAATCTTTTCTAATGAAAGTATTTGAAATTGGACCTGGGCTTAAATGCCTGTTCTGTGAATCTTTATTTTATTTATTTATTTTTTTAGCACCCCCCCCCCCC
>PVHT021183529.1:690635-718814 GCA_004024745.2 Catagonus wagneri | reverse complement strand
GTCATCCAACTCATCATAACCTGCTGAGCCACAATGGGAACTCCTCTGTGGGTCTTTAGGTATGTTCCTTAACCTAGCTTGTTTGTAAGAAAGAATGATAATATTGCATGTTTGATTGCTGTGTTAAGTGAGATCCTATATGAAGTGCCTAGAATACTGTTGAACACACTCTGTAAGTGTAATAAATGTTAGTTCCCTTCCTCTTCTCTCTAGACTATTATCTAAAAAGTAGAGCCCCTTTATTTAAATAGATGATGTATTTCACAAGTGCAAAAATGGATGAAAGATTCAAAGGGATGGAAAAATTGTAGTTAGAAGAAAACTACCTGCGATAAATACTGAGAATCTGCAAGGGCAACACCACGAGGCAGGAAAGATTCCTGGTAATTGGAGGTGACAACACTTCCAACTCGAAGTGACCCCTAAACTGACAAAGTCAGAGATTTTTAAAATTACCTCTCCATGGATGATAAACCAGCATACCACTCCCAGTAAATTAATCTACCCAAGTTGAATAAGCCACCAGGACTGGAAATAGAAGCACTATTTCACATCTGAGCACACTTTTTTTCCCCCCAATTTGCAGCAGAAAAGTCCTTTCCTGCGATATCCCTTCAATGTTCCTTTGATTTCTTTACTTTGTTTCTCCCAATAGGACAAGGTTGCTATTTTCATACATTTTAGTATAAGTTTCACCAGGCAAACTGAAACAGAATGCATTACAAAGAAAGTAGGGAAAACAATGGGCCACTTGAGATGGATATCTACTGGGTTGATATTAGGTTTTAGTTTTAAAAAGTTAATCCAGAATCATGACTAAATAAAAAAGGTAGAGTCAATTTACAACAGACTATGTTGTGTTTTCCCACCTTTATTAAGCTTGGTGGTCTGGGGCACAATGTAAATAGGACATGCCTTTAGAGAGTTATGGGCAAAAACTCTACCCTGGAATGGGAAAAGGAAAACACGCTTTTTAATCCAAATTTACAAAACTTCCTTTTGCTATTTTAATCACTTCATTACCTCAGAATGGGTTTTTTAAAATTCATGCCAGGAGTTCCTTCATGTTGTGGCTCAGCAGTTAATGAACCCATCTAGTGTCTGTAAGGACATGGGTTCAATCCCTGGCCTCACTCAGTGGGTTAAGGATCTGGCATTGCCATGAGCTGTGGTGTAGGTTGCAGACATAGCTCGGATCCTGTGTTGCTATGGCTTTGGCGTAGGCCAGCAAATGGAACTCTGATTGGACCCCTAGCCTGGGAATCTCTATATGCCATGGGTATGGCCCTAAAAAGACAAAAACAAACAAATAAGTAAATTAGTTAATTAAACAAAATTAAAAAAATAACAATTCATGCCAGATACCAGTTGATCTTTTGTAGAGCATCATAGCTTCATCTTAGTAATTATTTATCCTTCTGCCCTGTAGTGGTGAGCATGATCCTTTATACTCCTCAGTGGAAGTTCAATAAATGTTTGATTTTACTAGTACATACAAAATCCATCATTTCCTGATGTCATTATTACATATGGAATTTTAAAACATTGCTATGAAATATCTCCAACATACACGTTGAGGGAGAACCTTGATTAATCAGGTGGTTCTATGGGGAGTGACTTCAGCTTTTCTCCTTGTCACATAGAAGAGTTGTCTTATGGGTTGCTGCTGTGAGGTGCTTCAAAACTCTCTTCCTTTCTGCCTGGCAAAGTTCAAGTGGTGGTTCTTCCACCAGCCTGCATCCTGAGTGAAAGAAATGAGTCCTTTGTTGACTTGCCAGGAACAGGTATGTAAACCAGGAATAAAATTCAGTGACTTAAGCCCATCTGTCCTTCACTGATGTAGAGACACACATATAATTCAAATGATATACAGGATGGAAGTCATAAGGATTTACTCTTTTCTCATTTGTAAAAAGTCTTACTTCATGAATTTCTAATTGACTTCTTAGCAGAAATAGGATTTTTGTTTCGTCTTGGTTTTTTGTTTTGTTTTTAAACTCCAGTATTTGGTAGTAGGGGTTTTGTTTATTTTACTAAACACAAAAAACAAAATTGAGTAGGTAGTATTTTCATGTTTCTTTTAAGAAAAAAAAAACACTCTACCTTTTTGGAACCTGTTATTTGTGTTTTTCTGCTCAGAGAAAACAAACAGAATCTGATATGTACAAACTCATAACAGAGGAAGCCCTTTATGATAAATGGGTGGGAGGGATCTAGCTTCCTAATCAAAAAGCCAAAATTTTTTTTTTTAATTTTATAGCCACACCGCTGGCATATGGAAGTTCCCAGAACACTGCAGTTGGATTCTTAACCTTCCACAGAAGACAGCTCTCAAAGGGTCCTGGTATGTGCCTTCCAGGGAAAAGGCAAGGTGATCAAGACTCTCTCAACAGTATTCACTTTTGCAGACAATCCTTCCTCCAATGATCAGATTGTGCTTTTAATTTAATACAAGGAAGCCAAAGTTAGGTGCTGACACTGATCAGTTGTGAAGGTCATAATGATGTAAGCAAATGTTCTGTCACTAATGAGAGGGTCCCTGACTAAAGGAGAATGAGAAGAGAAAGAAGCAAAGAGGAACTAGTTGAGGTCTTTATGATGATAATGATGGCTCTAAAATGTTTGAACACATTTCTAGTTAAACAAGACAAAACGAAACAGGAGTTCCCTTTGTGGCTCAGTGGTAACGAACCCAACTGCTAGTATCCGTGGGGACATGGGCTCGATCCCTGGCCTCACTCATTGGGTTAAGGATCTATCGCCATGAGCTGTGATGTAGGCAGCAGACTCTGCTCGGATCTGGGGTTGCTGTGGCTTTGGCATAGGCTGGCAGCTGCAGCTCCAATTCAACCTTAGCTTGAGAACTTCCATATGCCTCAGGTTCAGCCCTAAAAAGACAAAAAAAAAAAAAGAAGAAAGAAAGAAAAGAATAAAAAAAGACCTGTGACTCTAAAAGACACAAAGAAATGAACCAGGGCGTTGCTTTTAATTGTCACCCTCATCTTCCCCAAACTCATTCTTTCCCCTGAGGCAACCTGTTCCAATTCATAAGAATAAATAACATGCTCATTAATAAATAACATGATTATAATCAATTTATTGAGATCAGCCGTGCATTTCTACATTTTATTAATTACGGATTTTGTTTCTTACACAGTCCTAATTATTTCCTCTCTTTCTGATGTAATTTTATATCAAAAACTTAGGTAAAATCAACACATTATCAAACTACATAGTTTTTTTTTAACCGATGGAAGTTTTATACTACGAGTATATTTTCTTTCTCATGTAACTTTTGTTTTTTTTCCCAGAGTTAGCTTTTGTTTTTTGTTTATATTTTGCCAAGTTTTCTATGCATGTATTGCCATGCTTTTTTTTCCAAATGCTCCAACAGATATTATGCAACTATTGAGAATTTTTCCAATGTTTAAATGCCATCTCATGTATATAAATCCATGACTACTCACTCCTCCCACCTTCCTGAAACCTCCATTTAAACCTCTCATCTCCCTATTCCAATCTGGAAGATTACTCTTTAGACTATGCACGTTTGTTTTCTAACACTGCTTTTTGCCATTCTCTCCTGTTTCCAGGGTCCTGTATTTCTCTTTCTTGACCTATTCCCTTATCCTGCTGGAGTACGTCTTCCAAAAAAGGGTGAATGAATAACAAGTGTCATTATTTTTACATTATGTGTGATTAGCAATTCACTGGCAGAGCCGCTGCTTCATAAATAAGACCTGTGTAGTCACATAGGACCTCCCACTAAGAAGAGCTTCACACTTGATTTAATGCTCTGTTGTTGCCATTTTAAAATTCTTAATTTTTGAACAAAAGGCCTCACATTTTTATTTTTCACTGGGCTTCACAAATATGTTGGTGGTCCTGTTGCCTAGGCATAGAAACCTAGGTTGAAATAATTTTTCCTCATAATTTTGCTGCTTTTACTCTACTCTCTTCTTGTTTCCAGTGATACTGTTGAGAAGTAACTTTCTGGTTCCCTTCATTTGTTTCCTGTAGAAGCTCTTACCAGCCTCTCCTCCAGAGACCTGAAATTTTAAGATGACGTGCCTTGGATTGGATCTTATGATTTTTTTCATTTATTGCCTTGTAAACCTGGGGGGCTCTTTCAATTTTCAGTTTTCTGTAATTGAATATAGAGAAATTTTTCTATATCATTGTTTTGATAATTTCTTTTTTTTCCGTGGTTTCTCTTTGTGAAACTCATTATTTGGATGCTGGACTTTCTGGATTGATCCTCTAACTTTCAAAATCTTTTTTTTTTCTTTTTTTTTTGGGAGTTCCCATCATGGCACAGCAGAAACGAATCCGACTAGGAACCATGAGGTTGCGGGTTCAATCCCTGGCCTTGCTCAGTGGGTTAACGATCTGGCGTTGCCGTGAGCTGTGGTGTAGGTCGCAGACGCAGCTCAGATCTGGCATTGCTGTGGCCGTGGCGTAGGCCAGCAGCTGTAGCTCCGATTCGATCCCTAGCCTGGAAACCTCCATATGCCCCCCCTCCCAAAAAAATGAAAAACCCACAAAATCTTTTTTCTTTCTTTCATGTTATCTATTGGTTTGTTTGTTCTGCTTTCTGGGTCTTTCATCAGGCTTGATTTTCCAAGGCATCTCTTAAATTTATTATTTTGGCTATCATCAAATGATCAAGTGTCCTTCTTAGTATCTAATTACTCTTTTTTTGTTGCTCCTTGTTCTTTTATTATGAACGTACCATTTTCTCTTATCTTTCTGACTATTCTAATGATAGATTTTTTAAAGCCTTCTCTGTTGCATTTATGTTTCCTTGTGTTCATCTTTGTTCCTTTTGTTTTTTGCCTTCCTTGTTACAGACTTTCTTCAAATATCTGCTGATCCTTGGCTCTTGGTTCATAGTGAAGAGTATAATAATAAAAAGCTTACTGGAGGGTGTGTGGTGTGTGTGTGTGTTGTCATTGTTGTTTTTGACTTGTGGACTATACATAAAAATGATTTGAGAGACACTGAGTCTTTTCTTTGAGGCAACCCAAAATGTCAATATCCATAAATCTTTATTCTCTGGTATCTTGATTTCTCCAGAGAATAAATCCTAAAATGTCTCTACGTACAGGTATTGTGAGAGCAGACAGGAAAAGAGAGGAAATGTATTTCCCACTTCAGTAAGCAGATGTTTATCGAATGTCCTTATTTTCAAAACCATGGCTCATACCTTCTCTCCATTGTGCATAGTGTTCCCCACTACAGAGATGAGACTCCGATTCATTTTATTCAGAGAATAAATCTGTAATCTGTGGTGAGGGGATGGGCTGGGGTACCTGAGTGTAGTCTGTTCTCTAGCCCCTGGATCTTGAGCCCCAAGCCACTCCTCAGCATTCTGTGATATCCTGTACACCCAGCCTTGATCTTCCCTGAGTTTAGCAGAGCAAACTGTCTTGTTTCTCATCATTGCCTCCTGTGAGGGCAGGTGGATTTATGCTTTCTCTGTTTGGCTAAATGAAGTTCATTCCTCTATTCATTTTTAATCCTCCCAAACTTGGTGACATCTATCAACAGCTTTTATCCCTGCTCCTGGTCTTTTTGTCCTTCTGACTTTGTGTATCTTTTTTTACACCTTTACTTACATATTGATGGTGTTTCAGGAGACACATTTTTTTTTCAGTCTACCACATTTAAATAGAATTCTTAACTAGCCTCTGCAAGTCTTTCTAACACCCTAATTCTATGTCAAAATTGATGCTAGCAATGAAATTTTTGGAGGGTATCCAAAAGTGGGAAAAATAATAAAGAGAGAAACAGAATGCTATTGTTTGATGAGGAATGTTCTTAGATATATAAACAGATCTTTAATACCAAGGACAGATGGGGCACTTTGTTTTTTCTTTGGAAGGTTATTCAGCTTTCTAGTTGGGAAGATGTAAGTGATCAAGTGTCAACATGAGCTGGGGGTGGGACCTAACTCACTTTGGATGAGAGAAAAGCGGAGAAAATGTATAGTAGGAAACACATACTCAGAATTGGGGTACCTGGATTGGTTTAAACAGTACTTTCTACTTCTGGAATTTGGTGTAAATATATTGTAAAATTTATTCATAGAGAAAAAAATCTCTTCAGTGTAAACTGACCAAAACTTGACAGGGAAGAGAAAAAGACTTAAAAATGAGGATATGGACTTATGTCTGCAGTTTACTTTGAAATATATCAAAAAATAAGAATAATGCATAGAGGAATGATTTAACTGATAGATACGTAAAAAAAAACAAGTGGAATAAAACATAGTATAATCTAGGTGGTGAGTATGTGAGTATTCACTAAAATTCTTTCAGCTTTACTGTGTGTTTGAAATTCCCCATATACCATGTTGGAAAAAACAAGGACTGTGGTGATAAAGACAGAGATAAAGAAAAAAATACTTCTGTGGAGTTCCCGTCGTGGCTCAGTTGAAATGAATCTGACTAGTATCCCTGAGGACGTGGGTTCAGTCCCTGGCCTTGCTCAGTGGGTTAAGGATCTGGCCTTGCATAGGTCGCACTCATGGCCCGGTTCCCACATAGGCTGGCAGCTGCAGCTTCAATTCAGCCTCTGGCCTGGGAATTCCCATATGCCATGGGTGTGCTCCCTCCACCCCCCAAAAAAAGAAAGAGAATACTTCTAGACATAAATTGACCAGCAAAACAAAACAAGAGAAGACTCTGTTGGTCAGATTTTTGGGGGGAAGCATCTTTGTGTGGACTTTTAGAATTTCACTCTGAAGACTCTGAAGTTGATGCTACATTCTTATAGCCATGGGTACACATGATGTTGCCACTTTCTGGCACTTGCCCTTCAAACCTAAAATTAAGACAGGGGCTAAATCCAGCACAAAACTAGATACTCCCAAACTGTAGTGTGGGCATTCAACAAGGAAGTGATATTGATTCTTATTGCTATAGTAGGTCAAATTCCTGATATACTGATCAAGGAAGATATGTTTTAAATGGTCCACTTTATTATTGCCTAATATCTAACTTTGTGGTTTCAGTTGGCAAGTTCTGATGACTAGAGCATGGTGTTAATGAAATCCAAGGAGTGTTGGGCCAAACAGCCTTTAGCCTAAAGTGATATAATTCTAACTTGATAGAATTATGTGTCCAATCATCACACAGATCTGTGATTCATAAAAAGCACTACCCAATGGCCACAAATACAACCCTGATCCTAGAAATATCATTTACAGCTGTGCCCTTTGTGACAAAGGGGAGTTGTGAACAAGTCTATTTAAAACAACCTTATCATCACTTTTGAAAAAAAAACAGTTCACTGATGGACATAGGAGATGTTTGATAGGATTAACCTCCCAGGTGTATATGGGCTCCTCTGGGTGATAAGAAACTTTCCTTTTAGAAGGAGAATATTTCAATAAAATGTTTTAAAAGTTGAAAGTATTTTTGAAAGAATTCAGAAATACTGCCAGAGGAAAAACTACACAAATAGAAATATTGAATGTATGTGTTCATACATTGTCTATATTCGTCTATTCTCATATTGGAAGATGCTGCTGCCATTATTTGGGGTATTGTGTATAATGTGACTCGGCAACCAGCATTATTGTGTGCAGTAATCACAGGGCTGCAAGAGATACTATAACTGCTGGGCTGATGTTTTCACTGATATGGAACCTATTCATTAGAGAATAACTTCACAAGTTGATATACGCCAGCTCACATGGATAACTCTTTCATCTTCCTTGAATTTGATTTTTTTTACTTTACAGGCCTCAATGAGTTTGTTAAAATGGTCTAGCATTCAAAAATAATGTATTTTTAAGGATCTTTATGGCTCTTTTAACCATTTGTCAGAGGGAACTACTTACTTGTTGGAACCTGAAGAAAGCTTGATTACTTTAATGCCAACTCCTTATTTTATAAATGAAGATATGGAAGTTCAAGGATGTATGTGGCTTGTTTAGGATTGAAGGAGTAAAGAGTGGCCAGCACAGGAACTCTATACCAGCTCTCTGATCGTGGATGGGCAGTTTCCCTCTTTACTATATCACAAGTGCTGTTCCAGACAGTATTTCTGCCCTGGTTTAGTGGGTTAGACAATGTCTCTGCTGAGCTATTAATCATTTGGCAGAGTTTCATAAGCCCCCAGTTTAAAAGAGTTTTGTTCATATTTGTTGGGGAAAAAAGAATCCTTTCAAAAAGTAATGTTTACAATGCTGAGAAACTGATTACAAATAGGCAAAGTGTTTAGACAGACTTGCATAATGTAGGCGTCGTTAACAAGCTCATGAAAAGATATTTGTCATCATTAGTCATCAGGGAAGTGCAAATAAAAAACTGCAATAGTACATCAGTTCGCACCCACCCAAATCGTTTAAATGTACAAGGACCTTGCACTCAGTTTGGGGAAGGACGCGGAACATGGAGAATCCTCAGACTCTGCTGGCGGAAGGGTAAATTAGTACAATCACTTTGGGAAACTTCTTGGCAGTTTTGTATGAAGTTATAGACACACTTGGAAAAGCACATTTACCCCAAAGGAATGGAAGCCTATATACATAAAGGCTTATACACAAATGATCGGAGCCATTTTACGTGACATAGTTTGAGTTAAATGGCAGGCCCCCTAGCTGGAGTTGTGAAGAATTGCTCATGTGAGGAACCCCACGCCACCCCCACTACACACATGTCTGGTGTCAGAAGTATAGGGAGTGTGGAAGTTGTGGCAGAAAGGACAAACAGGAGAACTGGGTTTTTCTCTCTTCAGTGACCTTATTTGGCTAGAAGGTCTTTGCAGATGTAATTAAGTTAGGGGTCTTAAGATGACGTCGCCCTGGATGTAATATTTCCCCACAAGAGAGAAGACAGTCGCAGGGGGAAGAAGCCCCTGTGACGACAGAGGAAGAGACTGAAGGGGTGCCGCCACAGGCCGAGGGGCTCTAGGGGCCTCCAGATGCCGAATGGAGAAGGAAACATCCTCCCCTAGAACCTTCAGAGGGAGCAAGCTCTCGCTGACACCTTGACTTCAGACTTTTGGTCTCCAGAACTGTGAGAGGACAGATTTCTGTTGCTTCAAGCCATCCAGTTTGTGGGAATTTGTGACCGCAGACCTAGGAAACCAATACACTGTGTGATCCTATTTATACAAAGAAAATGCAAAGGAATCCACAGTGACAGAAAGCAAATCAGAGATTGCCTGGCTTGGAGATGGAGGGAGGGATAGACTGCGAAGGGGCCAGGGACAGTTTTGGAGATGATGGATGTGTTCTGTATTTACATTGTGGCAATGGTTTCACAGGGGCACACACATTAAATTGTACATTTTAAATGGGATGCATTTTCTCGCACATAAATTACATCCTATTTATTTTTTTAAAGCAGTGCTTATTTCCTAAACCCAGATGGTCTTTGAAAGTAGAGAAGATGGCTCTGAGAATACCTGTAGGTACAAGTTTCCTCCATCAAACCTCTCCCCAGAGAGACGTCATGGTGTCATTGCCAGTTTGAGAGTCGAACTGCAGTTTCATGGCAGCTGCCTGGGCTTCCGTGAGGATGTTGAATAAGTGACACCATAAGGAAAGTGCTTTCATTAGATGATTCAGTTTTATGTTTTCCTTTTACTTTACAAAATTCAAAATCAAGGTTGGAACATTTTTTAGACAAAACAAAAAAAAGAGCTATGAAGTTATTCATATCAGTTCCTGCTAGTTTCCCCAAATAGAACATTATTTAGTGCAATAGTCTTTGGGGGAGGGGGGGCACGCGTGTGTGTGTGTATACACATGTTTGAGAATTTGCAACACCTCCCCTAGGAAAAGCATATAGACTCTTCTGGGTAAGGTGACCCTTCCTACCGTCTGATACTTAACACGTTTCCCAAGACGATCCTTCCAGCTACTTCAGATACCAGCTACTTCAGCCACCCTCCACCCTGGGTGCCTCACTGCCTGCATTTCCTCAAACCTGCCAAAGCATATGATTGGGAAGGTCTGGAATCTGAAATTTTGCTTCTGTGGTAGCAAATTCACAGACTATACCTTGAAAATCTATGACCTTGGGAGAATTAAATGAGCACTCCCTAGCTTTATTCTTGGGATTTAGGAATCTTATGAGGAACTGTGTCATGTTTCCTGGAACTGGGGGAACCTCTTCAATCTGCTGACTCAAGTTTTTTCAGACAAGAAGTTTTTTGTCCACTACTATTTAACTATTAACTTTCTTCTCTCTACTCCTTCTTTTCAGTCTAGACCAGCTCTTCCTTATAGATCTTCCATAAAGGACCTTCTTTAAAGGTCTTCTGGATCTATCTGCAAGTTTTTGTCCTATGATTTCTTTTTCTGTACTTTAGCTGTGTGGCGACATATTTCTTCTAGGCCTCCGGAGTTATTCTTGATGGTGACCATTCACTTTTACAAATTATCTATTAAATGACTGAGTACAAAATTAAATGAAAATGTTTAGTTTTTAAATGAAAATTCATATTATATATTTTTGGTATCACAAAATCATTTTCCTGCCTAATTAGAGCTCTTTGCGAACTCTTATTCTTATTATATGGACATTCTCTTCCGGCTCTTCCATCAGATCTCTTTCGATTAGAACAGCATGTTACAGCTGCTCATTTTTGTCTTCCTCTTCTGGTCACTAAATATCTCATTTTCCTTCCCCTGCTCAGGGCTCCTAAGAGAGGAGAAATCAGGCCCAGCTTGCAGGGTCTCTCAGGCGGTGTGAACTCCACCACTCCTTCGCCCCCCTGAAATTCTCTGTTGAGAAGTTCTGATGTGGAATAAGGACACAGTTAGACCATGGTGTTGAGGTGCAAGGCAGCAAAAGAAAGGAGCAGAGGTTTAGACTCTTGCTTTATTGTGGAATGTCATCTTTGGGGTACCAGACTCTTTGGAATATTTATATATAGCTATATCTTTGGAATATTACATATATACATGTCTTCCTTATTTGTCTTAATTCTATACCCCTTCTGTATATACACAATGTAACACAAGGAGTTCCCGTTGTGGTTCAGAGGGTTAAGAACACAACTATTATCCATGAGGATGTGTGTTCGACCCCTGGCCTTGCTCAGTGGGTTAAGGATCTGGCATTGCCACAAGCTGCAGTATAGGTCACAGATGCAGCTCAGATCTGATGTTGCTGTGGCTGTGGTGTAGGCTAGCAGCTGCAGCTCCAATTCACCCCCTAGCCTGGGAACTTACCTGTGCCTCAGGTGCAGCCCTAAAAAGAAAAAAAAATTTTAAACAAATAAAACTCAACACAGTACATTATATCTCTTCCTTTACTTCTGTCTCTACCCTTATCTCTATCTCTCCTTATCTCCTCTTACCCTTATCTCCTCAATCTCTACTTCTACCTCTGTCTACCTCTTTTTTCTAATTTTCTGCTGAGCTTGGGACTCCCTCAACTTGGGAGGAGATCCCTGCCCTAAAAATCCTTGTGAGGGTGTCCAAGAAAAGGATACATGCAGAGTAAATGGTACTTAAGTCTTCATCTGATCTAAACTGAAGGGGCTGTCTTGCTCACTCATGGTTCCGACCAACTCCTGAAATTGGGAGTCAGCTATGGATTTATGGCCAAAACCTTGGCCAATAACAGTGTGTGGACTGTTTACATGTCCTTCAGGAACCTGGGCTGCAGTTGACAGGATGCAAAGACCCTGATGTGCCTTGTCTTTGTGCTCCACTAGGCAGCTCTAGCCAATCCAAGCATGGATTTCCCATCCTTCTCAGAAGAATTTATCATCTACAATTTTTTTTTGTCTTTTTGCCTTTATCTAGAGCCACACCCATGGCATATGGAGGCTCCCAGTCTAGGGGTCTAACAGGAGCTGTAGCCGCCGGCCTTCGTCACAGCCACAGCAACACGGGATCCGAGCCGCATCTGCAACCTACACCACAGCTCACGGCAACGCCGGAGCCTTAACCCACTAAGCAAGGCCAGGGATTGAACCCGCAACCTCATGGTTCTTAGTCAGATTCGTTAACCACTGAGCCATGAAGGGAACTCCAATCATCTACAATTTTTATTCTCTCTAACCAAGGATTTCAAAGAAGCTCTTTGGGGCGGGGCGATCTCCAGTAACCTGACTCGGCAGCTCAGGTTCTGACCACAGAAGACAGCAATAAAATAAACAAACAGAAGAAAAATACTCAGAGCTGTAAATGAGCTCCCTGGGAAAAGGTAGAGGGAGTCTGATTAAGTCCAAGGAGGGATCAGGTTTTACTCCATCTTGTTATAAAGTTGAACACAGGCTTGGTGAAGCCGTTAAAGAACGGCTATTGTTGCTAATTGTTGACCTGATTTTGGCATGAACACACAGTTCTACTTCCAAAATTTGACCCATCGGATCAATGTATAAACCTGGAGTCTGAGTCAGCAATTACACAAGGAAAGCAGCAGGGTCCTCTTTTGATATATGTTAAGACCTTCACACCAGAGTAAGATTTTTCACCCTTTTAATGAAGGAAAATGCTTGCCTGCTCCTCAATTCATTCCCCAGCTTAGAAAGAGGTCTTCTGTCCCCTGGCTTTCTGAGGGTTAACATCCTAAGGAGATGCCCTTTCTGTAGCCACTTTTTCTTGGTTCAGCAATTGTTTGATTTACCTTGATCCCTGAACCTCTGTGAGCTGGCGGGTCCTGGAAAGATGAAAAATAACTAAGTCTGCTGACAACAGGAACCAGCTGGATCCACAGATTCACCAATGAGAAGGGGAAGATTGTCTGTCATTAATTAAAATGTCTTTCTCTTGTTTACAGGGGACTTGTCATGATCCTTTTATGTAAATGTTTCTTGTGAGTATCACAATGGTCCCATGAGGTAAGTCAGAAAATTAACAGTCCCATTTCATAGATGAGAAAAACTGAGACTTAAGGACTTGCCTGAACTCATGTTGCTCCTTAGAAGCAGAACTGAAAGTACAGTCTGGTCTCTTGGTTCAGAGTTTCTACCTCTTGGAGATCTGGCAAGTGGCCTGTGTCTGTTGGTGGATCCCTTCCTAAATTTTTCCTCTCTCTTTTAGCTATGGAGGATTACTAACCAGTGATACTGAAGTAAGAGTTTTAACCATGGGGCACAATGCCCCCCGCACAGCCTTTTCAGCTGTGCTCATCACTGTACCACGCTTCTTGTAATTATATAGCAACTATAGGCCCTATGTCCAAGCCAGCAGCCCTACTAATCGTGTTCCCAGCGTTACTTATCAGTTTTGCTTCTGTAACCTTGCTTGCTCACCTTCTTACACAAAACACTGCTTGCGAAAGGGGGAGGTCTGGGGATGATTAAAAGACCCTGAATTGTATAAAAATTGCTGAGAACAAAGACCTGGTGCTCAGACTTTGGAGGTCACTCCTCTGAGCCCGCACCGGTGCTGAATAAACCTTGCTATTCCACATCTCCGAGTGCCGTTTGTCTCCTTCTGCTGCCACGGTTTCTGCAGTTTCTGCAACAATACCAATGTGGGATGCTATAAAATGTCCTTCTCTTTGGTGCTGGGAGCAAAATCCCTTTTGTCTATGACCAGAAAGGCATAATGGTTTAAAACCCATATGAACCAAGCTCATAGGCCCATCCTGTTCTGGGTTTAGTTGCCTTACTTCCCTAGGAGCAATCTGAGGGCAACCAAGTGTCTGAAATGTTAGGGTCCCTAAAGTGTAGGCTGGGAGTTCCCGTTGTGGTGCAGCGGGAACAATCAGACTAGAAACCGTGAGGCTGTGGTTTGATCCCTGGCCTCGCTCTGTGGGTTAAGGATCCCGTGTTACCATGAGCTGTGGTGTGGGTTGTAGCCTCAGCTCGGATCTGGCGTTGCTGTGACTGTGGCGTAGGCCAGCGGCTACAGCTCCAATTTAATCCCTAGCCTGGGAACCTCCATATGGGTGAAGCCCTAAAAAGCAAAAGCAAAAAAAAAAAAAGAAAGAAAAAATCAAAGTGTAGGCTGGGCTTAAATGGAAGGCATACAACCCTCCAAAAACCCTCTCCAGACCGTGAATGCTTGTTGCTCTGGAGACCACACCATTTTCTAGATATTAGCATTGCTGGTATCACTTTCTATAGTTTACCTTCTCCAGGCAGATGCTGGCTATTTTTTAGAGTTTTGTCATTGATTCAACTCTAGCAATGGGTTTTATATAGATGGAAATGTGGACTCAAAGATTTCTCTGCTGACCTTTTCTTAGTCAAGTGGTGAATTTCCCAAAATGTCGACCGTTTTTCTGAATGTCTTCTGTTCCTTCAGTGGAAGTATGAAAAAAGGAAAAAAAAAAGCCTTCCTCCTTCTCCAGCTACCAACATGTAACTCCAGGCTTGCCAGACAGCCTGATTTGTATCTGCCATTGAAAGGCAAAAGAGCTGAGTGTGAACTCCTACGGATTGAGTATTAATCAGTTTTAATCCTTTGAATCCCATGACTGGAGGCTGCCTGACCTGCCTGAGCCACCCACAGGTGCTCAGTGTATCCAGTGGGCTGTACCAATGGAGGGAGGGGGAGAGGATCCTCCCGACCCACCCAGAGGACGAAGAACTCAGGGAGCCACGTTGAATTTGGTGCTGGCACTTGGCTGAGCCCATTCTCAAAGCAGAAAGACCCTTCATAGATGGAATTTAAAGATCTGAGTGAAGAGGTGGATGGAGCAACTTCAGCCTGCAGCTGTGGGCATGCGTCACGTGTGTACATAGCACTTCACACTATACACGGTACAGACTTTGTCAACCATTCTTTTTTAAACTTTTTTTTTTAACTTTTTTTTATTATAGCTGATTTACAGTGTTCTGTCAATTTCTGCTGTACAGCTAAGTGACCCAGTTACACATATATATACATTCTTTTTCTTGCATTATCTTCCATCATGTTCCATCACAAGTGATTAGATATAGCTCTCTGTGTAAACCATTCTTGTCAGAAGTTGGTGTTTAATTAGTGCAACATGCTTACAGGTACTGAGAAATGACTCTGCAGGGGTGATCTTTCATTATTTTCTTTACCCCTAGCCCAAGCCTTATAAGAGTGATGGGTGGCAATACATAGTTTCAAGGCATGTGGTTTGTATATGGACAGGAGTCTAAGTTCAAGACTCATCTCCATCCCTGTCTTGGGCAAATCATTTGAATTCTTGGTTCTTCATTTCCTTTGCTGTGTGATGGAACTGTCCTTTGGAGCTCTAAAAGCCTCTGTCTCTGCTCTTCCCCAAAGGATGAAATGCTCTACTGGCTCACTCCAAGATATGACCTACAGCTTTGTCTTTCAACAGGCAGTTTCTCAAGTGGAATGCCTTCAAATTGTCAACCTTGTGGGACCAAAAACAGCTCTGCAAAACAAACAAACAAATAAACAAACAAAGCCAAAAAACTTCTTTTATGATTTTCTTCCTTGACTTACATTTGGAAAAAAAAAAAAAAAATGCCAGGGCTGAGATAGCACTCAAAAAAAAAAAACCCCACTAAGGTTAAAAAAAAAAATCACTGAACTTTTCCCCTTTGCCCTGTGCTTATTTTCACATCTTCGTGTGTTCCAATGTACAACCAAGTTGTTAATGTTTTCTGTTTAATAAACAGAACATTTGTAACCTCTGCTCCTGATGTTCTCAATCAGCTGGGCTATTAGCTAACAGAGAACTAGTTTGAACTGCAGAACTCAAGGTCACTTTCACTGTTCTTTCATTTGCATTCTCCATATAATTTACTGGGTTAATGCTCTCTCTGAAAACACTCTGCTTTAAATACATCATTGTTTTCTCCCTCAGGCCCAGGACAAATAATATAGCCCACACCGCACGGAATCCAACGCTGGATTAGCACAATGATTCATATTTGGGGAGCTGTGTTCCTGGGACTCAAAGAGTGACATTCATTTATACCTTCAAAAATAATCCTTCAAGCCCTGATAAATTAGTCACCGGGCACTGCTGGCTGCTGAATGACCTATTTCGGCATCTAGACTTGAGAACCACGGAAGCTTTAGTGTAACCTGGGCTTTCTTCTGAGCTTCAGTAGGGCCTGGGCTGCACATGGAATGTGCTGGTTCTGAATTCTACCTGAGACAGACATCTTGAGAGGCAAGAGAGAGCTGGTTGGGGACCCTGCCTATCAGTGAAGCTGTTGATTTTCCTGGTGAGGATATTTTGCACAGTTATCCCTGTTTACTCAATAACACTTGAAGGGTGTTGCACAAGTGATCGTGACTTTCATGGCCGTCACTTCCCTCCCTTCCTTCCTTCCTTCTTTCCTTTTTTCCTTCCTTCCTTTTTTCTCCCTCCCTCTCTTTCTTTCTTCTTTCTTCTCCCCCCCCCTTTCTTCCTTTTTGTCTTTTTAGGGCGCACCCACGGCCATATGGAGGTTCCCAGGCTAGGTTGCTGGCCTACACCACAGCCACAGCAACACGGGATCTGAGCCGCGTCTGCAACCTACACCACAGCTCACAGCAACGCCAGATCCTTAACCCACTGAGTGAGGCCAGGGATCAAACCCAAGTCCTCATGGATGCTAGTCAGGTTCATTAACCGCTGAGACACAATGGGAACTCCCTGCTTCCCTTTATATAGTTGGCAATTTCTGTCCCCAAATTTTCCCCTCCCTAACCCCATGGTCACTTGGAAGGAGCTGTCACATTTTTACTTAACTCTGTTCTTTTTTTTTTTTCCCCTTTTTCAGCTGCAGCCAAGGCATAGGGAAGTTTCCAGGTCAGGGATGGAATTCAAGCCACAGCTGAGACCTATGCCACCTGGCAATGCTGGATCCTTAACGCACTGTACCACAGTGGAAACTTCTCACTCTGGTTTATTAGATAATTTATTTAATCTTTTTCTTTTATGTTAATATGTTTTATCCTAAATGTTAAAACTTCAAGGAATTAGTGGAGTTCCCATCACGGCTCAGTGGAAACGAATCTAACTAGTATCCATGAGGACGCAGGTTCAATCCCTGGCCTTGTTCAGTGGGTTAAGGATCTGGCATTGCCATGAGCTGTGGTACAGCTCTGATTCCAACCCTTAGCCTGAGAAACTCCATATACCTCAGGTCTGCCCCCACCTCCAAAAAAAAGACAAAAATAAAAAACCTTCAAGGAATTAGTAATAACTTTTGAATCTGTTTTCAAAGGTCTTCATTCGTGTGATTTTCCAGGGCCTTCAGATTTCCATACTAGTTCACCCAGAGCAATTTATCAACATCCATACTCTCACTTCCTTTTCGTCCATGTCAGCAGGCACATTACTGGTTATTTTCCTTCAACAAAGAAACTATGATAGAAAAATTTTAAAATATCTACAAGACAGTAAGATGCTGGTGACTTCAACGGACACTTTTGATAGGACACGTAAATGGACACGAAGTAGTTAAGCTGTAAAGGAACAGAAACAAAACAAAAACACAGCTCACTGGTTGCTGTGGATGAAAGGATTTGGGGAAAAGGGGAGCATAATGATGTGGCAACACAAGAAGTAAACACAGGCTAAAGGTATCGGGCTAAGCAGGAGAGAAATTTTCTTCCCTATTACCCATGTGTTTATGCAAAATTGCAAATAGCTGGGAGAGATTTTGGCAACTTGGATTCCTGATATGCAATCTAAAGATTGAAAGATTATCTTTTCCTCTCTAATTAAATCTCCTCCAACCTGGTATTGTGTGCTTGCAAGGGGAGTAGGCAAGATCTAACCTGCTGGGTGAAGCAGATTACGGGAAGATTGGGAGAGGTCAGATCCTGCCAAGGGGAGACCTCTGTGGTTGTGATTTGCATCAGGAGTTACTGAAACAGCAGCTACCTGTTTACAAAGGTAAGCAGAGACAGAGAGTGAAACACAATGATGCCTTTTTTTCCTGAGATGCTGATGTTGCTGTGAGTAGTCCCAAGAACAATTTCAGTCTACCAGGTTAATGAGAGCATGTGCAATGAAAAGGACAGTCTGTTGTCAGGACCCATGCATTACATCAGTAATGCAAAGTAGGTGATTACAGGCACAAAATCATACAATGACAAAAGCCCTAGGTAACACATGGGTCTAAGCATTTATAGGAGCTGTTTTCCCTTGGAGAGGATGTATGCAAGTTTCCAAGGATCTTCACCTTCTCCTCTTTTTTTCTTCCCTTTGGTCTTAAGATCTTTATTCGCTAAATAATTCTATGATGTTAGAGACCTTGAAGATATTTTGTGCAACCAGTTAACTTTGAAGAAATGGAAGCCTCAAAAGTTAAGCTACCACTGCAAGGTCATGCAGCTTATTAGAAACACAAAAACACTGATGCCACTCCTCTGCCACTTATACCCTGATGATTAAACCTTGTTGACTTTGCTTTGCTTTCCTTGTGCTCTTGCTTCAGTCTCTAAGCTGCAAAGTGGAGATGAAGAAGAACCATTCTCTTCCAGGAAACACTTCTTCCTTCCGGGGAAAGATGGAGAGGGCCCAGAGCAGTAGATGAAGTGTCCCTCCCACAAGTGGGGTGATTGGAGTGGCCTCCAAATTACCTTGTGTATTAGTTTCTTAGCGTTACCAGCATAAATAACAACAAACCTGGTAGCTTAAAGCAACAAAGATTTTTTTCTTTCACAGTTCAGGAGGCTAGAAATCTGAAATCAAAGTTCTAGCAAAGAATCCTTCCTAGCCACTTCCTAGATTCCGGTGGCTGCCAGAAATCCTTGGAGTTTCTGGTTTGTATCTGCATCACTCCTGAAGAAATCTCTGCTTCTGTGTCACGTGGTGTTCTCCCCTGTGTGCTTTTCTGTCTCTTATAAGGACATTTTCATTGAATTTAAGGCCCACTTCGAATCCAGTATGGTCTCATTTTAATCCATACCGTGGTTGTATCTGCAAAGATCTTATTTCCAAATGAGGTTATAATCTGAGGTTTGGGCTGGACATAAATTTTGGAGGGGCACTATTCAATCTCTTACATCATTTATTCTGAAATAACAGCTAATAGCTACCTATTAAATCTGAAGCATTCTACGAAAATGAGGAAATAATTTTTTCTGCATAGGAAACCTTGCGCTGGTCCATTGCAAACCTGAAATTCTGAAGTTAAAATTCCCTAGAAAAAGCTAGAAGGTAATATTAAGCTCTCAATAAAGTTTTAAGAGAACAGTATATATTTAGTGTGTTTTTCTGTGCCAGGCATTGCATCCAGTGATTTACTTGGAGTATTTCACTAAACCCTTTCAGAGTCCCCAGGAGACCTGTACCGTCATGGTCCTCACATTACAAGTTAGGAAACAGGTTCAGCAAGACCGAGTATGCTGCCCAGCCTTACACTGCCGAGCTCTTAGTTTCTAGATTGGCTGCAGGACTCCACACCTCTGTGTGTCTCCCTGTAACCTGCAGAGAAGTGGAACTGTGGCCACTAGATGTTGAAAATGACCAGCAGTAGGGATTCTATATCTGATGGGGCTGGGAACTTGGGATGGGGGTATTGACGTAAGAGCTTATCTTTGAGGCAGACTACTTGAGTTCAAATCCCCAATCAACTACTTAATAGCTCTGTGTGTAATTTTCTTCTTGCTACTGTAGCAAATTTCACAAATTTAGTGGCCTCAACAGCACAAATATATTATCTTACAGTTTTGGAATTCTGAGGTTGAAATATCAACAGGGCTATATTCCTTCTAGATGGAGGCTCTGAGGGAGAATCTATTCCTTGTCTTTTCTAGCTTTGAGAATCTAACTGCCTTCTCCAGCTTGTGGCTCCTTTCTCTCATCACTCCAACCTCTGTTTCTGTTGTCACACTGATCCTCCTGCCTTCCTCTTTAGCAACCCTTCCGATGACATCGGACCCACCTGAATAATCCAGGATAATCTCCTCATCTCAAGATCCTTAACTTAATCACATTGGCATAATCTCTTTGCCATGAAGGTGACAGGGAGGTTCTGGGGATTAAAACATGGACATCTTTGGGGGACCATTATTCTGTTTAGCACACTATATTATCACGGTAAATTATTTAACCTCCTTAGGGTTCACTTTCCTCTCTGAAAAAATGGGCAAATAAGGAGTTCCCGTCATGGCTCAGTGGTTAACAAATCCGACTAGGAACCATGAGGTTGCGGGTTCGATCCCTGGCATCGCTCAGTGGGTTAAGGATCTGGCGTTGCCCTGAGCTGTGGTGCAGGTCGCAGATGCAGCTCAGATCCCACGTTGCTGTGGCTGTGGCGAAGGCCGGCGGCTACAGCTCCTGTTAGACCCCTAGCCTGGGAACCTCCATATGCCGTGGGTGTGGCCCTAGAAAAGGCAAAAAAAAGAAAAGGGCAAATAATAATACCTAATATATTTAACAACTGTGAGGATCATATGAGACGATGATTAACATGTCGCATGGACAAGTAAGTAAAGGTAGCTGCTATTATTACCCCTACTGGTTAAGACATGAGCCTGGAGCTGTTGTCATGAACTAGGGTGACAGAGTGTCCTTGGAATCTGTAGGCTGATAAATGTGGGCCTGGTGGTCTCCACCCAGGACTGAAGTACATGGCGGGTGCCTCCATTTTTGCAAGAAAGCAAAGCCATACTGAGGGAGGGCCAGCCACCTGGACCCAGCAGATTGGGAGCTGGGAAAAGCAAGGGCTTTACAACTCTCCTAAGACCATTTCCCCTTGTGCCTAAAAGCATTCTGAAGATTTTATGAAAAGTTGAGTCAAGTATCTAAGCCGAGAGACTCCTTCGTGGAGATGCCCCAGACATGGGGGACAATCAAATGCAGGCAAAAATCAAAGACATTGTGAGGTCTCCAAGTAATGCCCCAGATTAAAGTCTTACTTTTGAGAATATTGGAGCCTGAAAGCACTGAGTCTCTGACTTCTGTAGCTGGAGTAGAGAGAGGTTCTGGGTGCTCAGGCTTACTGAGCCAAATAGCCTGCAGTAGAACAGTTCCCACTGGCTAATTTATTTAGATACAGAAACTGACTCAGAATGACGAGGATGTGCTCACCGCAAATCCCCTCCCACCACTGCCATCATCACTGTGAGCTCCCTTTACCTGTAAGTGACCTGCATGGTGTGACTCATGCAGGAGAAACTTTAGTCTCACATTCTCTCCTCCTCTTTCCATCCCCATGATACACGGTCCTTTGGGGTAAGTCTTCCAGCCTCCAAGGGAGCCTTACTAAAATGCAAAAGCTTTTGACAGAATACCTCTGTTGGGCTCTACGGTAAAATTTTAAAGATCATTTTCTTCAGTATCATCATTTTACCTTGGGAGGAAACCAGAGAACTATGAGGATTTAGGGCCAAAAAGACTATGGAGACAGCCACAGTATGAGACCAGCCTGCACTTCTGACTCTAACTGCTAATCCTCAGGGTTTCCAAACTACCCTCAAATTTGCTAAATATCTGGAAAGACTTGCTGAAAGCTGTTGCAGTTATAATTTATTACTGGGAAAAATACATATAAGATATAATAGTCAAAGGAAGAGACACTCAGGGCAGAGCCCAGGAGGGTTCCAAATGCAAAGCTTCTGTTGTTCTCTTCCCATGGAGTCGGGACACATCAGTCTCCTGGCTTCGATGGGTGATAATACACATGGATGGAATATTGCCAACCAGGCAAGCTCACCCAAGCCAGAGTTCAGAGTTTTTATTCTGGTTCCATTATAAAGGCATGGTTGATAGTCTGCATGATGGATCTCACTTTCCAGTCTCCAGTCCCCACTGGGCATAACTCAAAGTCCCCACCCTAAATCACATCATTGGTCTTTCTAAGATGGCCAGTCCTCACTTTAAACAAAAACACATTCATAGTGCTTACCTCCTAAAAGCCAAAGCCAAAATCCAGACCTCTTTGGGGACAAGATTAACTTCTATACTATATTATCCTGAAGAGATAAATGACTCAATCAAAGTCACATGGCTTAGCTAAAATATTTAAATTGTTAAAACTCAGTACTTCCTCACAGTCTTTAATGATCAGTACAGAAGCAATATAACATAGTGGTTAATAATTTGGATTCTAGGAGTTCCAGTCATGGCGCAGCGGAAAACGAATCTGACTAGGAACCATGAGTTTGCTGGTTCCATCCCTGGCCTCACTCAGTGGGTTAAGGATCCGGTGTAGCTGTGAGCTGTGGTGTAGGTCGCAGACACGGCTTCGATCCCAAGTTGCTGTGGTTGTGGTGTAGGCCAGCAGCTGTAGCTCCGACTCGACTCCTTGCCTGGGAACCTCCATATGCCACGGGTGCGGTCCTAAAAAAGGAAAGAAAGAAAAAGAATTTGGATTCTGGAACTGGACTACAGCTCAGACTATAGCTCTGCATTTACTACAGTGTGACCTTGGGCAAGTTCCCACCCTCTTTGTGCCTCAGTTTCCTCATCTATAGAATGGTAATAATAATGAAGCTTGACATGGAATCAATACGTGCAAAACACTTAAAGCAGTAAGTCCTTGATTATTTTAGCTTTTAATGTTATTAAGCAGACAAAAATATATGCAAATGTATCAGAAAGTAAGAATTATCAATTATCTCCCCCCCTAACCGACAGATATTTATCTGGGTATCTGTATTTTCAAATCTTTTCTTTTCTTTGTGTGTGTGTGTGTGTGTGTGTGTGTGTGTATGTGTGTTTAGGACCACACCAGCAGCATATGGAGGTTCCCAGCTAGGGGTTGAATTGAAGCTGTAGCTGCCAGCTTACGCCACAGACACAGCAACTCGGGATCCAAGCCACATCTTCAACCTACACCCCAGCTCACAGCAATGCCGGATCCATAACCCACTGAATGAGGCCAGGGCTTGAACCTGCATCCTCATGAATGCTAGTCAGATTCTTTTCCTCTGAGCCACAACAGGAAATCCTACAGACATTTTCTACTCACAAACAACAAGACACAAATTGTATTACACATGGTCTACGATTTTATTTTTACCTAAGATTTCAATCAACTATTTATTACTTTTAAATCAATGAGAATTTTGAAAGCTGTGTAGTTCTTGAATGAATGTGAACAAGCTAAACAACAAAGTGACCATATTTTTTGGTGGCACAAGCGTTTAACATGTGAGTAGTGGAAAGCCACCTGGGTTAGAGAGGACAAAGAAGCCCTTTTGTTCTGTGTAAAGTCACAATAACAAATGTTTGTCCCTCACACAGTCCTGCTCCAGCTTTCCGATTCTTTCATCACATAGGAGAATAGTATTTGTCAGGAAATGTTGCTTTCTGAAT
This sequence comes from Catagonus wagneri, assembly GCA_004024745.2. Lineage (NCBI taxonomy): Eukaryota > Metazoa > Chordata > Mammalia > Artiodactyla > Tayassuidae > Catagonus > Catagonus wagneri. The sequence goes on along the minus strand of PVHT021183529.1, from coordinate 695,685 downwards.
GTTGAGGAAGAAAAATAACCTTGTGGAAATTTCTGCTCACCTCTATGGCAAATTTCCAGTTTTCTGATTGTGAAGCAGCAAAACATTGTTTTTAGCTCTTATGATTAGAACTGAAAAGTGCTGTGTAAAAAAAAAATGGGAAAGAGAGAATTACGTTCCGTCAAAGGGAAATACGATCAAGTTCCTTCTGTGTGCTAGGCACTGGGCTGGCCAATTGGAGGGAAACAAAGTCAAAGAAAACATCATGCTAAGTGGCCTGGGTCCCCCAGCCTAGCAGGACACAAGTGCACGGGTCAGGACCGATGACATGTAAACAGATGTCAACCCCAGGTTGTGAAGCTGTGATAGAGGAAGCATTCCATTTTGAATGAAGACATTTGGGTTCTGCTTTTAAAGATTTCTGGGGGCATCTTGATGGAGGTGGGCACCTGCCCTATGAAGGTGAAAGCCTGACACTACAGGAGTAACCAAGATAGGTCGTTGTGAGAAAGAATTGCTGAATCAAGGCTGCTGAGACATGTGGTCACCACCACCACCACCCCCTGCCGTGGAAAGTGATCCAATCATAGGAGTTTTCCTTTTCACTCATGTGACAGAAATTAATGTGTACCTTTTGTGGGGAGGCAGGTGGAAGTGTCTTGAAATATTTCACTCTGACAAAAACAACTCTTTCCTGGGGGTTCCCTGGTGATCTATCAGTTAAAGATCTGGCCTTGTCACTGCCTGACTTGGATCGCTGCTGTGGCATGGGTTCCACCCCTGGCCCAGGAACTTGCACAGGCCTTGGGTGCAGCCAAAAAACCCCCAAAATACCAAAAAAAAAAACCAAAACCCAACTCTTTCCTCTCCCTCCTTTTCAGATAGAGAGCTAATTGATTAAATTAATGATATTAGGCATTTACAGAAGTACTTCTTACCTTTCAAGAGGTTTTTAGGGTCATCGTCATGATTTGTACTCAAAGAAACCTTGTGGGAAAGATAAGGTGCGTGACGTTAAACCCAATAAGGATGGGGAGATCCGGGGTCGTGGCTGAGCATATAGCACTTTTAATATTCTTTGTACTTCATCTCATAAGCACTCAGCTTTCTGGCTTTCTGTTTTCTTCTCTTTTCTTTTTTTTAATGGGCAAATTCCAAATTGCAAGGCACACTAGCACCATTTACATTTTAAGAGGCTTAAATTTTTAATTTTGCTTTCCATTTCATTGGAACATTTTAGAAAGTTACACTGCTTTTTATTACATTGAATTCTGAACATATCCTACCACTTGGATCCCAACCCCTGCAGAGCCTGGGCAGGGCTGGACTTCCAGGGAATCAGGAAAGATAATGAGAGGTACAGCAGGCTGAGAATGTTCCGTCAAACAAAAGTGGGCCAAAGACTCCTAGCTCGTGCCAGCCCATCATGTAAAGGAGATGGCAGACATAGATTGGGATGGTTGGAGCCCAAGTGCTCATAGTCTGCCTAACCTGCCCTCTACGGCTTGAGGTTCTTTCTACCTCCTGTCCCCCAAAGCATCATCCAAGGGCAACACCTTCCCTCACCACCGACTGCTGAGCTGCATCAGGCTGTGTGTCACTGTGTACCATGACTGACAATGCTGGCATCTATCCGCAGAACCGCCCATCTGAGTGTCGTCCTCATTCAATTTCAGGAGGAACTATTAGTGGCTCCATTAAAATTTCCTAACTTAGTTTGCTTTCCCCCTAAAGCAACTGTTTAATTGGCTTGTTTCCCCTGGGACCAAACATTTTCCTGCGGTAGGAGCAGAGAAAATGAATTGTTCCTGGAATCAAGAATGATCGGGCCAGGATTTGGGAAAGGAATCATCCTTTTCTAAGGTTCTTCTTGGAAGGGAATCTTTGTGATCACCTTAGTGATGATAACACCTGGGTCCTGCATCCTAAACATCACCTGGGGTTACCTCTGGGGACTTCTAGGTCTATCAGTTAAACAGGTGAAAAGTGAAAGAGCAACAAAGCCAACCATTAAAAAAAAGTGAGATCTAAGGTGGTAGATCTCACAAGTTCAGGCAAAAATAGTCGATTGTTCCTGAGAAAGCTCAGAAAACACACAAATCAACACCGGGTAACTATTTCTACCGGTGTTCTCAGTAGCGATTTCTTTGTCTTTGTCATCAAACCACCTGCTCCTTTGAGTTTATCAACATGAGGAAAGTGCACCAGAGGGGTTTTCACCCTGGAATTGTTCTGACATTCCTCCATTTGAGGATTAAGTCTCTAAAGTGAGGAGTGGACCGAACAGAACAATTTAAGAAAGTCTGCAGGATTCACGTTTTAAATAAAAATATTTGGTTTTGAGTTTTCCTGCACCTGCTGACAATTTGTTAAACATTGTCTCCTCTTCTGGGAAAATCATTATCTTGTTGGTTAAGGCTCAGTTAGAACTGCTCATCCCTGTCCTTTCTTTTCTCCTTCAAGTCAACCTTACCCATCAATTTATTGAAAAGTTCAATATGGGGAGTTACCGTCATGGTGCAGTGGTTGACGTATCCGACTAGGAACCATGAGGTTGTGGGTTCGATCCCTGGCCTTGCTCAGGCGGTTAAGGATCCAGCGTTGCCGTGAGCTGTGGTGTAGGTTGCAGACGCGGCTCGGATCCCGCGTTGCTGTGGCTGTGGCATAGGCCAGCAGCTACAGCTCCGATTATACCCCTAGCCTGGGAACCTCCATATGCCACGGGTGCAGCCATAAAAGGATAAAAAGACCACAAAAAAAAAAGTTCAATACGTGTTTATTGAGTCCCTCTGCGTCCTTTGAGAACCTGAGAGAAGTACAGAGTGACTGACAGATTAGGCAGGAGCAGGGAGTTCCTGTCGTGGCTCAGTGGTTAACGAATCCGACTAGGAACCATGAGGTTGCGGGTTCGCTCCCTGGCCTTGCTCAGTGGGTTAAGGATCCAGCGTTGCCGTGAGCTGTGGTGTAGGTTGCAGACGCGGCTTGGATCCTGCGTTGCTGTGGCTGTGGCGAAGGCCGGCAGCTACAGCTCCTGTTAAACCCCTAGCCTGGGAACCTCCATATGCCACGGGTGCGGCCCTAGATAAGGCAAAAAGACAAAAAAAAAAAAAAAAGATCAGGCAGAAGCCACACTGCCGAACAAGGATGTGGGAGTTTGGCTCATTGAAGAGTTAAAGTGGTGCAGGGCTGTAAGATGAGGCCAGATTGAAAAGGATCATTCTAGCTGTAGGATGGAGAATCGATCTGAAGAAAAGGTATTTGTCATAAAAATGGAGTGACAGAGGTTGGAGGGTGAAGGGTTCAAGTTATTGCTAAAAGAATTGGTAGGACCTGTTGGTAGATTGGACAGGAATCCTGGAGAGGGAGGATGTGAAACTGAGTCTTTTTCCTCTGATTTATGCCCTGACTGCTTAGTTAATCTCACTTTAGGTGACCTTTCTCCTATGACTGTGTGACTTGTCTCACTGCCGGACAGAAATGAGCTGAACTAGTTCTTCTGTTCCACTCCAGGACCTTGACTGGGATTCACTCTATGGGAACTTCGTCGGGCAGAATAATTATCTGGAGGGTTTTTTCTTTTTCGCTTTTTAGGCCCCCCCTGGGGGGGGGTGGCATATGGAGGTTCCCAGGCTAAGGGTCAAATCAGAGCTACAGCTGCCGGTCTACACCACAGCCACAGCAACGCAGGATCCCAGTTGCGTCTGCTACCTACACCACATCTCATGGCAATGCCAGATCCTTAACCTACTGATCAGGGCCAGGGATTGAACCTGCATCCTCATGGATACTAGTGGGATTCATTTCCACTGAGCCACGATGGGAACTCCTGGAGGGTTTTTTCAATTCCAGATCTAAGAAAAACCATGAAATGATTTGAAAGTGATTGAAGCCACACTCTGTAAGGGATTACTTATAGGATTTATATTATATGTGAGGAACCATTAGGAAATATAAAATGAAAAAAAAAAATAGAGAGTCGACTCGACATAAATACCAATTCCTCTTCATGAACGAATTGGCTTAAAGTCTTTATTAGTATCAACAAGGAAAGGGTTCTGGCCTGGAATTTGTTTCTCCTCTGGATCAGGAGCTATTTCTGTCTATGTGTTTGGTCGCACCATATTGGCTCACCCCAGGACATCTGGGGAGGAGTGTTCATTTCTTGGATTTTTGGCTTCTTAGGAAGGACTCTTTTCTCTTTTGCTTTGGCAAAGAACATTGACTGCATTTTGAGTAATAGGTGTTTGTCATCGGACTTCCACAGGAGTCTTTGTTTCTCTTCAAAATGCTTTTAAGATTTCATGGCATATTTTATTAGTAAATAATCCTAATTAACCACAAATATAATAGGTACTATTATCAAATGCCAAGAAACCCTGCTTATGGGAGTGTGTCACTGTCCATCATCTAAAGTGATGGGGTTGATGGGTGAATGGTGGGGAGAGAATCTGAACCCAAGTGGAGATGCCTTCAAAGCCCTAGCTCTTTTTTTCTTTTATTAAATGGCCACACCTGCAATATATGGAAGTTCCAGGGCTATGGGTAGAATCGGAGCTGCGGCTGCAGGCCTTCACCACAGCCATAACGACAGATCCTTAATCCACTGAGCAAGGCCAGGGATCCAACTCACATCCTTACGGATTCTATGTTGTATTCTTAACCCATGGAGCCACAACGGGAACTCCAAAGCCCTAGTTTTTGGCCATTGCCAGGAGCAGCTGCGCTTAGCAACCTGAATTCTTTGGGTGGCCATTCTCTGGTATGATCTGTGACCACTATGTGCTTTAGCAAGTGGAGGGACATTTTAAACCACCTAAGGAGGAAACAGTGACTTCCTCCTTGGCAGCCCAACTGAATTTAATCTCTTCCAGGTTTAACATCCTGTGGATTGCTACACATCCTCTTTAATTTTATTTTACTTTTTCATCTTGTTCAGTTACATTAAAAAAAGAAATCCTGGAGAGAGGCGGCAAGATGGCGGAGGAGTAAGAGGTCGCGCTCACCCTCTCCCACAAATACATCAAAAAACGCATCTAAATATAAAACAAGTTGGACAAATCATCATCTGAAT
>PVHT021183529.1:626431-689635 GCA_004024745.2 Catagonus wagneri | reverse complement strand
AAATTAAAAATTAAAAAAAAAAAAAAAAAAGAAATCCTGGAGTTCCTGTCATGACTCAGTGGTTAAAGAATCCGACTAGGAACCATGAGGTTGCAGGTTCGATCCCTGGCCTCGCTCAGTGGGTTAAGGATCCGGCGTTGCCGTGAACTGTGGTGTAGTTTGCAGATGCGGCTCGGATCTGGTGTTGCTGTGGCTGTGGGGTAGGCCTGCGGCTACAGCTCCTGTTAGACCCCTAGTCAGGGAACCTCCATATGCCATGGGTGCGGCCCTAGATAAGGCCAAAAAATGAAAGAAAGAAAGAAAGAAAGAAAGGAAGGAAGGAAGGAAGGAAGGAAGGAAGGAAGGAAGGAAGGGAGAGAAAGAGAGAAAGAGAAAGAAAGAAATTCTTTCCCCCCACTTTGTCTTAATCATTCCTTCTTCAAGCCAAAAAGGGTAACTGAGGAGTCCCCTTGTGGCTCAGTGGTAACAAACCCAACTAGGATCCACGAAGATTCAAGTTTGATCCCTGGCCTTGCTCAGTGGGTTAAGGATCCACGAGCTGCAGTGTAGGTCGCAGATGTGGCTCGGATTCTGTGGAGGATAATGATTTTTAATGTTGGAGAGATGAGTGACTATATCTAAAAATATATTGTAAACAAACTATACATCTTCTATACAATATACATTGTGTGAATTAAAACTTAGCAAGGTTTTTGCTGCTGCAGATATGCAGAAGACAGAAGGGATTTCCAGAAAGGCAGCAGGAGAGGGGAACCGGCAGTAGAAGACAGTATCTGGAGATTAAAATTTCAGTGTGTCGAAAGGGAATAAGTGAATTGAACCAAAGTCTCCCAATGTCATTTGATGTTTCCACAGTATATGAATTCATTAAAACAAACAAACCAAAAAAAGGGGCAGGAGTTCCCATCACGGCGCAGCGGAAACAAATCTGACTAGAAATCATGAGGTTGCCGGTTCAATCCCTGGCCTCTCTCAGTGGGTTAAGGATCTGGCATTGCCAAGAGCTGTGGTGTAGGTTGCAGATGCGGCTCGGATCCTTTGTTGCTATGGCTGTGATGTAGGCTGGCAGCTGTAGCTCCGATTCGACCCCTAGCCTGGGAACCTCCATATGCTGAGGGTGCGGCCCTAAAAAGACAAAAAAAAAAGGACAGATTTCAGTTTTTGACGCAAATGTAGACAATGTTGCAACCCAGTATTAACTGGATTTTCCAAGTGAAGACAAACATGACTTAGTGACGTGTGGACAGCGAAGCAGGCTGGACAGGGCCAGGCATGGGACGTGCCACTGTGGCAGCTATGCTGCTTGGCGGCAGTCCCGGATCTGGTGTTGGGCCGAGGTTCGTGTGGAGTCCAGCAAGAACATCTGAAGGATCAAAGAGTGTGGGCTGGAGCTCAGCGTGGGGTGAGTGGGTGGGCCTGCCCAGGACTTCCCCACAGACAGGCAGAGCGTGACAGCAGGGAGCCCAGTGGAGGCGGTCCTCAAAGTCCAGCAGGATTGGCAGCTGACAGAGAAGGGCATCCGCAGGGAACTTGGGCTCAGAGAAGAGGACTGGCCAGAGCCAGGTGGGTCTCATTTATAGACCTTGAACTCCAGTCTCTTCCTTAGGTCTGTGTGGCCGCAGGACAGAACCTGTCAAGGTCACTTTGAAGAGCCCAAACACTTCTGTTTAAGAGCTTCCTAGACTGGAGGTGGAGCTGGACCTATAGATAAGGATCAGATGTCACTTGCTGGGAGAAATAGCTGCTAAGGCTAAAAAACAACACAGTTGTTTCTAGAATCTGCACAATTTCCACTCTCATCTTCCTATTTTCTAGTCATTTTTAGTTACTACAAGTACCCCATGTTGCTTTACTTAGTAAAACACAAAAAAATCCAATACATGCTATTGAAACTGCATCTTGCATCCAATAACCATATGATCTGAAATGTCTCGGGCAGCCCCAAGCCTCAATTAAATTTATTGTTTTCAGTACACAGAAGCCATAAAACCAACCTGATTTTTTTTTAAATAATTTTTATGTCTTTTCCTATAAATTGACAAATCGAAGACAATCCTTTGCACATTTCCCATTTCTGGGTTTAGAAAACACTCCCTGTTTCTGGGAGTCTTCAATGATCATTGCTGTGGGGTTGGGAAAGCGGTCACGTGGGTGACATTCTTTTTCTAATGAAAAATGCATCGCAAATTGAGACGGCCACCCTGGAAGTTTCTTCCAGGCAAGATCTGCTTGGACTACATCATCGCGTGATAAACAGAACCTGCTGTTAAATGATGTTCGAACAACGTCAAGTGTGGTTAGAGCAGGGGAAGCGCTTCAAGCAACGCCTCGCCCCACCCAGACTGGAGCCACTGAGCCATTGAGCACTTTATCCTCGAAATCGAAACAGGATCAGCATTGCCCAAGGTAGTGGCCCAGTGCCACTGGCCTTGGGCATTTGGCTTTTCATACCTGTTTAGTTTAAGTCCCCCTCTTCCTTTGAACAGCATACCCTGTTGTGAAAAGGGAGGTTCCCTTAATATCTTCATGTGTTTGCCCAGCCATATCTCCACCAGGTAGAAGTGTCAGCTATTAAAGTGTGACTATGTCAGAGTTCTCCTGTGGCGCAGTGGGTTAAGGATCCAGCATTGTCACTGCAGCAGCCTGGGTCGCTGCTGTAGTGTGGGTTCTATCCCTACCCTGGGAATTTCCACATGCCATGGGTATGGCATAAAATAAAATTAAATTAAAATTAAATAAAATAAAAAAATAAAAAATAGTATGACCAAGTCAATGTATCATCCTCTCTTCCCCCTTAGCTCCTCAGAACCTTCTCTCTCTGCCCATATTACCCGTGTAGTGAATATTAGAACTATCTCCCTAGATTTCCAAGTCAGATGTCACAGAGTCACCCTGCTTTAAGGACACACTTGTACTTGTGTGGTAAACCACGCATTGTCTAGAGGACACACTTCTGAGTCTTCTGAGTCAACGAGGACTATTGCACAACCCCGTCAATTGTGCATAATTGCCTGAATGCAAAATAATTCTGAGCTCTAGATGTGCCAATTCTGTCCTGTCTCGTGGAGGTTCAGAATTCCCTCCCCCACTGTGGAAGAAGCTAGTTCTGCCTGCATTCGCACATTCCTTTCAATATTCCTCCTCTATAAATGTGCCTGTTTTTCAATTTCTCCCTTGAACCAATTATAACATCTGCCTGGTTCCTTCTGTATGAGTGAAATAAAATCTTTAGCATGTGTTCATTTTATATTCTTATGAGTCATGCTTTTACCTTTTTTTTCCAAAACTTATCTTTTAACAGTTTTTATTTCTCACTAACCTCCTTCTCATCCTTCATCTTGTTCACTCCATTCTCTCTGAATGTCTCTCAAATGTGTCTTTCCCTGAGACACCCCCACCCCACCCCACCCCCAGCTACCACCCCAGTTCAGGTCGCTGTCATTTTGCACAGTGATAACTGTAACAGCCTCCTAGCTGACACCTCTTCTCCAACCTTGTGTCCCCCACACCTCCCTGTATTCTTTCTGTTCTATAGCTCCTTAAACTAAGATTGGAAACTTTCAATTTCCTACTCATAACCCTTCTTATGCATCACCCTACCCCACTGGCTATGCCAAGAATTTGGGTCTTTAAGACTCATTGTGAGCTGACCATACACACATTCCCCCTGCCTCCCCACCGCCGCCCTGCTTCCTCTTCAACCTGAAGGTCATTCACTATTTCTTCTTATACAGCAACGCAGGATCCAGGCTAATTCTACGACCTACACTACAGCTTACTTAACCCACTGAGCGAGGCCAGGGATTGAACTCGAAATGTCATGATTCCTAGTAGGATTCCTTTTCCGGTGCACAGTGACAAAAACTCCTCGTGTTCTTTCTTCTGCCTCCCTCTCTTCCCCGTGCTTTCACTGGGCTAGCTCCTAGGTACCCTCATGTCTCAGCTTAGGAGAGTAGGGAAGGAAAAATCCTTCTCCCCTCTACCCTCCTAGGTTCAGTATCTAGGGTCAGGGAATCAAACTGAAATAAGACATATCACAGAAAAACAAGTTTAGTTATGTACCTTGCATGGAGTTTTATATGGAAAATGGGGCTCGGAATTCCCTGGTGGTGCAGCGGGTTAAGAATCTGGCATTGTCACTGCCGTGGCTTGGGGTTTGATCCCTGGCGCTGGAACTTCCATGTGCCACAGGTGTGGCTAAAAGAAAAAGAAAAAAAGAAAGTGGGACTCAAGGAGTTGATTTGATGATTGGGGCTTATATTCGATGTTAAGCTAAACAAAGGGAAAGGGGTTTGGGGCTTCTGGGTGGGGAGCAGTGTTGGCGGAGAGGAAAGGAAGAAACGTGTGATAAATTAGAATCGTCTGGTTATGGAGTTCCCGTTGTGGCTCAGTGGTTAACAAATCCGACTAGGAGCCATGAGGTTGCGGGTTCCATCCCTGGCCTTGCTCAGTGGGTTAAGGATCCGGCGTTGCCCTGAGCTGTGGTGTAGGTCGCAGATGCGGCTCGGATCCCGCGTTGCTGTGGCTGTGGCGAAGGCCGGCGGCTACATCTCCTGTTAGACCCCTAGGCTGGGAACCTCCACATGCTGCGGGTGCGGCCCTAGATAAGGCAAAAAGATAAAAGAAAAAAAAAAAAAAGAATCATCTGGTTATGCTCATTAGGGTTGTCTCTCATCAGAGTAGCTCTCTTCCTGCTACAGAGACATCTTTACAAATGGAAGTCTACATTGCAAACATGCATTTCCTTTCAAAAGGGGAAATCTATACTTTATATTCAGGCAGTTGGAGGAAGCAAAGAGCATTTCCTACATCTGCAGGTTCTCAGTTGAATTTAGCTCAAAGTAATCCATATGCCAAAGGGGCATATTTTGGGCAGATGTATTCTGGTACACTCAGATGTCACTTTCTATGGGAAGACTTGTCCATTGTCCTGTTCTTTCTCTTCAATGGGGCTAAACTCTTTATCCCCCAGAATGCTAATCTCCATGGCAACATGGATTGTCTTAACTTCTGCAGCCGCCAGTGCCTAGTTAAATACTTCCAGTAAGTATCCAGTAGGATGCATGTGACTTGGGGCCTGGACACTGACTACAGCCCAGGATTGCAGTGGTGACTTTTTACTATGAGGACTTTGCAGTAGTTTTAAATTGTAGAGTTGAATGGCATCTCCCCAATCTCTTCCTTTAAAAAAATTTTTTTTATTAAAGTTTACAATGCTGTGCCAATTTCTGCTGTACAGCAAAGTGACTCGGTCATGCTCATATATATATACTTTTTTAAAAAATATTATTTTCCATCATGGTCTATCCCAAGAGACGTAATCTCTTCTTTTATTCTTTTATTTTTTTATATATGTTTTTAATTACTTAATGAATTTTATTACAACCAGTCTCTTCTTTTAAAAAGAGAGGTTAGTCTATGTCCTTGGAGCTCACAGCTGGTATTGCAGCTTGGTTTTGCAAGTGTAACGAAGATGACCTGGCTTCTAGAACCTTGCTACTCAAAGTGTGGTCTGTGGGCCCAGGAGCACTGGCACTTAATAAAAATGAGAATATCAGGCCCCACTCTGGGAACTTATTAGAAGTGTAGAGAATCTCAGGCCCCACTCTGGACCTCCTGAGTCAGACTCTGCATTTTAGTAAGATGCCCAGGTGATTCAAATACACATTAAAATTTAAGAAATACTGCTAAGATCCCATATTTACTAACTGAGTGATCTTGGGTAAAATAGTTAACCCACACAAACAATTCAACTATAAGGCAGGGTTTCTACTTTCCGTGTTTTTCATAGGGCTATTGTGAAGAGGAAAAGAGTCAATATGCACTAAAAGCTTAGAATAACGGCATTTAGTAAGACCTTGACAAATATTAGCTTTTGATAATATGACACTAGACCAAAGAGTAAGACAAGTCATTGGGATGTCAGATACCCCCGGAAAGGGCCAGCCTGCAGACTGGTGCATTCTTGTCAGCCAAAGCTTGAAAATCCGGTTTGGAGATTTATTTCAAGTTTATTTTATTAATGTTTTGACTTTCTCACTTAGGAAAGATTCTTCTGTTTGTGATCATCTTCAAATAGGACTCTAATTCTAAAGCAGTTAAAAGATAAGGCCAGGTCATCTCTGAGAATTGTTCTTTATGTAAATATATAATCTTGTACATTTCCTCTTTTTCTCCTTCTCCTTCTCCTTTTTTTCTCTTTTGGCCATCCCAGAGCATATGGGGTTCCTGGGCCAGGGATCAGATCTGAGCTGCAGTTGTGACCCACGCTGCAGCTGTGGCAACACTGGATTCTTAACCAGGCCGGGGATCGAACATGTGTCCCTGCACTCCAGACGTCAATCCCGTTGCACAACAGTGGGAATTCCAGTCTTGTACATTTCTTCTTGATCACTGTCTATAAGTGCTTCATGGTGTCACTGACTCTTCACCTCTCCTTCCTCATTTCTTCTGTCTTTCTTCTCTGTCTCCTCTATTGCCCTCTATTTGGCTCCCATAAACCTTACCGGACAGTCATTTATCGCACTGTGTCTCTCCGTGTGAACTGAGCTTTTCCTTGTGAATGAAGAGAATTCAGATTGGGATGTTCTAGTGTCCACTGGCTGCAGCACGGGTGAGGTGAAGCCAGACCAGACTTGGGAGGTGGTTCCTGAGCCCTACACGTCTTCTTTTACCAGACAATTCTGCAGGTTGGCTTGGAGAGTGGACTTACTGACCTTGAATCCTGGTAAAACCACATTAACCTCTGCAGCTGTGTAGAGTGGGGAAGGGTGAAGCCCTATACTCTTCAGCAAACAGCTGCTGAACTTCCTGTGATGCCTGCCACTGAGCTAGATCTGGGGACTGGAGAGATAAACAGCCCAGATCATGACTGTGAAGAGTTTGCTTCATGACCTGTGATGTTATGTGATGATCAGCAGGCTTATAGCAGGTTATCCTATGAAAAGCTCTAAATCATAAAGTAGGATGGGAAAACCTATATTCCTACCACTTAATATGCTGGTATGTATCATTCTGTTTTACTAAACTCATGCATGATTGCTCTATCTGCTATTGTCTATTTGCCTATCTTCATAATTTTTGTGCATAAATGGAATTATTTCATATGTATATCTTATCCTACAATTTGATTCTCCCACTTAGCACAGGCATTTTCAGGTTAGTATTTATAACAATGCTCCATTCTTCTTAAGGAGTACATTGTGTTGGTGAATGGATGTATCATAATTTACTTGATTGTTCTCCTTGTACACATGATGGTATATATATGCAAGCATTATCGTGGAATAAGTTTATAGATTACCAGGTATGCATATGTTAAAGAGGCAATGCAAAAAATGCCTTCCAAAAAAATTCTGTACCAGTTTGCATGTCTACAAACAGTTTGGAAGAGTTCCAGTTTCCTCTCCACCCCTGCAGAAGCTTTTGTTTATCAATATGAGGAGAGATGTTATATTTTACCTTTTTATTTCTTGAATATCTTATCACATTTTTCTGCCATTTGTATTTTCTCTATGAAAATACAGATTTTGGAAGGGGGGTGTTTTTTCTTACATTTGTATAAGGTTTTTGAATAGTGTGGCCACTGACCTAAGATCTTGTATGTTACACAGTATCTTTTCCTAGTCTGTCTCTTACTTTTTAATTTGATCTTGTTTGCCTCATTTTTGTTGTTGGCAGGCAGTAGCTTTTTAAAAAATTACTATTTTCTGTTCATAGCTGCACATTTTCCTTTATGGCGTCTGAATTTCATGTCCTTTTTTTTTTTTTCGGAAGGCCCTCTCACCACCCCAAGATTATAAAACCTAATACAGAACCTTAAATTTTACATGTATAGGGATGATTCCATTTGGTTCAGGAGTAATATTTTATTTAAAAAATACAGCCACCAAAGACCTTGAATTAACAAGGAGTACATATTTGTTAAACTGTTAAATGACATCCTTTAAAAAGAGGTTTGTTTACTGAAACATTTATGTTAGATTGAGTTCTCCAGACTTACGATAGCTCTGTATTTTCAGTCATGTCATTTGATCTTCTTCAAGAATGAAAACTTTTAAAAAAGTTTTTCAAAATCTTACTGTACAAAGGGTATATAGTTGGAGTAGTCTTGCTTTTTTTGGTGTGAGCAGATGTTGAACTTCTTGGTTCAGGATCCTGAGTCTGGTCAGCTCCCCATACCACATCAGGGCAGAGTGTTTCTAACAAGCATTCTCAACATTTTTTTTTTTCTTTTTACAGCCATACCTGAGGCATATGGAAGTTCCCAGGCTAGGGGTTGAATCAGAGCTGCAGCTGCAGCTGTAGCCACAACAACACCAGATCTGAACTACATCTGCGATCTACATTGTAGCTCACAGCAACGTCAGATCCTTGACCCACAGAGCGAGGCCAGGGATGGAACCTGCATCCTCATGGATATTAGTCGGTTTCTTAACCCACTAAGCCACAGTGGGAACTCCATGTTTTCTCAACATGTTGGATTTCCAGGTGCCGGGTGTCTGGGAGCTCATAGAGGAGTATAAGAGACCTCTCAGGGAAGGTACCGTGAGAATGTAAGAGATGGCACAGTTTAGGGAAGTAAAAATTAATGGTAGATGAAAGTGGCTCATTTTAGAAACCACATCCTGGACAGAATAACACTCCTTGGCCCCTGCTTCTGCAGCCCTGGCCCTGCCAACATCTGCCAAAGCTGCCTTCTTCCAGCCAGCCTTAGCCTTTCCTCTCCACGTCATACGGCTTTGCCAGTAAAAGTGCCTGCCTCAGGCAGTCTTTTAAAATATGTCATGGCCTTTCTCCTTGGGTATTTTGAAAGGGCTCAAAGAAACCAAGTTGGAGAACAGTTCGGAAGGCCAAATATAACCTGGTGTGTGACTTCTCCATGCGGTCTGGTAGCTACTAGACCCCACCTACGTGGGCATGAGCCAAACTGCTGGCATCCTTGAAGGTGGACATTGGGTGGCCTGAAGCATCTGCAAACCTAGTCCAAAAATGGCTTGGGTTCTAACTGAGATTTACTCACTGATCTTAACCACAGTTGGGCATCAGAGGTCTTGGGGATAAAGGTTTCAAGGCAGTCAGGGAATCACAGAGAATCCTTAGTGTCTTCAGGCTGAACCTCCTCTGATCCAAGATTGCCTTTCCACTGCTGTTTGGGGGCAACACAAACGCTCTTCTGCCTAAAAAATACCTCTGCTCTCTTTTTCCCTCTCATCTCCATCTGGCTGGGTGGCCCTTCTGTTCTACTTGAGATTCTCCTCTCACATTAGCCCCACCCAGGGGAACAAGCGGGGGTGATAGAGGGAGAAAGGCACAAAACAAAGGTGAATCTGGAACAGGCAAGGAACTTCTGCACATTATAGGAAGAAGCGGGCACCTCGCTGAAAAATGGGCAAATAATAATGGACAGGCAATTCACAGAGTATATTAGCTTCCTATAGCTGCCATAACAAAATACCCCAAAACTGGCAGCTTGGAACAACAGAAATTTATTGTCTCAGAGATCAGGAGGCCAGTTAAGTCTGAAATCAGGGCGTCAGCAGAACCAGGTACTTTCTTTTTTTCTTTTTCTTTCTTTTTGCTTTTTTTAGGGCTGCACCTGTGGCATATGTAAGTTACCAGGCTAGGGGCCGAATGGGAGAGCTACAGCTTCTGGCCTATGTCAGAGCCACAGCAACTCTGGATCTGAGCCGCATCTGTGACCTACACTACAGCTCACAACAACATCTGATCCTTAACCCACTGAGCAAGACCAGGGATCGAACCGCAACCTCATGGATCCTAGTTGGCTTTGTTAACCGCTGAACCATGATGGGAACTCCAGGACCGGGTACTTTCTAAAGCCTGTAGCAGGAGACTTTCTGGCTTCTTCCAGCTTCTGGTAGACCCATACCATCCTTGCCTTTGGCAGTACAACTCCTGTCTTCAAATGCTGTTCACCTTATATCTCTTCACATAGTCTAAACTGTGGGCACATCCATTTCTGTGTGCAAATTTCCTCTTTTCCTAAAGGGCACCAATCATATTGGAGTAGAGCCCATCCTAATGAACTCATTTTAACCTGATTGCATCTGCAAAGACCGTGTTTCCAAATAAGGTCACATCCTGAGGCACAGGGGTTTAGGACCTCAACATGCCTTTTCATGGGGGGACATGTTTAACCCAAGACATAGAGGAAGAGTTTCAAAAAGCTGAGAAGTTCATGAAGGGATGAGCAAAACCACTAGCACTTGGAGAAATGCAAATTAAAATGACACTTTTCTTGTACTAGCTTTGCAAAAATTAGAAAGTTGGTAATGCCAAGTGTTGGCTGGAGTGTGAAGACATAGAAGTATTTTTGGGAGGGGATGTAGACCAGAGCTTCCTTTCTGGAGAGCAACCTGGCAGGACTTGGTTAAATTAAAAATGTCCCAGCAACTTGGCTTCTAAGAATAGAACCCAGAGAAATTCTCATAGAGCGCCATTGTGGGACAGGCCTAAAAATGTTTACTCTAATCTTATTTTTGGTGGCGGGGAATTTTTTAGATGTCTTTTTGCATGTGTGATGAAATGTACAGCACTAAAATTTACTATTTTATCCATTTTTATGCATACAGTTCAGTGGTATCAAGATCATTCGTATTATACAACTGTCACCACCATCCGCATTCAGTTTTTATCATCTCTCTTTTTTTTTTTGTCTTTTGTCTTTTTAAGGCCACACCCATGGCACATGGAGGGTCCCAGGCTAGGGGTCTAATCGGAGCTACAGCTGCCGGCCTACACCACAGCCACAGCAACACCAGACCCGAGCTGCATCTGTGACCTACACCACAGCTCATAGCAACGCCGGATCCCTAAACCATTGAGCAAGGCCAGGGATCAAACCTGCAACTTCATGCTTCCTAGTCGGATTCGTTTCTGCTTTGCCACTACAGGAGCTCCAAGTTTTCATTTCTTATTAAGCTATCATTGGCTTATTTCACTTAGCATAATGTCTTCGAGATTCATCTATTTTGTAGGGTGGATCAAAATTTCATTTCCCTTTATGATTTAATAATATTTCACTGTAGACATATAGCACACTGCAGAAATATCCATATCGGGGGAGTTCCTGTTGTGGCTCAGTAGTAATGAACCTGACTAGTATCCTTGAGAATGTGGGTTTGATCCCTGGCCTTGCTATGGTGGTTAAGGATCCAGTGTTGCCCTGAGCTGTGGTGTGGGTCGCAATGCGGCTTGGATCTGGCATTGCTGTGGCTGCAGCGTAGGCCCCCAACTGCAGCTCCGATTGGACCCCTAGCCTGGGAACTTCCATATGTTGTAGGTGCGGCCCTAAAAAGCAAAAAAATTTAAATTTAAATTAAAAAAAGATCCATATTTGGAAGTTCCCTTGTGGCACAGCAGGTTAAGGATCCAATGTTATCACTATTGTCTTGGGTCGCTACTGTGGCTCAGGTTCGATCCCTGGCCTGGGAACTTCCACATGCATCAGGTGTGGCCCACCAAAAGCAAAATCCATATTCATCTGTCAATGGACACGTGGGTTGTTTCTAACTTTTGGCTATTTCAATTTTGAATAGTACTGCTGTGAACATTCACGTATAAGTATGTGAGCATTCATGTACAAGCTTTCAATTCTTTGGAGTATCTACCTAGCAGTGGAATTGTTTGATTATACGGTTACCTTTTATGGGGAACCATAACTTTGTGTAAATTTTTGTGGAAACACCGACTTGTTTTCCAGTCCAACTGCACCATTTTATGTCCCTACCAGCAATGTAGTAGGCTTCCAATTTCTCCACTTCTTTACTGGAGAAAGAAGTTACTTCCTGGTTTTTATTTTATTTTATTTTTTTAACAATAGCCATCCTAATGAGTATAAAGCGGTCTCATTGTGATTTTGATTTGTATTTCTCTAATGAGTAGTGGTGCTGAACGTTTTTTTCATGTGCCTCTGTACTTTTGTTAATGAACTTCTTGTGTGTCTGTAATTGCTTCAAAATAAAAATCTCATTTATATCATATAGAGATCTATCATCTATCCATTATCTGTCTACCTATTCATATATCCATACATGCCACAAAATAATATCATTTTGCAAGACACATGCGAATAAAAAGATACAGATTAAACAGTTTTGAACGATTGCCTATGAGGGGAAGTGAATGGGATTTGGAGATGAAGAGAATAAAGTAACAGAGGGCCATCGGGAGGACAAAGATGGTAATTGCTATGAATTGAGGAGAATAATTAACTCAAACCTTTAGACATTGAATCCCCCAACCCCCCCCCCCAAAAAAAAAAGAAAAAGAAAAGAAAAGGTAAGGCAGAGAAAAAACGGTTTTAAGCCCACAGTCTTTCCTGGCCTGCCCAACCTCATGCGACAGTGCTGGCTACCTGAGAAGCTGGCCTACCTTCCTGAGTCCTAAGCCCTCCTTTCCTGCAGGAGGAAAATCCAAGCTGGGAAGCAGTGGTGGGGGAGGGGGCCGTCTGGGTGGTCAAAATGAGGGTTTGCAGGAACCAGCAGCACCCAGGCTTTCTTCCCCTCCCGAAGCCCGCTGCGCCCTGGCCTCGGGCCTCAGGAATTCCTCTTCTCCAGGGCCCTTTCTGCTGTCACATCTCAGACATTGAAAGTCACTGTGCACTCCTGCCTCTGTTCCCCTCCCTGGACCAGCAAAAGCCCAGCCCGGCCAACGCTGGTACTGTGAGCTGCGGGAGGGAATCGCCCTCATTTGCAGGCGGAAAGAAGGGACAGATTGTTCTTGAAAAGGTGACCTCCATCGGTCTAAAACCCAGGGAGCAAATTAAAGTTAATTTTTCTCAGGAAGCTGCCACTTAGACAGCTTCAGTGGTGTTCTCTGGTATTTCAACATTTCCAGAGCCAGTTGAGACCAGTTTCTACAGATAGAAGGAATTTATTAAAGGATGGCATCAATATTTTGAAGAACTCAGAAAAGGTTAAACTGAAGGCTATATGTTGGGGAGAGGAGGAAAAAAAAAAAAGGCCTGTTTGTTTTAGCTCCATTTAAATACTTGGCTCCTTTTGAATAAATACCACGAATGGCACTTGCCAGAAATCAGCTTTAGGAGCACGGATGTGAGTCTCAGCCCAAAAGGCTGCACTGGAAAGGCTGACAGCTCTTCTAAGAGCGATTTCCTTCACCAGAAAGCGTGAGAGAAGACCGGTCTCCACTGTTTACTTTACAGCAGGGACACTTACATTTCTGCCCCACTTAGGAGATAAGGAGTTGGAAATCTTCTAGTTAAACAAGTTGGACTGTGTTTGGGGTGATCAGTGCTGAGCAGGGGGTAGGGCTGAGAGTCTCTGCACCCACCCACCCTGTGTCTCTGCGGGGTGGGCTCGGCTTCCTGATCTGCAGTTTTACCTCTTGGAACCTGCAAAGTGACTTGGCTCCAGCTCACCCCAGTGAAAGTCAATTTGGACTGGGGGAAACAAATTTGGAGATTAGAGGCAGGAATTCTCCTGGAAAATTCCAGGTGATAAATGCCCCACTGGAGCCGGAGTTTGCCCCTTCTTCTTTCTTAGCATCAGCACTCAGATCCGGAATAACAAACAAGCTGTATTAGCTTCAGGGGAAAATAAATACATTCAGGAATTCAAACTCCATTTCCCAATTTGCTTCCGAGGGCTGATTTTCAGTCTATAAATCAGCTCAAGTTGGTTTTATTGACATTTCAAAAATTGCAAAAACAAAATGTTGGGGAATAAATGAAAAAGGTGTATCATTGCAAAAAAGAACTATGACGTGTATTGCCTTTAACTAATCTCAGTTCAGCAGTCTTTAAGGCTACTAGAAAACCTAACATGTTCGTACATAATAGTACATATAAGCTAGAATAGAACAAAATCCCCATTTGCTTAGTGAATCTTATCGATGCTGACGTTTGAGGGGATGACCCAAGAACTGTATTGGCTGGATGCACCTGTTGCATCTGTTGGGTCTCACAATTTTTAGGAAGTGCAAGAAATCATGCAGGCACAGTGGCTTTTGAGAGACCTTCATAGCCTGGCCCAAACCAGACAATTGCAACCCAGGTTGAGGTGCAAAGAATTGAATAGGAGGAACTTACACACACACACACACACACACACACACACACACACACACACCCTGTTTTGGTGTGGCTAGTCTGGTGCTTGTTCCACCTCACTGAAATTCCCAGCATTCCGCATGATTTTGCATGAAGACGGTGCTGGGTATCACCAGAAATCCCAAAGCGGCTTAGTGGAATCAGAGACTCCGGGATCACGTGCTCTTCAGAGCACAGGTGTTCCCTGAGAAGAGAAATGTCTGGGGTTTAATAATTTGGAAGAGCCTGAATCCTTTGTATCCCTCTAAGGAATGTTCCTTAGCATTGAATATGCCACCCCCAAAATGGGCCATTTTGGCATGTGCATTATTTTGAGCTGAAGTCCATCAAGATCCAGCAGACTTGACAGGAGCTGTTACTTCTCCCTTCAGACCTAAAAGAATGTAGATAGGAGGTCTGACTCAGAAATAACTTTTTTTTGCTTCCCCATGGCATATGGGCCAGGGATCAGTTTTGAGTTGGAGTTGCAACCTACGCCATAGCTGCGGCAACACTGGATTCTTTCACTGGGCTGGGGATTGAACCCATGTTCCTATCTCTGCAGACACCATCGATTTGAATGCACCACAGTGGGAACTCTAGAAATAACTTTTTACCTGAATGACTATCCATATAGTAGCGTAAGTATCTATTACCAAAACCTGCTCTTCTTATGTCCTGTGAATTCCCTTTCTCTCCTCTGAAGCCCCAGGCCCGTGTCCCATCCCATAGCTCAGTGCAACATATAAGCCTCCTTTGCCTTGCTGCCTTTTTTATTTATTTATTTTCCTGTCTTTTTAGGGCTGCACCTGTGGCATATGGAGGTTCCCAGGCTAGGGGTCTAATCGGAGCTGTAGCTGCCGGCCTAAACCACAGCCATAGCAACGCGGGATCCCAGTCGTGTCTGCAACTTACACCACATCTCATGGCAATGCCCGATCCTTAACCCACTGAGCGAGGCCAGGGATCGAACACGCAACCTCACGGTTACTAGTCGGATTCGTTAACCACTGAGCCATGTTGGGAACTCCGCCTTGCTGCCTTTGAGTATCATAATTTTATATCACTCCTGTATGTGCAAAATCAAGAAATTGTTTTTCTCCTGTTAATTTGTCTTATGCAAGTTGAGTTATTGATACAATTATTGACAACCGAATTAATTCAATTGTCTTTTGTCAATTGAATTATTAGACCAGCCAAAGAACCTGGAAGGAGAGAAAGAAAAGTTTTCCTTCCAACAGCCTATTACCGTGTTGGAAGCCCCATGGCAAAGGAACGGGTTTAACTTTGAGGTGGCTTTAAGATGGTCTTCCAGAAGATAGCAGTTTGCAAAATGCTGCGGAGAGGTCAGATACGGGAGGATTTCCTGGGTTTGAGAAGGTCACCACTACCTAAAATATAGCCAGGGGAACTCCCAGAAAGAGCCTGGCAGACTCTTCCTTCCCATGGAGGTGAGGATGCTGAATAGGAGAAAGCAGGCTGTGTGGACTCCTAGGAGTCAGAATCCTTGGTAACGATCTTGAGAAATATAAATTGTCTTTTTTTTTCCTTTTTTTCTTTTTTTCTTTTTCTCCTGCACCTGTGGCATAGAGAAGTTCCCAAGCTAGGGCTAGAACTTGGGCCACAGCAATCGCCAAAGCTGCTGCAGTGACAACGCTGGATCTTCAACCGTTTGTACCACAAGAGGACTTTGAGAGATGTAAATTGTCTACTTGAGACAAATAGGCACCTGAGGAGCCCTGACTCCCAACTTCTGTTCAGCCCTGATGGGGGCCTTCCCGCAAGGAAGTCAGGAAGCTCTGTGTGAAGGCAAGGACAGTGACCTCAAAGGGTGACCACTCCTTCAGTTGGTCCAGGTCTCCCCCGGATTTAGCACTGAAGATTCCCAGAACCCCCCTATCGCCCTGAGCAAACCTGTACATTTAGTTTCCTTAGCTTTCTCTCTGGAAAAAGCAGATCATTCAGTTCAATCTCCTTTTGAAATGAAAATAACTGGAGGTTAGCTAGAGAGGCCGTGAAAGATTGCCTTTATCTTGGTAGTTCCCTCTCTGCTTATTTCTGTTACCCCTTATCTGTTTCCTGGTAGTAAATCTCTTGAAAGAAAATGGACTGTGGGCTCGCTCTGGGCTGGGTTGGGTGTGGTCGCTGGGACTCCAGGCTCACCCTGCAGTTGGCTGGGAAAAAAGGAAATCTCTAAGGCCTGGTTGGCTGATGCAGCTTCTGGTGAGAAGGGCACGCAGGCCACATCCTGTGGCCGGTGAAAAGGCAGAACAGGGTGTTTTGAGAGGGTCTGGGCCCTGAGTGGCCCAAGGGTGGGAGAGCCTTCCCCGGGGGCGCTCAGCCCAGCCCTCTTCAGGGGCTCCAGTGCCAGTGGGTCTTCCACTCTTCTCCCACATCGGACCTTCTTCCCCAGCATGTGCTTGGGTGGGTTAATCCCGTGCCGTGCCTGTATTCAAGAACCTGGGTCAAAACATTAAACAGTTGTTCTGAGTCCTTTTCACACAGCATTTCTTTTTTTCTCCCTTCTTCCCTTCTTTCCCTGCTTCCTTCTTCCCTCCCTTCTTTCCTTCTTCTTCTCTCCTCCTTCCTTCCTTGACTTCCATTATTTTTATTTTCTTTCTTTTTAGGGCTCAGTTTTGAAAGCCCCATCACCTTAAGGCCCAAGTGTCACTACTGCCCCCATGTGTATCACTGATGGAAGAACTCAGTCCCGGGATTATCCACACACCTGGGGACAACCAAAGACCTTAGGTTGCAGGCACAGACCTGTGGCTGAAAGGCCATTAACTAAACAGGGCCGGCGAAGGACAGACAGGTCAAGTACAGCAACATTTCAGAGCGGGTAGCCCAACTGGCATTTAGGAAGCCATCCAACTCTGGCTAACCAAGGATTTCCCTAAGACAGAACACCTTGATCATGTCTACGTACAATGAGCCAGTGCAGGTCTTTGTCTTTAGCTCTGATATACATACAAGGGCAAGTCTGTCTTATTCAATTTGAATTTTTAATGCCTCTTTAGAAGAGTAACTGGACCATATTTATTGGAATATATATGGGAATAAGAGCCGCATCACAATTACATGCATATCGGAATTCCCATGGTGGCTTAGTGGTTAACGAATCCGACTAGGAACCATGAGGTTGCGGGTTCGATCCCTGGCCTTGCTCAGTGGGTTAAGGATCCGGTGTTGCCATGAGCTGTGGTGTAGGTCGCAGATGTGGCTCAGATCCCGCGTTGCTGTGGCTGTGGTGTAGGCCAGCAGCTACAGCTCCTGTTAGACCCCTAGCCTGGGAACCTCCATATGCCGCGAGTGCAGCCCTAGAAAAGGCAAAAAAAAAAAAGACCAAAAAAAAAGCAATTATATGCATATTATAATTATATATGATGGTATAATAATATTTATTACATTTTACTATATACTAGGAATGTTCTAAGTATTTTTAACATTTTATATATTGGTCCCAAGTACCTTACGAATTATTATCCCCAATTTACACAGGAGGAAATGAAGACACAAAATAGACAACTTGCCCAAGTTAAGTAGCAGGGTTAGGATTTGAATCCAGACTGTCTGGTTCCAGAGCACTCTTATGCCCCTTATTTTATATGTCTCCCATTTATATGCATCTACATTTCATTATACTATAAGATCATCTGCTGCTGGTACAATGAAATGTGCTTTTATTTTATTTTTTTTAATTTAATTTATTTTTTTATAAGTTTTTTTTTTGTCTTTTTAGGGCCACACCCAGGTTAGGGGTCTAATCAGAGCTGTAGCCCTCAGCCTACACCACAGCCACAGTAACGCCTAATCCAAGCCACATCTGTGACCTACACCACAGATCTCGGCAACACCAGACCCTTAACCCACTGAGCAAGGCCAGGGATCGAGCCTGAAACTTCATGGTTCCTAGTTGGATTTGTTTCCACTGCTCTACGATGGGAACTCCCTGAAATGCACTTTTAATCTAAAAAAATATTCATTGTGGTATCATTTAATTTCTTTCTATTTAGGGCCACATCTGTGGTGTATGGAAGTTCCCAGGAGAGGGGTCAAATCGGAACCACAGCAACATCAGATCCAAGCTGCATCTGCAACCTACACCACAGCTGGCAGCAAGGCCCAGGATCGAACCCGTATCCTTATAGATACTTGTCAGGTTCTTAACCCTCTGAGCAACAACAGAAACTCCTATGATATCATTTTTTGAGTACTCAGAATTATTCCAGGGTTGCTAAATGTTCTTAATTACTAAATGTCCCCTATTAAATAGCGTGTGTATATATGGCAAAGGGCAATGTTTTGAAACCAATAATGTCTATTTCTCTCTTGCTTTTTTTTTGAGTAGCAGGATTTGACCTAGTTCATCCCAAGCATCCGCTTGTCTCGGATGCAGGCAGGTGAAGCATATTTACTGGGAGGTCTGTCGCATTACAGTGTGCATGCTGGGAAATATGAGAGAGCGTTCAGCTCCTGACAGACAAAAGAGAATTAAGAGAAGAACTTCCCTGGAGTTCCCTGGTGGTGCAGAGGGTTAAGGATCCAGCATTGTTACTGCTGTGGTGCAGGTTTGATCCTTGGCCCAGTGATTTCTGCATGCCCAAGGTGTAACAAAAAAATAAGAAAGAAAGAGAGATCGAACCCGCAACCTCATTGTTCCTAGTCAGATTCATTAACCGCTGCACCACGACGGGAACTCCAGTGTGTCGTGTTCTTAACATGCTGAGCCACAGCAGGAACTCCTGCCTCACGTGGCTTTGACTCAAGTAAGGAGAGAACTAAGCCAAGAGCAGAGGGAGGATGCTGTCAAACCAAGATGCTTATTAGGACCCTGAAAATATCCCTGGATCAATTCTCAGGCCTGTCCAGCTCAATCGGGGAGGCAGCTGTGCCAGTGGCTTCAGACAGGGAGCCCCGGGCTTGAGCTGCCCAGCTGCCTGGGATCTCACATTGCAGGAGGCTGAGCTGAGAGCCATGGGACCTTCCCCAGGCCTGCAACGGTGGCTGGAGGAGAGGAAAGGCCAGAGGCTCAAGAGTCCATAGCACTGAAGGTTGAGTAAATTTGTAGTGTGGGGTGGGTCAGCACATACGACCAGAACACTGCTCAAACCAGGAAGGACCAGATCATAACTTACACTAGTGAAAGAGTTCACCTGAGAATGATGCCAGATCACATAGTCACGTGGTCCTCCACCAAACGTCCCCTGTTTACAGGGGAGAAGTTAGGGAAGGTACAGGCTAACTGAGCCCCTTTATCCAACACTTCCCGGAACACCTTCATCCTAAGGCATTCTTTTTTTTTCTTTTTTATTTACTTACTTTTTTGGATCACACCCACAGCATATGGAAGTTCCCAGGCCAGGGGTCAAATCAAAGCTGCAGTTTTTGACCTACGCCACAGCCATGGCAACGCAGGATCTGAGTCATGTTTGCGACCTACACAGCAGCTCACAGCAAAGCCAGATCATTCACCCACTGAGTGAGGCCAGGGCTCAAACTGGCATCCTTGTGGTTACTAGTCGAGTTTGTTACTGCTGAACCACAATGGGAACTCCCTAAAACATTCTTGACATTATCAGACTGGATGTAGATTTAAACAGGTTTGGATATTTAGTTAAAATTTTTTAAATCGTTAAAGTCATGGGAGAAAGGCCAGATGCCTTCCAAAAATATTTTATTTTTTTTTATTTTATTTTTTTTTTTTGCCTTTTGTCATTTTATGGCCACACCCGCGGCATGTGGAGGTTCCCAGGCTAGGGGTCCAATCGGAGCTGTAGCCACTGGCCTGCGCCACAGCCACAGCAAAGCAGGATCTGAGCCGCGTCTGCAACCTACACAGCTCACGGCAACGCCGGATCGTTAATCCACTGAGCAAGGGCAGGGATCGAACCCGCAACCTCATGGTTCCTAGTCGGATTCGTTAACTGCTGCGCCACGACGGGAACTCCGCAAAAATTTTAAAATTACATTTTCCCTCTGTGTAAAGTTTGCAGTCCTGGAGTTCCCATCATGGCTCAGTGGTTAACGAATCTGACTAGGAACCATGAGGTTGCTGGTTCGATCCCTGGGCCTTGCTCAGTGGGTAAAGGATCCGGTGTTGCCGTGAGCTGTGGTGTAGGTTGCAGACACGGCTCGGATCCAGCATTGCTGTGGCTGTGGCGAAGGCCGGCAGCTGCAGCTCCTGTTAGACCCCTAGCCTGGGAACCTCCATATGCCGCAGGTGCAGCCCTAGATAAGGCAAAAAGACCAAAAAAAAAAAAAAAAGTTTGCAATCCTGATGCAGTATATATACCCAGGCAGATCCACTGTAGGGGAGGAAGAATTTTCCTCTACCCTTCAAAGGTTCTTTTGGCTGCTCTAATAATCAAATTGACACGAAACAGATTTCAAAAGACAAAACCAAATTTAATTTTTTACTTATGGAAATCCCACGTCATAAGAGGTTCAAAGACAAAGATAAAATGAGGTATGTATGCCACCCTGAGCTAAGGAATGGGATAGAGGCCTGGAACTTCCAAGGACGGGAATATAATTTCTACCAGAGTAGATGTTGGCTAATAGGGTGTTTGCCCTGCCGTGCAGATGGGGCACTCAGTTAAAATTTATTTTTGGTAATAACTCTTTTTGCGGGAAAGACCTTCAATTTACATTCTTCTAGGTAGTTAAGGGAGGGGCAGATTTTCTTCTGAACCCGTAGGGTCTCAGTTACCTTTAGCTCAAAATAATCCTCATGCAAAAGTAGCACATTTTGAGGAAGCTCCTTCTGAACCTCTTTAATATCAAGAACCACGCCTATAGTTATTCTTTGGTTTTCACTCTGCTTTGTGTCATTATTGTCTCAATGAAATGCTTTGCTAGCATCCACCACTACCTGAAGGCATTAGCTGTGTATACTGAAGAGAGAAACTCCAGTAAAGGGCCATTAGATTGACAGAAGAATAAGAATAGTCCAGTTAATGACAGCACCGTTTGGCATAAAGACTATTTTGACTGGAGTTCCCATTGTGGCTTAGCAGGTTAATAACCCATCATAGTGATCCTGAGGATGTGGGTTCAGTCACCAGCCTGACTCAGCGGGTTAAGGATCCAGCATTGCCACAAGCTGCAGCATAGGTCACAGATGTGGCTTGGACCTTGTGTTGCTATGACTGTGGTGTAGGCCTGAAGCTACAGCTCTGATTTGACCCCTAGCTTGGGAACTTCCATATGCTGCAGGTGTGGCCCTAAAAAGAAAAAAAAATATTATTTTGAGCTAAAGATACTAGAGAACCAGTAGAAAGAGCTCTTTATGGCCACCTCTTAACTGGCTAAAAATAAACTCCTTTTCTTTTATTTAGCCTAAGATTGTATATATGCCTCAGTTATCCAGTTGCCTCCTTAAGTCTCAATTCTTTGTGAAACGCCTGGGCATATATGCATACTTAATGTTTTTTTTTCTTTTTAATCCATATTTTATCAACACAGTTTGTGAGCCAAGCCACTGAAATAGGTGTTTCCTCCCTCCATCCCCATTTCCTATTCCCTGGCAACCACTGATCTATTTTCTGTTTCTACCAATTTGCCTATTCTGGTCTTTTCATCTAAATGGAATCATATGATGTGTGATCTTTTGTGTCTGGTTTCTTTCACTCAGCATAATGTTTTCAAGATTCATATGTGTTGTAGCACCTACCAGTGCTCCATTCCTTTTTTATAGCTGTATAATATGCCACTGCATGGATATACCATATTTTATTTATCTGTCATTCAGTGGATATTCGTGTTGTTTTCACCTTTTGGCTATTATGAACAATGCTACTGTGAACATTCATGTACAAGTTCCTGTGTGGTTTTTAGTTCTGTTGACTATATACCTAGAAATGAAATGCTAGGACATTTGGGTACTCTATGTTTAACGTTTTAGGAACCACCAAACCATTTTCCAAGTGGCTGTTCAATTTTACTTTTCCACTAGCAGTATTTGAGGTTTGTATAATTTCTCCACATCCCTGTCAAAACTTGTTATTGTTCTCCATTTGGATTATAGTCATCCTAGTAGATGTGGGTGGTGTCTCATTGTGTCAGCTATCTTGAAGTTTTCTAATAACATACCTTTTGAGTTGTTTGCAGACATTCTGTAGGTTTCTTATATTCTTCTTAGCAGTGCTTCGTTATTCTTTCTTTTTTTCTAGTTTTGTACTTTACTACTATTATACCTTTTGTGACTCTTAGATAAACACTTCCATTTAGACTTTTTAAGCAGGTGACTAATCATATGACTCTGTATATGGAGAAATTTAATTGCTTTACATATGGAGCTATTCATCTATGAAAGCCTGAAAACAGAGTTACTACAGGCCCTAGCGATTTCCTCTCTGGTGGCATGGGGTAATTTTTGTGTCCTGTCACAATCTATATGACAGATGGGGGACCAAACCTTACTCTGTTAATAACTTTACTTTTTAATTGAACTTTTACCCGTCACGGACTGAGGAACAGGTTATATAGCTGGTCCTGAGTTAATTACAACTGCCATTATTTTTTATTTGCAGTTCCTGAGCAAGCACTAAAACAGCAAGTTAAGTCACATTTGCAATAGGACCGTGACTCAATTAGTGTTTTTGAATAATAGGTGGTAGTAATTAAGGTCATGGCAATCACGGCAGCAGCAGCAGCATGTGGCAGCGTGGCTTCAGCAAAGGCTATTTTGTAACACGTCTCCAAGGAGGGGGTTGAAGGGAAACAGAATAAACCAGGTGTAAATCCTCTTCTTCATGTCTCTCACAAGGTGGAAGTGGAAATTCTTAAGAATATCATAAGCAATTTTTCAACATCAGTTTATCAACCTCCACTTTGGAAGCTCAAAATCCAACGTAAACCACGTAGGTCCTATGAGGTAGTATTTTTAGCCCTGTTAACAATGGCTATGAAAAGCCAGACTCCTGAAACTGAAAATCATATGTAAACATTAACATGCACACGGATAGCAGGGTGTGCAGGGGGAAACTGATAACTTTCAGAGTGACTTTGCAAACCCAGGCCTATAAAATCCCTTCCAGTCCAAGAGTAAGCGTGCCGTCTTAAAAAGTTGAGGCACAGCATGGTCAAGTGGCTTGGGTGTGATGCCTCTAAGAGGGGTCCTGGGTGAAGCCTCTTGTTCTCATTTTAGATTTCAGTTGCTTATATCACCATCTTTCCAGAGATGCAAGTACTTAGATGGCTTGGGCCCTTGCCTCCAGCCTGATATTCCATGCTGGTGATAGAAAATTTCTTTTGAGAATAAAGAAAAATTTAATCCACAGGATAAGATGTCATGAATGTTAGGAACAAAAGGAATATAAGAAAGGAAGCCCGGACTATTGCTCTGAGTGCTGTTTAAATGGCCGTCCCACCATTCTTGAAAGTGAGGTTACTGGAGGAGGGGCACAAGGTGTGGAGATGGACTGACTGTATCTGGGATCATCTCTTTTCTCCTGTGCCTGAACCTCCACACAGTGCTCCACACCCAGCAGCCCAGTCCTTGCCCAAACTCAGGGCCATGCAGTCATTTGCCCAAGTGTGCTTCTCTGAGCCATTTGTGGATAATTTTCCACAGTTTGCAATGATTCTATCTGGAATGATGTTGCTTGTGAAAAGACTTTGTGTCCTCTCAAAATGCATGTGTTGGAATTTCCTTCATGGCTCAGCGGTAACGAATACAACTGGCATCCATGAGGACATGGGTTCAATCCCTGTCCTTGCTCAGTAGGTTAAGAATCTGGCATTTCTGTGAGCTGTGGTGTAGATTGCAGACACAGCTCAAATCTGGCATGGCTGTGGCTGGCAGCTTCAGCTCCTATTTGACCACTAGCCTGGGAACTTCCATATGCTGCAAGCATAGCTTTAAAAAGACAAAAAAAAAAAGAAAAAGAAAAAAGTGTGTGTTGAAATTCTAACCTCCAAAGATAATGGCACTAGGAGTCAGGGACATTTGGGAGGTGCTTAAGTCGCAAGGGTGAAGCACTCCTTCGTGGGATTAGTGCCCTGATAAACGAGGCTCCAGAGAGATCCCGAGCCCCTTTCACCACGTGAGGACACAGGAAGAGTACTGTCACCAGAACATGACCACACTGGCACCTTGATCATGGACTTTCCAACCAAGACAGCATTTGTTACCACCTCCAGCTGTCTTGCCTCTATACCCATACATCAAATCCCATTTCATCATGTCTTGCTTGACCGCCTTCTTAATTCCTAGAGCATACATCTATATTAATCATTGGGCCGTCTTGGTCCCATTGGGCTTCTATAACAAAATACCATAGACCAGCCAGCTTAAACAGAAATTTATTGTTTTACAGTCCTGGAGGCTGCAAGTCTAAGATCAACGTGCGTTCAGGGTTGGTTTCTGGTGAAACTTCTCTTCCTTGTAGATGGCTTCCTTCTCACTGTGTGCTCACGTGGCCCTTCCTCTGTTTGCACATGGGGTGGAGGGGAATAAGAGAGATCTCTGGTGTCTCTTTTTCTTATAGGCACATCAGTCCTATAAGGATTAGGGTCCCAGCTCTATGACCTCATAGTACCTTAATTGTCTCCCTAAAGTCCCTATCTCCAAATATAGTCACGCTGGGGATTAAGGATTTAATGTATAAATTTGTGGGGAAACAGTTATGCCCATAACAACAAATAACTCAGTTCTAAGGGTCAACCAGTTCTGCTCATCTCAGAACCAACATTTGCTTGTTTTAACTCTTCTAATTCTTTCTAGTTGATCCTAAGAAAGGCAGAGGTGGGTCTTCCTTTGGTGGTCCTTTGTATTTTCTGAGAATACAAAATGGTGGGAGAATTTCCCTACCATCCCTGATTTCAAGAAACACAGGGCTTGAAGTTCAAATCAACACTAAAGAAAAGACCTCTAAATTATCGTTATCATTATTATTATTATTATTATTATTATTATTATTATTATTATTATTATTATCTTTTTAGGGCCATACCTGTGACATATGGAAGTTCCCAAGCTAGGGGTTGAATGGCAGTTGTAGCTGCCAGGCTACACCACAGCTCACGGCAATGCCGGATCCTTAACCCACTGAGCAAGGCCAGGGATTGAAACCTGCGTCCTCATGATGCTAGTCAGATTTGTTTCAGCTGAACCATGAGGGGCACTCCCTCTAAATTATTTTGATTGGTCATTCTTGTTATGACTTTTTTGAGCATATACCCCTGACATTTATTTATTAATTTATTTATAAATTATATACATATGCTATAGACTTGCTATATTATATTGTAAAATATATATAGAATGTTAACAAAATAATTTTAAGTTAAAGAAAAATAACTTGAAGCAAGTTGAATAATTGCTTCCTGCACTTTACTTTGGAGACTGCTGTCCTGCTGTCAGGATTTAATAGGGAAAAAAGAACAAATTTGGAACCACTAATTTTAGATCCTGTTTCTTCACTTATCATTTGTATCTTCTCCTCTGAGTTGCTGAGTTTCAGCAAAATAAAAGATCCAGGAGCCCCCAGGTAGCTCCAACAGGCTAAGATTCCTGACAGAGATTTGGTTCACTTTGGTACCAAATATATTTTGATGACTATACAAAGAATATTCCAATAGAGGAAGGGAAGATGCAGGTGGGAGAATTGGAGAAGTGGCCAGGGCTTTGACTTTATCTTTAAAGAGCCTTAGCATTCAAGGCCAAATCTTGCCCTTTGGTTATGAAAATTTCACAGTAGCTCCTGGTTGTTACCGACCTTAAGGGCTGTTAGAAAAGGAAAGTTAAATTTTATTTACTTGCAAATGAATCCAGGCTCCAGCAGGTTGAGGATGCAAACCCAGCTTGCAGTCCAGTCACTTAGAAGTGAATTAAAACACCATCCCCGGGGTAATGTGGTTTCACCTTGGGGGAGCCCTGGGAAAGAAAGGAAAAAAGCCTGGACCTCCGGAGTGAAGCATCTATTGTTATGCTAATTCGTCCTGAATAGGTGTGAGGATTTGGTTCTCAACTACAACTTCTTTTCTATAAGTTTTGGATGCTTGTTGCTGGATTACAGGGAAGGATTCAAGTAGGTTCTTACTCTGGACTCCTAAAAGAATCATATTCAAAAAAAGGATAAAATCACAACTCTCATACTAATATAAAAATGAACACATGCTAAAGATTTTTCTTAAATTCATGAGGTGTTAAAACCAGTTCAATGGAAAAGTACAAAAAGCACCAACATATGAGTACAGGAGTGTTGAAGTGAAAGCACCCCCAACCAAGCTCTTACTTTAGGAACAGGTAGTCAATGAAACTTCTAGGGATAGGACAGAATGCAAATATCTATCACAAAGAATTATTTTGCTTTGCTATCAGTCACAGATAATTCAGAATTTTAAACTAGCACCCTTGTGGTCGTATAACCCAGAGAGGAGTCCTCTAGAACCTAGACATGGTGTAATTTCCTCAGAAGCACAAGTCTGCTCCCATTGCTTCACTCTGGGGGTCAGTGCTCTGAGAATTAACATATGTCTTTTCTATCTAAGGAAGTATTGGTTGCTCCATTTTGTTCCTGCTTTGTCTAAAACACCCTCCTCCACCACCCCTCCCCTTCCCTCCTCTCCTAGTAACAATTTGTTTCAAATTAGCCAAGGGAGAAGAATGTGCACCCTGGTGTAGGCCCACAGTTGCAACTCGGATTCAACCCCTAGCCTGGGACCTTCCATATGCTGAAGGTGTGACCCTAAAAAGATAGATGATAGATGATAGATAGATGATAGATAGATAGATAGATAGATAGATAGATAGATAGATAGATAGATAAATAGAATTCACACTAGAGCTCCTTATAGGGTTCATTAGACTTGGTTGTCTCTGGGCTTTACCCATTCAGCATTTATTCTGTGTTCATAATTTCAGCTCAAGAGAATTCTCTAGGAGTTCCCATCGTGGCACAGTGGAAAAGAATCTGACTAGGAACCATGCGGTGTAATGCCCGCGGTCGCGAGACCCCCTCGCAACGAGCACACCAGAGTCAAAAGTCAAAGCCAAAATGGCAAGGGTCCTTTATTACAGGTTGGAACCTAGACCCCTGCGCACTCGTTACCGGTGACGCAAAGAGGTCCCGACTGCAGCAAGTACAGGGTTTTTATGGGCACACACAAACAAGTCCGGGGCTTAGGGGAGGTTTTCAAAGGAGAGGGACGCCGATTGGCTGATATTTGAATTGGGACACTGTCTGCTATATGATTGGCCTGGGATCGCGCGATCCATATTCAGCAAGCAAGCAGGTTTACAGAAGCAGATGTGGCGGTTAGTGACTGGCTATAATTGGCGCTCGCGGGACCTTTGAAAGTTGCAGACCTGGTGGGGATGGAAAATTTCCTAAATCGCAGCCTGTTATGTCTTGGCCGGTTTTATTGACCCTTTGTTGCGAAACACTGTCACAACTGATATTTAGCAAGCAAGCGATGTTACAGAAGCGAGAAGGGAGCGTTAAGTTTCAATTGCCTTAGGTTTCGTTTCTCAGCGGTTGCGGGTTCGATCCCTGGCCTCACTCAGTGAGCTAAGGATCCAGTGTTGCCGTGAGCTGTGGTGTAGGTCACAGACGTGGCTTGGATCCCGTGTTGCTGTGGCTGTGGTGAAGGCCGGCAGCTGCATCTCTGATTAGACCCCTAGCCTGGGAACCTCCATATGCCACGGGTGCGGCCCTTAAAAGCAAAAAAAAAAAAGTCTCTAAAATGCATGGATATAAGAGTTCCTGCTTTCAACAGACTGCTCACGCTGGCTTTGTGTTTTGCTAAGGAGAAAGATGCTAGATTCCCCTCCTTTCATGTCATAAAGCATAGGATTTTCTCTACGAGTCTTAGAGCAATAGAAGCAACAAATGTTTGAGGATCCACTTAAGAATTTTTTGAGCTAACCTTACTCTGAGAAAATGAATTTCTAATTAATACAAATTGATTTTCCAGGAAAGATTGTTTCTGTTTTTCTCCTCCTTTATTTTAGCATTGGTATTTGACTATAAACTCATGCCACCAGGAGCAGGACATGCTTTGATTCTGTCTGATGCAAGTCTTGGTTACAGGGAATAAAGTTGGCTACTAAAAGGTTGTCAATACCTTAATGGATAATAAATAAGTTCTTCTGATGCAGGTACCATGTCTTAGTCATTTTTATGCCCACTGAAATGACAAGCCCAGTCACTTGTACATGGTAAATGATTGATAAATGTTTACGGAGCTGAATTACTGCAGACAGGTGAGTCTTGAGATCTGATGTGTGCTCTTAATCTTTTGAGATGATTTCCAAGGACAATCATGAGTCTTTGGGGGAAATGTGTATTCATTCGTATTTGTAACTATATTCCTGAAGGTTTGCACATGGTTATTTATTTAACATGGCATAAAATCCAAGGACATAGTTCATTTATCTTCTGCTTTATTTAAGTTAGACTTAGGGAAAGCTTACTCAGTTTACTCCATTATTAATAAATAACTAATATATTCAGAAAAGAGGCTTAGATATGGGTGTAGAGCAGGGTTAATTCAAAGCAGGTAGACTTACCATATCTTAGTGGGTACTGTGTATTATAAACACTTTACATTAGCAAGTTATGGAGTAAATTTTATCTTTTTTTTTTTTTTTGGTCTTTTTGCCTTATCTAGGGCCACACCCGCGGCATATGGAGGTTCCCAGGCTAGGGGTCTAACAGGAGCTATAGCTGCAGGCCTTCACCACAGTCACAGCAACGCGGGATCCGAGCCGCGTCTGCGACCGACACCACAGCTCACAGCAACGCCGGATCCTTAACCCACTGAGCAAGGCCAGGGATCGAATCCGCAACCTCATGGTTCTTAGTCAGATTCGTTAACCACTGCGCCACGAAGGGAACTCCTGGAGTAAATTTTAAATACTACTCTGTCTTGAAGGAGCAAAATGGCCAGATCAATGACTGGTTGTTTTCGTGACTCTTATAAGAATTTATTTTTTTTGATTACTGGCAATTAAAGTTATGGCCAATAAACAACAGTGCTTCCTATACAACTGGAAATAGCGCGTGTGATGGTCATGCTTGAGTAAGTATGTAGCAATATGAAGTGGATGATGAAGACTGGAAGACAGTGGTCACTTCTCCACTCAAGATTTATTTTCACTGTTATTAGGTGAGAAAATAGATGTGAAGATTTCTCAGTCAAATCTAGTTTCTTGGAAATACAAATGATTGCCCCCATTGGTGTGCTCTGGAAATACAGCAATAGTTGCTGGATAGACCATGAGCTGACATTACATTTTAAAGATGGAGTACGGGCCTTTACTGTAGCCTCAGAGGAAAGGGAGGCTGAAAAAGAGCTGACTGCTGAGGTGTTCACCTTTGCATATAAATTTTAGGTCTTTTAATAACATGAAATGGTCTGTGTGTATTGAAATTCCACATTAGGCTCTTGCTGGCTGTTAGACACCCAAGTGAGTAAGGATGAAGGGATGAAAACCACAAGTTAATGTATTTCTTTACAGTTTGTAAGTTGATTTGGGGCATAGAAGATGCTGCAACTGGCTTTGAAGTTCATTCTGTGTGACTCTATTCCCGGCTTTGATTTTAGATGTACAGATGCATGTATAGTTTTCAGAAATGAATCCCAAGTCTGTAGCTCTGTTTGTTTAGGTTTCTTTTTTCCAAGCTTCTTTCCATTTAGAGAAAAAATAGGCAAGGCATAGAGAACCCTGATGTGGAAGCACAGGTGGGAAATCAGGGTTCCTGTGGAAGAGAATATGTGTTTGTGGAGAGAGGAAACATTCTGAAAAAAATGAGGGCAAGGAGAAGGTGATGCTGCCAAGGAATGGGAAAGTATGGCCACATGTGAAGTCAAGTCCAAGGTATGAAGCCAGGGTACCTGGGTTTTCATAGATCCCAATGACTCTTGATGCTGGATGTAGCAAGAGGAGGGCCTTCTTTCTTAAGCTTTTCCTCTAGAATATTTGGACAAATCCAGATTTATCTTTGCACCTAGAATCTGTCCTTTGAATCCACCTCTGAGCAATGCAAGTTGCCGGGTAAGTCTGGAATGACCCATGGTCAAGGTCAATATAAGTTTTTCTGGTAGGGCAACAGATTTATTTCATTTATTCTTTGGTAGATGAGAGAAAAAGGAAGGAAAATCTCATTTTAGTGCAGATATATGTGTAAAAAGTTGTACTTGAAGCAAAAATAGCAGAGCCCAGGTAGGCCTTTGTGCATTTCCTTTTGATTTATTTATTTATTTATTTATTTATTTATTTATTTTTTCTTTTTGCCTTTTCTAGGGCTGCACTTGCGGCATATGGAGGTTCCCAGGCTAGGGGTCTAATCAGAGCTGTAGCCGCCAGCCTACACCACAGCCACAGCAACGTGGGATCTGAGCCGTGTTTGCAACCTACACCACAGCTCATGGCAACACGGGATCCTTAACCCACTGAGCAAGGCCAGGGATCACACCCGCAACCTCATGGTTCCTAGTCAGATTCGTTAACTGCTGAGCCACGACGGGAACTCCCCTTTTGATTTTTTAACAGTCCTGAAGGTTCTTTTTAAGAGGAGGAGGTAATTACTTAACCAATTCAGTATGATCAGAGAAAAAATAATAATAACATCTAACACTTAATCAGTGCTAATATGGGCCAGGCACTTATCTAAGATGTTTACTCTTGATTGCTTTATGCAAACCTATGAAGCCGGAAAATGTAAATAGAGACCAAAAATTCAGGTAGCTGGATAGTTCTCCTCTTCTTCAATTATTTATTTTTCTACCTGGAAATTTGGGAGAATCTTTTCTAAAACTCTGAAAAATCACAGTTCTATTAGAAGATGTCCTGGCAAGGTCTAAATGGCACTCCTCTTTATGAATATTAAGAGATACAGCACTTACTATATTAACTGATACAGTGAACCTGCCAAAGTTTCACTAATGTGTCAGAACATACCAGCAACACTTTAGTTACTAATAACACCTCCTCTGGGTTCATCAGCATTCTGAAGGCATCTTGCTCTCCTCTGTCTTGTCCATATTCTGCTATCCTCATCCTCTACTAACTGAGACAGAGGTTTTCTCATCTGCTACATTTGGAAGGCAAGAAGGATGGATGGAGTGGGTCCAGAAAGAGATAAAAAAAAAAGAAGGAGGAGAGGACTCCACCAGAGCAAGAGTGGGAGCACCAGAAATAGCTGGCATTGAACCCACGTAGGCAAGGTCAAGTGGACTCATATAGGAGAGCCTGAGCTGCATGTGGGGTGACTTTAGGGGCCTCTAAGTATGAGGCTGATTTGTGTCTTAGTTTCCTATTGCTATTGTAAAAATGTACCAGAGTTGTAGTGGTTTAAAACAACAGAAACTGGAGTTCCTGTCCTGGTGCAGCGGAAACGAATCCGTCTAGGAACCATGAGGTTGCGGGTTTGATCCCTGGCCTTGCTCAGCGAGTTAAGGATCTGGCGTTGCAGTGCGCTGTGATGTAGGTGGCAGACTTGGCCTGGATATGGTGTTGCTGTGGCTGTGGCATAGCTTGGCAGCTGTAGCTCTGATTTGAATTCTAGCCTGGGAACCTCCACATGCCACAGGTGTGGCCCTAAAATAAATAAATAAATAAATAAATAAATAAATAAATAAATAAATAAATAAATGAAATAAAAAACACAAACTTTTTTTTGGTCTTTTTTGTTGTTTTTTTAGAGCTGAACCCTCGGCATATGGGGGTTCCCAGGCTAGGGATCTAATCGGAGCTACAGCTGTCGGCCACAGCCACAGCTCCAGCAACGCCAGATCCAAGCCACGTCTGCAACCTACACCACAGCTCACGGCAACACCGGATCCTTAACCCACTGAGCAAGGCCAGGGATCAAACCCACAACCTCATGGTTCCTAGTCGGATTTAGTTCCGCTGAGCCATGACAGGAACTCCCACAAACTTATTCTTTGCACAGTTTGGAGGAGAGAAGTGTGAATTGAGTCCTATGGGACCAAAATCAAGGTGTTGGCAGGGCTCCAGGGAAGAACTCATTCCTTGACTCTTCTTTCTTCCAGATGCTGCAATCATTCCAATGTGTGCTGCCATCCTCACCCTACCTTCTTCATCCTCTATCATCAAATCTCCCTCTGTTGGCCTCTTCTAGGCACACGTGACTTCCAGTGCTTATGTGGATAACCCAGGATATTCCCCCCATCTGAAGATCATTAACTTAATCATACACAAAGATTTAATTACGTACATTTATGCACACGAGTTCACAGACAAATGTGTCTCAAGGTGGCGATTAGAATTTGGGGTTTATGTAGCATCTTAATAGGGAATGAGGAGGGGCAGGTAGGTGCTTTTGGGAGAAGGCGTGACTTCTTGGGGGATGGGAAATAAAGGGGACTGTGGGAAAACAGATAACAAATAGGATGTAGGAAAATATATGGAAGATATGCTAGCTCTGTGGCAACGACTTTTGGGGTGTGGTGCCAACTTCTCCTTTCCAGGAAAGGATTGGAGTGCTCTGGAGAGGGGATTTATGACAACCGAGTTCTTTGGGGAGGCTCTGTTTTTAGGCAGATACAGGATTTAGGAACTCAGATATCTTCAGTCAAAATAATGTTCATGCCACAACGGCTTATTCTGGACACTTTAGTGCCTGTAGGTCTGCAGGGTTTGGCCCAGCTCAAAGCTCATCACTTTTGAGTCTTCTGCATACAGCCTATACACGTTCCTTGTTAAAACCCATTCATGTTACATGGAGAGAAATAAGCACATAGTTTTGGGCTAGTGTATTAGCAGGGCTGTCTTTAGAATTAAAAAGTGTATAACCAGTTAGGTCAGAGAGGAAGAAAACCAGGGCAGAGCACAGACTATATTCCATCTATAATCCATCATTTAAGGTTAGAAGAAGCCCTTTGTGGAGCCAATCTATACCACACTCATGGGCACTGGTCCTGGCCTCTTTGCCAGGATTCTGTTGCTGCCCGAGTCCCAAGGCTTGGGCCGATCTGCCAGTGTGTCCTATTTCACTTCTCCCCCATCTGGGTCCTGGGTCACTTCCTAAACCTTCCCACTTGAACTCACACATCTGATCAGCTATTCTTATATATTCTATAGGAATCGGGGGGTTAAATTCTTCTACTCGTTTAAAAGCGTATACCTTTAGTTACAGAGTTCTCCTAAACTTTAGTAATCTAATCACTAATCTTGGGAAAATCTCCCTACTTTCTCTGAGAATACTACAGCAGTGAGTCACCAGAAAAACGCCAGGAAAGGCGAGGTGGCTGGGTCTGGTCCCTGGGCTCATCATCCACTGGCACGTCCATTATCTCTGCAGGAAGATGACCCAAGGTTTCCTTCAGACAATAAACAGGATATTGGTGGGTGGCCCCAAGGAGGGCACAGACTCTGAACTGGAAGATGACAGGCCACTGAGGAAGGGATCCAGGGAAGAGTGTTTCTGTGATCAGGGCGACGGCAGCATTAAACAGTAAAGACTAGTTTCCTCATGCTGCCCCAGTATCCCTCTACTGTCACAGCCACATTCGAAAGTGCAGGCTTACTTACTGCCTGTTTGCTTCACTCTTTAGCTCTTGAAAGCTGGTTTCCATCACCACCGCTTTACAGTAATTTTCATTCATTAGCTTTCACAAATGATCATGTCCCAATCCTTAAAAGCGGAGATGTCAATCACTTACTGCTTCTTTGGGACTGTTGATTGTTAGAGGTTGAATTGTGTCCCCCTTCCAGAAGATGTGTGACACCCTCACCCCCAGTGCCTATGAATGTGACCTTCTATAGAATAGGGGCTTGCAGATGTGATCAAGTTAAGGTGAAACCACTAAACCCTAACTCCAATATGACTAGTGTTCTTATAAGAAAAGAAACAGAGGAGTTCCCATCGTGGCACAGTAGAAACGAATCCAACTAGGAACCATGAAGTTGCAGGTTCGATCCCTGGCCTCACTCAGTGGGTTAAGGATTCAGTGTTGCCATGAGCTGTGGTGTAGGTTGCAGACACAGCTTAGATCCGGCATTGCTGTGGCTGTGGCGTAGGCCGGCAGCTGTAGCTCCGATTAGACCCCTAGCCTGGGAACCTCCATATGCCAGGAGTGCAGCCCTAAAAAAGCCAAAAGAAAAAAAAAAAAAGGAACAGAGACACAGAGGGAGAAGATGGTGAAGCGACAACAGAGGTAAATAGGAACAAAGCAGCTGCAAACCAGGGAAATCCAGGGATCAGTGGCGACCAACAGAAGCAGCAAGGGACAGGCAAAGAGTCTTTTCTCCCGGGATCAGCGGGACCATGATTCTGCAGACACTGTGGTTTTGGACTTCTAGTCCCTAAAACTGTGAAATAATCAGTATCTGTTGTTTCAAGCCATCCTGTTTATCACATTTTGTTAGGGCAGCCCTAGGAAATTAATACACTAAACTTTAACAGATTATAATCCTACAGGGTCCTGGTTGTCTATCCCCCTCTCTGAAATTTCTCCTAACTCCTTATACGGCTCCTCTTCCTTTTCCTGTTCCTTAATGAAAAGTGCTGACCAGAATCCTGTACTCAGATTTTCCATTCTCCATTTGCATATTTGATCCCCTCCCTTGTTTCTAAGATTCAAGACCCCCCTCCCCCCACCACCGCCGCTGCTTCAACACAAATGGAATGAATTTCAAAATTTAACCTCTCCCGAAAGTTCCCTTGTGGGGCCGTGGGTTAAGGATTCAGGACTACCTCACCTGTGGTGCAGGCCACAACTGTGATGCAGGTTCGATCTCTGGTCCAGGAACTTCCATGTGTTGTGGGTACAGCCAAAACAAAACAAAAATTTAATTTCTCCTGAGCATGTCAAACTTTTCCTTTCTTTTTTTACTTGCTGCAGAATATATTCAGCCTGATGTCTTACATGAATGTTTTGAATTCATTATTTTTGTTTGTTTGTTTGTTTTGGCTTTTTAGGGCCACAACTGTGGCATATGGAAGTACTCAGGCTAGGGGTTGAACCGAAGGTGATGCTGCTAACCTACACCACAGCTCACGGCAAAGTCAGGTCCTTCATC
The DNA here is from genome assembly GCA_004024745.2 of Catagonus wagneri. NCBI lineage: Eukaryota > Metazoa > Chordata > Mammalia > Artiodactyla > Tayassuidae > Catagonus > Catagonus wagneri. The sequence continues at coordinate 654,563 of PVHT021183529.1, read as the reverse complement.
CACTGAGCGAGGCCAGGGATGGAACTCTTGTCCCTGTGGATACTCATCAGGTTTGTTACCACTGAGCCACAACTGGAACTCCTTGAATTCACTATGTTTAAAACTAAACTAATTTCCAATGAGATCTACCCCGGTCACCGCCCCCTTCTCATTCCCCTGACTTCCTGATCTGTCCATAGCTCAGCGGTCATCCTTCTCTGAAACCTGAGAGTCTTGATCTGAGTCTTTCTTCTCCTCATCCCTAACCAATTGCCAATTCCTACTGCTATTACCTCTTGTCTCAAATTCCTTCTAATTTTTGTCACCATTCTGATCATTCGTCTGGTCCACAGGCCCACCTCGCTGCCTGTCTTATCACTCACTACTCTTCCTTGTACACCTCTTGAACTGGGCTTCGAGAAATGCTACAACCTTGTCTTAAGATCTTGAGAGCTCCAGGATGACAAGAGAATCTCCAGTTTCTTGCTCGGGAAGTCACAGTGCTCCAGAGACCAGGGACAAGATAGAGGTGGCAGCCTGCCCAGCATCAAAGAACGTGGGGGCTCAGGGGAGAGAACGAAAGCCAAGAAATGGGGGAGGGAGGCACAGCTGGCTCTGGTCACTGACCTTTTCCAGCTAGCTCTGTGCCTTTGGATTTGTCCTGATCCATGGACTCTGACCCTCACTTCGTCCATGGCTCCACGGTAAACCTTACTTCCCACTCCTGTACCTGCCCCTCCCAGCCTGAGTACTGGGAAACAAAAAATCCTGCTAAAAAAAGACCTCTTCATACCAAGAGAAGATAAAGGACATGATTTATCTTTCTTTCTTTCCCTTTTTTTTTTCTTTTCCGGCTGCACCTGGAGCATGTGGAAGTTCCTGGCTCAGGGATCAAACCTGAACCATAATAGTGACAAGGATGAATCTTTAACCACTAGGCCACCAGGGAAGTCCAATGATTTATTCTTGAGAATGCATTTCAGATTATATGCAGGCAGGCAGTCTGCAAGAGACAAGTTAAGTCTGCACAGAATTTCACACAATTTATATACAGTAAAGTAGAATAAAGAACAAGTAACACCTGTCTTATCTCCTCCAGAGACAAATGAACAGACCTGGTATCAGTCTCCTGTGCTCCTGAGATTCCTGAGCTCATCTCCAAGGTATGTGTTTGCAGTGCCAAGTTCAGAAGGCCTGTGACCTTGCATTGTAAAATCAAAAGGTCAGGGCTATTACTGGAGCTATTATGTTTTCAAGGAAACATCTTAAAAGGGGGGCTGAAGAGTCAGCTGCCTACTTCCCTTTTACTAAACAAAGAAAATTTTATCACCTTACCCTTGCAGCAATGAATTCCTGTGTATTAGATACACTATATTCAACAGACTTAGGAGCGGTACCTTATTTTTTATTTTTTATTTTTTTGTCTTTTTGCCTTTTATCTAGAGCCGCACCCACGGCATATGGAGGCTCCCAGGCTAGGGATCTAACAGGAGCTGTAGCTGCCGGCCTTCGCCGCAGCCACAGCAACGCGGGATCTGAGCCACATCTACAACCTACACCATAGCTCAAGGCAACGCCGGATTGTTAACCTACTGAGCAAGGCCAGGGATCGAACCCGCAACCTCATGGTTCTTAGTCGTATTCGTTAACCACTGAGCCATGACGGGAACTCCAGGAGCGGTACCTTATTCTATTAGCACGTTTATAACCATGACTCAGCCCCCTTGAGGAAGAATGCCTAAAACTCATAGGAGGGCACCCCATCCTTCTCCTAGGGGTCATCTTGATGCCACAGCCTTCTTCTAGAGCTGACTGTATATTAGCTTCACCTAGGGAGTCAAAAATTTGGAGCATCTTGGCCCCTCCTCTGGACATTCAGATTACTTCCTCTTGGGTGGGTGTAGACACTTTTTAAACACTCCCTGGTGGATCCTAATGTATAGCGAGGTGGAGACCTGCGTTACGTCAGAAAGGATTGGTGCCAGAACCTGAGAATGCTTTCTGGTATCCCTGTTGAATAAATGTCTTTCTTTGACTCAAATCAAAATTCTTTCTCTAGCTAGATCCATTAGAGGCCTCTCTTAAAATTTGGACCTGTGGCTGACTCAGGTCACCCTGTGGACCCCAAGCTGATAATCTCGGGCCAGTTCCCAAAGCCTCCTCAGGACAGATATCAGGCAGTAATTATCACGAACTAAGGTTTTTGTTTTCTGGCTACACCAACAACATGCAGAAGGGATAGGCTCTCCAGGCCAGGGATTGAACCCATGCCACAGCAATGACTCAAACCACGGCAGTGACAACCCCAGATCCTTAACCCACTGAGCTACCAGGGAACTATGAACAAAGGGTTTTTGATGTGCTAAATCCATCTTGGGGGGATTTTCTCTGTGAAGACAGTAGTAAAACTGAGCCTGGAGTAATGGTGATTGCACCTTAGAAATTAATTTTATTTCTTTTGGTTCCGTAGGGGAGGAAAAATTTTTTTTCCTTCTATCTTTGAAATAAATGTCTAGACCGAGGATGGAGCTACTCCTGCCTGGGGTGCCATGTCAACAAATGGAAACTTGGCTTTTGTACCTCTGGAAAATGCTCCGCTGGACAAGAAACATGCTATATTTGATAGGGATAGAGTAAGATAGTTACACAAGTAGTTGCAGAAGTCCCAGTAGGGGACCTTAGATCGAGAGGAAAGCCTAGAGGATTTTGGGAGAACACTGTTAGTTAATAATTTCACAAGAAAGCCATCAGAATGTCCTGGATTGAAACAGGTCTGCTTAACTATAAAACTGTAAATAAAAGCATGAGCTATGCCTCAGGACATTAAGTGAAAAATAAAATGAGGTCTGCATTCAAGCTCAGCAAGATAATGATTCTCAGGAGCAAGGACAGGAATTTAAGGGAAAGATGACATTCCAAAGTAGGAGACCTTCATGATATGGAAACCTGAGATGATTCCACATATTTCTGGCATATGTTACCATCCTTCTGCTGATCTGACTAAGCGCCATGACAGTCCTAGTGACCCCATTGGGTCAAATCCTCTCTTAACCAGTACGAAGGAGGACCTAGTGATATAAGCCTGACGTCTAGTCAAAGAACAAGGAAGAAGGTGGTCTTTCCTCACTTTCCTTGGATTATAAAAATGTAGCCCACATAATCCTTGGGCAGCCTTCTTGCCTGGCTGCTTGTATCCCCCGCAAGCATCTTAACTTAGTAAATCTGTTTCTTGCCTGTCACTGTCTCTTGCTGAATTCCTTCTGCACTGAGACACAAAGAACCCGAGCCTCACTGAGTCCAGACACCAGGTGAGAAATTCTAATTAAAAAATCATGGGTTCAAGTCCCAATTTGGGTTTTGGCTGGGTTTGAGTCAGAGATCTTTCTTTCTTTCTTTGTCTTTTTGCCTTATCTAAGGCTGTACCCGCGGCATATGGAGGTTCCCAGCAGAGGTATTTCAATTTCATTTTCCTTTTCTTTTTGTCTTTTTGTCTTTTTAGGGCCACACTCGTGGCACATGGAGGTTCCCAGGCTAGGCGTCGACCTGGAGTCACATCTTCCGACCCACACCACAGCTCACGGCAACGCCGGATCCTTAACCCCCTGAGTGAGGCCAGGGATCAAACCCACAACCTCATGGTTCCTAGTCGGATTCGCTTCTTCTGTGCCACAATGGGAATTCCTCAGTTTCATTTTCATTTAGCCAGTCCTCAAACTCCAAGTCTATTCACTGTCATTGGACTTCCTTATTCCCCTGACTCAACTACCCTGAACCAAATAAGATCACTAGGCAACCAAGCAGCTGAAAAGGCTGAATGCCTTCTAATTTACCCTGTAAAAACCCTCTACACTGTAACTTGGAACTCATCGCTCCTATACATAGCCTTGAGTCTCTCAGCTTGCAAGTCAAAGCTCTCCCAATTTTAACTCATCTTTCCATTTTGTTTTACTTGGTGAGCAGATTTTGGTTTCTGACATACATTTGTAGTTTCTCAACTGGGGCCCTACAACCAAAGGCAGATAACAAAAGAAAACCAAACAGGCATTGTGGCCTGTTATCAACATATTCATGCTACAAATAACACGTGGGTGTACCCAGATATGAGTTACTTAAAGAGGTGATTAGAACTTTGGTTTAAATACCAACAAAGGAAAAACGGTTTGGAGACTTCTCATTGGGGGGAATGAGTTATAGAAGATGGCAAGGAAAAGTATGGTGAACGAGGTTTTAAGTCAGTGTTTTGATGGGTCTTTTGTGCTTAAGAGTCACCCTTCTCTTCCAGATACAAAGAGATGTAAACAGATGGATGTGAGAATTAACATATGTCTTTTCTGTCAGAGGAAGTCTTGGTTACTCCATTTTGTTTCTGATTCATCTGAGACACCCTTCTCCACCCCCTTCTTTCTCTCTTCTCCCCAATTTGTTTTAAATTAGCCAACTGAGAAGAATGGGCGCCCTGACCCGACCAGTGGGAGGCGGACAGGTACACCACCTGCGTTAAGGATAAATGGGGGGGGTCCTTCCCTCTTTCGCGTGCACTTTTGAGCACAAGCACCTTTCTTCTGAAGTAAAGGCCCTTGTTGAGATCTCCCTATGTTCATGTGTCTTACTTTCCAACACTGACGATCTGAGCCAGAGTCATTTTTCTCCAACATGGAGTAGGGGTCCCTGGAGAAAGAGAATCAGGCATGGCTTCCTTGATGTAAGACAAGCCATTTTTTGGCCCAAGACTTTTTGAGATCAAAGCCTGGCCACAATGCCTAGCCTTGAACTGGTCTCAGAAATCAGAGATCTTTTTTTTTTTTTTTTGCCTTATCTGGGGCCACACCGGCGGCATATGGAGGTTCCCAGGCTAGGGGTCTAACAGGAGCTGTAGCTTCTGGCCTTCACCACAGCTACAGCAACGCGGGATCTGAGCCGCGTCTGCAACTTACACCGCAGCTCATGGCAACGCCGGATCCTTAACCCACTGAGCAAGGCCAGGGATCGAACCCGCAACCTCATGGTTCCTAGTCAGATTTGTTAACCACTGAGCCACGATGGGAACTCCAGAAATCAGAGATCTTAAGGGAAGTAAAGGGATGCAGAAACAAAGGAAAAGCAGTCAAGAAGCAATAGTTCAGCAATAAAACAGTCCTAGTTCCTCCTTAAGGGATATATGTAATAATCTGTTACAGTCTTTGAGTTCTTCAGGGACTGAGGCCCCACCCAGGGGAAGGATGGTAACATCAGGCTGAGCACAAGACTCCCGGAGCCCTGCCCTGTTACCTCACTACCAACCAATCAGAAAAAAGCCACACCCCCTGCAGCCCTCACCCCAAATTTTGCCTGTAAAAACTTCTCCGCAAAAACTATCAGAGAATTTGGAGGCTTTGAGCATAAGCCATCAGTTCTCCTTGTTTGGCCCTTCAATAAACATTTTTCTGCTCCTAACTCTAATGTTTCAGTTTGTCTGGCCTCACTGTGTGTCAGGTACATGAACTTGCATTTGATAACAAGGGTTACTGAAGGGGAGAAGGATTTGCTACCCCAAAATATGCCTATTTGGCAGAAGGATTATTTGGGGCTAATTAAAAAACAAAAACAAAAACACAGAAGACATAGGAACCGTTCTGAAATCTGAATAGAAATTATCCTCTTGGAGTTCCCGTGTGGCTCAGCGGTTAACCAATCTGACTAGGAACCATGAGGTTGCGGGTTCGATCCCTGGCCTTGCTCAGTGGGTTAAGGATCCGGCGTTTCTGTGAGCTGTGGTGTAGGTTGCAGATGCGGCTCAGATCCCGCGTTGCTGTGGCTGTGGCGAAGGCCGGCAGCTACAGCTCCTGTTAGACCCCTAGCCTGGGAACCTCCACATGCCGTGGGTTCGGCCCTAGAAAGAAATTACCTTCTTGTGAGAGACATTTACAGTTTTGAGGGAAATCTTCAGTTGTAAGGGTGTCTCTCCAGACCAGGAAGAGGAGGACTAAATCTCAAGCAGCTCATCAATTGAGAAGGCAAAGAATTTGATCTGCATAACAACCATGACCTGGTTACTTGTTACTCTGCTCTTCCAGGTCACCTCCTATTTCTAACTAGGCCTTCCTCCACCCCTTCACGTCTTTCTAGAACGGAATTTGGTATTTAAGTTGGTGACTTGAGCCATTTCAGAGTCACACATAGTTTTCCTCGGTATCTCCCGAGTATACAGGAGGCATAGCAAATGTCTGTTTGTTTTTTCCCTATTAATCATTCTTTTATTGCAAGAGCATCTAATTAAGGGATTGTGAGTTTGAGTCCCAATTTGAGGTATATTGTTTCAGAAGGGTAGAAGGAAAAAAATTTTTTTTCCCCTGAAGGACTTTTTGCCACTTCATTTTTTTTTTTTTTTACTTTTTAATTGAAGTGTATACATTTTTTATTTTGTAGAAACTAACTGCTTAAGCTCCAGTCCTTCAGTCTTTAAAACATTTTTTTCTTTTTCAAGAATATTACACTCCAAATACCCCTCTTTGACATATGGACTCTTTTGAGTTAAAAGCCATTAAGAACAATTAGATGCAGAAAAAGTTCCAAAAACAGACAGTCATGGCTCAGCAGAAATGAATCTGACTAGTATCCATGAGGGCACAGGTTCGATCCTTGGCTTTGCTCAGTGGGTTAAGGATCCAGCGTTGCTGTGAGCTGTGGTGTAGGCTGCAGATGTGGCTCAGATCTGGCATTGCTGTGGCCGTGGTATAGGCCAGTGCCTACTTCTCTGATTCAACCCCTATCCTGGGAACCTCCATATGCCATGGCAGGGTTCCTAAAAAGCAAACAAAACAAAACAGAAAAAACTGACACAAGTTATCCTTTCATAACTTATGGAACTTACCCTTCTGTAAAGGAAATTTGCATTTATAAAGACGTCCCCCCCACACTAGAGGAGGAGGACTTTGAACTCTCTTTAAGCAGAAGTCTGCATAACCCATCCTCCTAAATAATCCTTATTTACCATACTTTCCTTGTCACCTTCCATAACTTGCCTCCCCCACCCAGCAGGCCCAAATTCCTTTTCCTTTGTTTGGGCTAAGATGGTATATAAATCTCAGTAATCAGGATGCCTCCTTGAGTCTATTTCTTTGTGAAACTGTTGCAGAAAATCAGCCTCTGTGGCTGGTGATGAATTGAGATGCAAAGACAGAATTTTGGGTAAAGGAGAAAAAAATAGCTTTCTTGCTTTGCTAGGAAAAGGGGGACCACAGCAGGCTAATGCCTTGAAAATTGTTTTTCCCCATCCACACACCTTAGAAAGAATTGTGAGGAGTTGTATAGTAAAGAGGGAAAAAATAGGTTTTCAGGTAAGAAGCAGGATTGAGATTGTGAACTGAAGTTTGGCATTTGCCATCAGCCTCTTAAATGGCAAGAGTAAACATGAGCCACTGCGGCTGCAAACCCGCAGCACCCCCTGAGCAGAGCTCAAAGTGGAGACCAGTAGTGAGGCACTCTGTGCTCTGGGAAAACTGCAAGAACAGGTCTTTAGATAGTCAGATATTTTTTTAGGAGAAGATTGTGTGTGCCCAATTCTTGCATATCCTCACACTTAGAAAAACACTAAAATCCTTCATGGTGATTGTAAGAAATTGGTTTAGCACGGAAAGAGGGGAGAAAGAAATGAGCAGGGGATACATGCAAAAGGCGGCGATCATGATTTATGGAGAATTTGGCTCCCGGGTGAGGTTCCGTGACTCTCGGGCATGGAGTCAGGGAAGTCGCGCCTGGGTTGGGAGCGCGGGGGTTTTTAAGCCTAGTTGGTTCCGGGTCTGGATCTGGGTAGTGCCTTTGCCAAATTAGGCAAGGGACCACCGTGTCCCTAGGTGATTGTTCGGGGGTAGGCGTTTGGGGGCTTCCCGGGTAGGTGTGGCTTCGATCGTCCGTTGGCGCTGGTGGGGCTGGCGGCCTCTCTTCCCGCGCAGGCTTGTCCGTTCCTCACGGGGTCTGTTTGATATGAGGGGTCTCTTTGCCATTTGGGGGCCACTTCCTGTCTCCGCCGGCCTAACAGTGATGTCTGCTCCCTGTGACTGGTAGTGACCTTCACGAGATCAGCAACAAACTTTTGTAAAATGTGTGTATGCTGCATACACCTCCCCTCACCTTTATCGTATCCTGATATTCCTCCTTTTCTGCCTTGGGTGGTATTTCAACTGGTCTGTAGTTAAGGATAAAGAATGTTACAGTCATCTGTAAATGCAGTCACCTCCAAGGGTGAGAGTCTGTGAGTCCTGCAGGCTATGAAAACTCAGGACAGTTGCCATGATAGCTGATATGCATATCAAAGGAATGATTTCAGTGAGCCCAGGCCTCTTTTATTCCTGATGCCTGCCCTTTGTTGCAAAAACTCATATATCCTAGCTCCTCCCTGGCCACCTCAAGCAGTTTCTTGGGGCTACCTGAGATGCTGTTTCCTGAGCTTAAGTCCTAATTTCACCCCAAATAAAATTTAAATCTCAACTTTCAGGTTGCTGATTTTTTTCTTAGTCATCAGGATAAACATGAATTCTTCTTTCTTTGGGGGGAATCTTAGTCATCAAAGCTAGACTCAGGAGATCTCAGTATGATCATGGTGGTGGTATTCTGGGTTATTGCCTAGAATAATTGTACTTAAGAAAAGGGCATATTGATCAGAGATTAGAATAAATTAAGAAAGTTCCTGAAAAAAATCATGTGCTAATAATCTTTAACTGACAGGCAATTGTGCTCAGAGTGCTTAATTTTAGCTTAAGGGTGATTGCATTTAGGGTACAATTAAACTGTCCTTGACTGTTCCTCCCTTGTTTTGCATCCCTTCCCTTCTCTGATCAGCAACTGTCTGAACCTGTCCCCAGGAACTCAGGGAAGGGAATGTCATGGTGGCTGAATGAGACCCATTTCCCAAGAACAAGAAATGGGGGAATAGAAAGGCTTTTGCACCCAGGAGCCCCACAGGGCTGTGTTTGGTTTCAAAATCTCCAGGCAAAAGTGTAGACATGTAGTTAAATTTTTTTTTCCTTTTATTAATCTGTCTTTTATCAGTTTGGTTCCAGCCAATGAACCTGACATGGGTAGAGGGAAAAATAATTTTTTCCTTTTTGTTACCAAATGCAAGTTCATGTGCCTGATGTCAGGTTTACCAAGTGAGGAAAGTGCAAGGTCTAGTTGTTAAAAAAAAAAAAAAAAAAAAAAAAAAGAGAGAGAGATTTATTAAGGCACAGGGGCAGGGGGCAGTGCAGCACGGGCTGAGCTCAAGATGCCACCAGCCCTGACTGTGAGGAGGTTCTAAGCTTATAAAGGATCTGCGGCTGGAGTTCATGGCGGAAACGTGTCGCAGGAATGATGAAGGAGGGGAAGGTCAAGGCGGGGGTAGGCGGTTGAGTCCCATGACAGAGAGAACAGTTAATCCTTGCGGGTAGTTAATCTATGCTCTACATTTCAGGAAAGGGTATAGATCTTGTGCGGGGCCCTACCCATGTCTGCAGCAGGTCTCTAAGGTGAACGGCCACATTGGGGGGGGGGGTCTGTCTCCATCCTCCTGGGAACCTAACACCTGACACACAAAGAAGCCAAATACGCTGGAGTTTGGAGCAGAGAAAGTTTGGTCGCAGAGCCATGCGAGGAGAATGGGTGGCTTATGCTCAAGCACCTAAAACTCCCTGATTGAGAAGTTTTTATAGGCAAAGACGTAAGGGCCACAGGGGTGTGACTTTCTTCTGATTGGTTGGTGGTGGGGAAACAGGGTGGGGCTCTGGGAATCTTGTGCTCAGCCTGAATTTACCATCCTCCATCTGGGTGGGGCCTTAGTTCCTGCAGAAGAGCTCAAAGATATTATGTATCTAGTTCCTTCAGGAGGAACTAGAACTCTATTTTATGGGCTGCACTGTTGTTTAGGGCAGCACCTGTGGCATGTGGAAGTTCCCATGCTAGGGGTAGAATCGGAACTGCAGCCACCGGCCTACACCACAGACACAGCAGTGCCAGATCCAAGCCATATCTGTGACCTACACCACAGCTCACAGAAATGCCAGATCCTTAACCCACTGAGCAGGGCCAGGGATTGAACCCACGTCTTCATGGATACTAGTCAGGTTTGTTACCACTGGGCCACAATGGGAACACCTGTTACTGCACTTCTTCACTTCCGTGATGAGCAACTGTTTGAATTTGCCCCTTGGAACTTTGGAAGGTCTAGAAAGCCGAATGAAGCCTGTTTTCTATAAACAGGAAATGGGATCGGGGGAAAGGATTTGTATCTGGGAGGGCCCCACAGAGCCCTCCTAGGTTTTACTTCCTGAAAAACCTCCAGAAGCTGCTTGGTTCTTCAGTCTCTTCATCCCCTTCTGTCTTCACTCCAGACTGCCAGCAAATGAACTGGGAGGTGAAGAGCAGCTGTGATTTAACAGTTAAAAAGTTGCTCAGCATGAGAAGGGGCTGTGAAGGGTCAGGGCACTGTGCCCATCAGGAGGCATGGGGCTCTCACCCAGACTTCCCGGGAAATGAAGGAGAAATAATAGGCAGCTCACATTTGCAGCCAACCAGCTTGGGTGGTATTCTTTGAAGGGAAGCCCTCAGAAATCCCTCCTGGGGCTGGATGGGTTCAACAAACTGGAGATTGGGGTGGCCTCTCTGCTCTTGGACAACCTTGGGAAGCTAAAGGAATCAGATCAATTAGGTCCTTTGCAAAGTTGCTTTGTCACCACTCTGGTGACATACACTCAATGGCTGATTATAAATCCTATTATGTAACATTAAAAATGTCACAATTATCTTCCTTTGATAATGGCTTCAATTGGGGTGACTCGTATCAGACTGTGACAGAGTTGATAGGAAGGCTCTTTGTCCCTGTGTTTGAAGGGACACCTACTTGTTTCTTAGGGGCGTCTAATTTTTGATTTAAATGTTAACAGGACGTGTTCCTAATAAGGACTACCCATTTATTATTTATTTATTTATTTATTTATTTATTTATTTATTTATTTATTTATATTTTTTGCTTTTTAGGGCCGCACCCTCTGCAGGCTAGGGGCTGAATCGGAGCTACAGCGGCTGGCCTATGCCACAGCCACAGCAACAGATCTGAGCCACGTCTGTGACCTACACCAGAGGACATGGCAATGCCGGATCCTTAACCCACTGAGCAAGGCCAGGGATTGAACCCCCAACCACATGGTTCCTAGTCACATTTGTTTCTGCTATGCCACACAGGAACTCCTATATGTGTTTTTTGCTAAAGCAAATAAATACAGTATTGCCATTGCTTTCTTTGGGTTTTGTTTTGGTCAGAATGTTTTGGGTTTAGGTTTCTCACCCCAGGCAAGGAGGGGTGTGTGTACAAGGACATTTGGCAAAATTGTTTTGCAGATTTAGATGGGTGTGCTTCTGAACACAGGAAAGTTTCCCATTTCTTTTTGTTATGAACTGGGAAGTTTCCAAGCCTGGGCATAACCTCCACTTGCCAAAGGAAAACATAAACAGACAAAGAGATAAACACAATTTTTGAACAAGTTAAAAACAAAACAAAAGGAAGGCCAGAAGCAATCTAATTTCAGTAATATTTTCAATAAATTAATGGCTTGTGTTTGTGGCAGCAGACACTTGGAAAAGATTGAGCTGACAGATGGGCACAAATAAAGCCACAGGAAAACTGGGAAGGATGATAAATATTATCTGCAGGCCATTTTTATTCCCCTTGTTAATTAACCATCCTGCTCTTTTACTACAGCTAAGCTTATTTTTCCTTCTATTCTGAAATTCTTTCATTTCTATTGTTTTCTTTCAAATGGTCCCATATTCGCCCCCTTCCTGTTTTTTTTTCCTATCCCATAGCTGCCTTGATTTTTCCATCCTGTGTTCTTTTCCACTTTTCCTACTGTGTCGTTTTTTGCAGGAGAGAAAGCAAGGGCATTTCCTTTACCTCTTGTCAGCTTCCTAACAATTTTCTTGCTATTAATGTCCAACAAATGTCCAGCCCCAGGGAATACAAATTCCTTTCCTTTTCTATAAATTGTTGTGTGCCGTTCTCACTACCCATCACTAAAAATACAGCAGGGCGTAATTGATCTCCCTCCCTCTCTCTCTCCTTTCCCCTCCCCCCCCCTCTTAGAACTTCACAAATGAATTGGTTCTTCCCTGTGTCTCTTAATGGTTTATGTTCTCTGATGTCCAGTTTGGCAGCTGAGCAGTTTCATTTAGTTGAAAGAACATGGGCTTTAGAAACAGCCAACTCTTGGTTCATATTCTGGTTTTGTTTCTTATTACCTGGATGACCTTGGGTAAGGTCTTTAGCTCCTCTGAGCCAATGTCTTCATTCCAATAATGATTCCTACCATCTGAGTTTGCTGATGGGTCTCAGGGAGACGTGACACATTTATCACCCAGCATCTCCTTTCACTTCTCTGAGAGCAGAATGCTGGAAGGATGTGGCAGTCAAACGGGCTTTAGGTCAATCACGACTTTCCCTTCTGCAAAGTTAATGACTTCTTTTCTTCCTGCCATAAAGAAAATACAGTTGCTGAAGCAAAGGACACCTTTCGTTTTTTAAAAAGGCTTAACTGGGCCCTGTTCCCTAAAAAGGCTCTTCTTTGGCCAAAGGAGTTTGGATTTGTAGTCACATGGTTTAGCAGACATCTGGTATACCTCCCGTGGCATCCTTTTATTTTCAGCTCTCAGGGGGCTGTGGGGAAGGTGAGAGGCAAGAAGGGATTCTCCTCTCTATGCAGCAGCACGGGAGTGGTAGAAGGTCAAAGAGCTATAATGAAATTTACTGAGGAATTTTTTAATTTGAATAATTCAGATTTCAGCCACATGTCACTTTCTCAGAGAAAGCATAATCTGACCATATGATTAAAACTAATTCCCCAGTCACTCTCTAGTCATCGTTTTGCTTTATCATCATCCCAACACTCACTACTATCTGAAATTAAGTGCTAATTTATATATTTCATCGTTTATGTTTTTGGTTTCCTCCACTCAAATGTTAACTCCATGACAGCTGGAAATCTACTTATCTTGCTCTCTGCTATGGCCTCATTGCTTAGAGCAGTGTGTGAGAAAACTAGGACCCCAATAAATATTTGTTACATAAATAGTTAGGCTACCGATCGTGCTAAAATGTTGGAAATCACCTTGACATCTAACAATGAATGAATATAGCAAACGATCTAGATTAGGCTTGGCTCAGTTAATCTTAACTCTTTCGTTTATGTGTCTGTGAGTGGGTGTGGCACTGCAGTTTTCATCAGATTCTAACTTCACCCTAATTTAGTACAGTGTTATGCCCATTACTGACATGACTCTTCAGGAAGAACTAGGCAGCAGTTAGACTTTATTTAGTTCATGGAGCAGGGACTGACACACTGATAATTCCTCCCTATTAAAAGAATTCTGAGTTCATCTTTACAATATTGTTTTTGCCTGACTCTTTGTACCTCATCGGCACCCCATTTCAGTATCCATTGCCAGTTGTCTTCATCTCCCAGTTAGGGAAAATGACTCTGGCTCGGATCGTCAGTGTCAGAAAGTGAGACACATGAACACGGAGGGATCTCGACAAGGCTCTTTACTTCTGCAGAAGGGCACGAGTTCTCAAAAAGCACCCGTGAAAGAGGGAAGATATTCGCTATTTATCCCTAATGCAGGTGGTACACCTGTCCCCTTCTCATTGGTCAGGTCAGGGTGCACATTCTTCTTGGTTGGCTAATTTGAAACAAATTGCTATTGGGACAAGAGGGAAAGAGGGGAGGCCTGGAGGACAATGTCTCAGACGAAGCAGGAACAAAATGGAGTAACTATAGCTTCCTTTGATAGAAAAGACATGTTAATTCTCCCATCCGCAAATCTGAATCCCTTCTCATCTCTATCAACATTCATTCTCCAGGTGATTTATCTAGTCATATAACCTCAAATACTTTCCTATTTCAGCAAACTCACATTGATTTCTTCAGCCAGGACTTTGAATTCCATATATGTATTTCCAAGTGCCCCTCTGATATCTCCGCTTGAATCTTGAGATTGAGTGCATTATTATGCACACATTTTGCCACGTGACTTTACATTTTCTCTCACTTAAGCAGCAATGTCTTCTCTTCCTGCTGTCTCTGCTGAATCTGGGCTTAGCCATATCTCTTGCTTTGTCAGGAGAATGAAGCAGAATCCATGGTGTGTATGTTCCAAGCCTACCCCTCAAGGGCAGGTGTACATTTTCATTTGTGTCTCTTGTTCTTTGCCACTGCCATGAGAAGGCAGTGTCTTGTCTCATTATGGCAGCCCTCTGTTCCCAAGACGAGATTTGAGGGACTTAGAGCAGAACTTCCCAGCCAAGAGGTCTTCACCAAGCCCGATGAGAGCAGATCCCTAGCTTACTTGTAGACAGGTAACTTGAAGAAGTTCTCAGTGGGTTAAGGATCTGGCATTGTCACTGTTGTGGCTCTGGTTTCTGATGTGATGTGGATTCGATCCTTGGCCCAGGAAATCTGCATGCTGTGGTTGAGGCCAAAAAAAAAACCAGACAGGTAACCTGCAGACAGGTAATGCATGAACCCAGCTGAGATTAGTGGAGTGAAGCCTAAACCAGCTAACCCTCATTACCCACCAGCACTATAATAAATAACTATGACTTAAGCCATTGGGGTTTCTTAAAATATTAGTTTTAGACTTGATTTGTGCAGTATATTGTACATATATTTAAAGGGTATAATTCAGTGAGTTTTGACTGTGTATAAAATGATCTAAAATGTACATTCTGAAGTTTCTGCTGTGGTGAAGTGGGTTAAGAATCTGGTGTTGCTGCAGCTGTGGCTCAGATTTGATCCCTGGCCCTGGACCTTCTCCATATGCCACAGATGTAGACAAAAATTATATAAATAAATAAATAAAATGTACATTTTATAAGAGCAAGGATGTTATTTTGTTACTGTTGGAACTTTAAAGCTTGAAAATGAGGCGATTCAAGATGAGTATTAACTAGTATATAGCAAACTACTTAATTTTAGAATTTTAAGTCAATATTGTAATTTTTGATAAAGAGAAAAATACTAAGTGTTCTGTACACTTGAAGAATAATACATTTAAAATGTATTATATGTTTAATTTTAATGTTAAATGTTCAGCAATAAAAGAGAACATCCAAATGTTGGTTTAGAAAGCAGCCATTGCAACTGCTTTTGGGGATGATATGATATAGTGATCTGTAGAAATGCTCTGGAATAAGGTTTTTTTTTAAGTGTAATAAAATATGGACTTCCCGTGTGGCTCGCAACATAACTACCCAGCGTTGCTTCTACAGTGGCTGTGGCTCGACCCCTGGCTTGGGAACTTCCATATGCCACAGGTGCGGCCACTTGTTTAAAAAAAAAGGTATAATAAAATAGTGTATGTGATATTTGTTATGGGAAAATAAAGACAACAGAAAAAGGAGATGAAAGAAACACATTACAACTTTAGAAAGCTTATTTCTTCGTAGTTGGAGTAATGAGTTATCTTTTTCCTCATGCTCTTTGGAATTTTTCACATTTTCAGTTTATTTTAAAATAAGCTAGTATATTTCCATTTCTAGTGGTAACTACATATTTGCTCTTCCATTTAAGAAAGAATAGTACGTTTTGTTGAAAATCACATAAGGCCCCTGAAAGCTCAATTGGCCTGCATCCTCTGTTGAGAATGACTGTAGTTAGTTCACTTGCTCTTTATACCACCAAGGACAGGTGCCTGATGGAGGCAGAGCATCAGTTGCTGGTAGGAAGCTTGGGCTCAGAGGGAGGGACCTAACCCCCCTCGGTTGGGCTGCAGTGACAAAAACACAGGCCGAAGCAGAACTAAACACAGACCATTTCTCCCCCTACACCTCTCGGAAAGTCGCTAGGGACGGACCCACATTGTGAGTGATCTTTATTCCTCCTTCCTAGATGACGGTGGGTCTCTTCCATCTTCTGAGTCTGAGCATTGGCCCCTGTGGACTTTGACGAAACAACAATTTCCCAGTTTCCTTTACCATCCCCTAGAAAGGCAGCCCAATGGGGTATGTTAACCTGAGAACTCGGATGTAAAAATATCAATAAAATCTTAATTTAGGTACAAAGATAAAACTAAACCAATCATGCCAGATTTAAAAAAAAATTGTCAAGAATCACATAATTTAATAGCTGATAAGCTGAAGGAATATTGTAAACTTGTTTAGTTTTATGAGATGACTTGCCACTTTAGCTGGTAAACAGAAATATCCACGTGGCTTTGCAGGGGCCTCTAAACCATGCTGTTATTGACAGGCAATAGAACTCCTCCAAGCGATTTTTTGTTTCTTACCATTATGCTATTATTTTAGCATTCACTGTTATTATCATGTAAACTCTTTTTACAGCCCATAACAATGTCATTCAAGTATTCATAAAATAACGGCGTTAAGTGTTCACTCTGAAAAATGCGGCCCCGAATCAATAGCTTTGGAAAGAAAGTTATATGTGATAAGATGCCAAAAAGAAGTGCAAACAAGCAGGATGAAGCATGGTGCACTTAACATGGGAGACAGCACTCTGTGAAATATTAGATATAACCGGGAACGGGAAAAGCGGCTTTAAAGCAAAAATATGTTGCAACTTGTAAATGTGCTCTGAGAATACATCTGTCTTATTTTATACTTATTCCCTTGAGAGAATCATTCTTGAATTATGCAAGTTCGAATTACGCAAGGTCTTGTGGGAGCATCCTTTGTATGAAATAAGACCTCCCCACATTTTTATAACCAGAAATAACCCAACTTAAAAAAAAAAAAGGCAGTGCTGCTGGCACCTAAATAAACAAGTTCCAGGTTGTTTTTTTAATAGAAAAATGGCAGCTTTAGATTATATAATCCATCAGTTTGAATTGCTTAGAAAGTGCTTAGCAAAGCCCCATGCGTAAATATGTGTAAAGGAAATGTTTCTGGGTGATAAGAATCGGGTAGTTAATATTTCCAAAGCATTTTGCTCAGATGTGTGAAGAGCTAAATTAATTTCCTTGAAATGTTTAGGAGAATGCATAGTTATTAATCTAATTCAGTTTCCGATTAATGCAAAACTCACTGGGATGTTACAGTGTAATGGTCAGCTGTTGAGATGATTTATGCCACTTATTACTTTTTAAAGGAAGGATGTTTTGCATTTTTTTTTAATTTCCATTTGATAACCTCGGCAGAATGAAATTCCATTTCTAGTTTCCACAGTGTAATAAAAACAGGTTTGGCTTTTCAAGTTCAGCCGTGTGATTTGTGTGTGTAGTTTCAATTTGTGATGTGTCAGCCCATGAACAGTTGATTTAATAACAGTTAAGAACCTCTACTACACAGGAACGACTGAAGTGATGCTTCTTTAGATCAATAGTATTGCTTGGTTTCACCAAGGAAATAAATCATTTTGCCACAAGGTTGCCGAGATGTGAGGGGGGCTTTTTTGGATCAATGACACAAAACTATGTTGCCTTTGGAGACACCATGAGACCTGAGTCATCAATCAAATCAATTTTAATTAAATCTAATTTAATGGACTACTGCCTAGTAAAAAGAACATTTAAAAGAAAGTCATAGTTGAAGCACACAGAGTTTTTCTTTTGACCACAAATGGCTAATCCACTGAATAGAAGGCAATAGCTCATTGAAGCTGGACTGCAGACACTCCAGGATCATGAATTTCTGAAAGTGGCTCCTTTTCTGATGTTTTTGCTCAATCCTTCCCATTTTAGGGTAGATAAAGGAAACTGCAGGCTATAGCCAGGGACCAAATGGATCTTTAATTACATGTTTTATGTTTACAAATAGAGATCTTCAGTCAACTTCTTCCCTTTACCTAGAGTCTTCCACAAAACAATATCTTTTAAAAATTGTGATAAAATATATGAATAACTTGCCATTTGAGCCACTTTTTTTTTTTTTTTTTGTCTTTTTGCCTTTATGTAGAGCCGCACCTGCGGCATATGGAGGTTCCCAGGCTAGGGGTCTAACAGGAGCTGTAGCCGCCGGCCTTAGCCACAGCCACAGCAACGCGGGATCCGAGCCACGTCTGCAACCTACACCACAGCTCACAGCAACGCCGGATCCTTAACCCACTGAGCAAGGCCAGGGATGGAACCTGCAACCTCATGGTTCTTAGTTGGATTCGTTAACCACTGAGCCACAAAGGAACTCCGCCATTTGAGCCATTTTAAAATGCACAAGTTAGCGGCATTAATTTCATTCACAGTATTGTGTACCATGACCATTAGCTATTTTCAAAGCTTTTTCATCATCCCAAATAGCAACTCTGCGTCCATTAAACAAGAACTTCCCATGCTCTCTGACCCAGGCCCTGGTTACCTCTACTTTATTTTCTATATTTATGAATTCTCCTATTTTAGATATTTTGTGTAAGCGAAGTCATGTAATATTTGTCTTCTTGTCTCCGGCTTGATTCACTTAGCATAATATTTTAAAGGTTCCTCCATGTCGTAGCATGTATCAAAATTTCCTTCCTTTTTAAGCTGAACAATATTCCATTGTATGCATACACCACATTTCGTTTACCCATTCGTCTGTTGATGGATATTTGGGTTCTTTGCAGACTTTGGTTGTTCACACAATCATATCTTGACAGATATTTTAAGCTGGGTCTGGAATGCTTACTCCTTGTCTTTCACCTGTTCAACTTCAACTTGAATGTTGGCTCCTAGGAGAAACCTTGCACTGGTTTGGGCAAAGCTAGATCCTGCCTCATGGAGGTCCTTGAAGACCTTTACACGCCTCTGTTTTGATGTGTTTCTCATGGCCTGGGAAGCGTGTTTAAGAGCTACAGAGATTGGGTATTAAGCAGGGTGTGTTCAAAGGGTCAAGCCAACCTGGAGCTGCATGTTCCTCCTGAGGGAAGCCCCCCACACGAAGGACACATGTAGACCAATGGCCTATTCTCTATCTCTATCTGCCCGTCTTCTCCATCACTCCCAGTGCTGACCACACCATAAGGCTTTGTGTGTATGTGTGTGTGTGTGTGTGTGTGTGTATGTGTGTGTGTGTGTGTGTGTGTGTGTACACTGTGACAAACTGCTGGGGTTTTCAGAATTTAGAAGTGGAATTTATAAGAAGGGAAGGAAAAAGAAGACATTGATAATAGCTCCAAGTATGGTAGTGGGAAGGTGAATCCTGAAGACTAGAGAATCTTAGAAGGGATGGTATCAGGACTGGACACGTCCACTGGACTGGGCAGGGCTGGGCAGGTGCAGACATGAGGCGATTGAATATAAGAGGTAGAGCTGCTGGTGACAGTCTATTCAGGCATGAAGGGCAGGTAGCAGAGGCAGCCAGCTGTCCAGCAGAGAGTTGCTCCTGTTCTCCAAAGTGTGGAGCCTTTGGGAGGTGACTCCCCAGCCAGGGTCTGCATGGCTAGATCCCATTGTACTGGGACCAGAAGACTAGTTCTCGCCAATGGAACGTGAGTAGAAGTGATGGGTGTCACTTCCACCCTGACATGTCATGTCTTCATCCTTGTTTTACCTGTTTTACTTGCTCCAACGCCTAGAGGATGGTGGGTCCATAAGATAGTCTTTGAGTTATTATACCTGGAAGACTACCTGCCACACACTCAAGCTAACTTCACGTCAGAGAGAAACAAATATCTCCTGCATTAAGCCACTGATGTTTCAGAGTTCATATGTTAAAGAGCTAGTATTACCATAACAATACAGGGAAGCTGGGAAAGACATGTCCAGGCAAGTTGTTGGCAGCAGACAGCACCCAAAGCACAGAATACCTAAAAATGGAGAGGTAGCATGTGATGAACGGACACTGTGATTCACTTTCTAGAACACACCCTGATTAATACCCATTTTCAGCAAAGGATTGGTGCCAGTTTCAGCTGTCAGCCCCTCAATGGATTGTCACAGCTGCAGAGAGACACCTTGCCCCACGCAGTAGGCAGAATTCTAAGATGACCCTCAAGGTTCCTGTTGCTTCCGTGGTGTGGGTAGAACCTGTGAATTTAATGGGATAGTCTCTCCATTGACTAGGTTACACCTAAGGCAGAGGAGCTAGGGTCTCTTGTTGTAGCAGTATCTTGAGAATCAGGAATCACAATGGGAAGTCACAGAGACAGGCCCTGGCTGGTCAGGAAGAAAACAAACGTTCACACTCTGAACAGCCTGTGGGGGCCACGTGGCAAGGGACTGAGGGGGCCTCCAGGAGCTGAATGCAGTCTTGGGTTGACAGCAAGCAAGTAAAGAGGGATCTTACTCTTGCAGCTATAAGGAGATGAACTCTGCCATCAGCTTGAGAGAACTGGAAAGACTCCAAGTCCCAGATGAGAACTGCAGCCGGGCCTATCACCCCGAGTTCAGCCTGGTGAGGCGCAGAGCCGAGGATCTGGTCTGCTGACCTCTGGAAACTGATGTGATAGATCTGTGATGTTTTAAGCTGACAGGTTTGTGGTAATTTGTTACACAGCCAAAAAAACTCAAGATCAGGCCTTTTCTCTGAGTGACCGACAGCCAATGGCCAACTCTATTTACATGGAAATATAAGGCCTGGTTATTGAGACCCCAGTCAGAATAACTCTAATGAGATAATTCACTCCAGGTCTCCCCCACGAGATCGGCTGGGACTCTGGTTAGGCTGGTGAAGGTGTTCTGACACCTAATTCCATCATAAGTATGGGCGTTCCCCGCACACCATCAAGCAATGCTCCAGCACCAGCTGAGTGTCCTACAACTTAACTCACTTCAGACACTGTGCATTTGGAGATAGCATCAGATTCTACAGATTAGGGTTCAGTCCTACAAGACTACTCCCCTTTAAAGACTAAGCACTCTAGCGAGTTCCTGTTATGGCTCAGCAGTAAAAAATCCAACTAGAATCCATGAGGACTCAAGTTCAATCCCTGGCCTCACTCAGTGGGTGGGGGATCCAGTGTTGCCCAGAGCTTCAGTGTAGGTCGCAGATAGAGCTCAGATCCTGGGTTATCGTGGCTGTGGTATAGGCCGGCAGCTGCAGCTCTGACTGAACTCCTAGCCTGAGAACTTCCATATGCTACGGGTAGAGACATAAAAAGCAAAAAAAAAAAAAAAAAAAAAAAAAACTGAAGACTCTCCCTTTAATTAGTCACCTTCTGATGTCATTAGGACTTCAACATATGAATCTGGTGGGAACATAACACCAGAATGTAGACTTTCAGATTGTTGTGATCATGTAAATGCAAATCATGTTTTTCACTGATGAATTTGACATGTATTTCAGAATAATTTCTATCCTCAACTCATACCAAAGACATAGCATGGGTGCAGAGTATGAGGCTTTTAGAGATCTGTCAGGAGGTACACTTGAGGAGTAACAGTGATCAATGCTGGGAAAAGACCAATTAGGAAATCCTCCATCTCCATCAGCTTTAGTGGAACTAATGAGCCAGGTGAGTAGTGGAGCGTCAGGTATGTTTTCCACTTGCCTTTTCTTTCTGTACACAGTCCTTACAGCCTTTTCCTATACTGGTCGGTAGGTATGTCATCAGAACCCTCAAACACTAACAGAACACTTTATTTTGGAAAATGTAAACTTTAGAAAGCATTCAGAGATGTGTGCAACTTCGTAAAGTTATAGGTTCAAGGCAACCCAGCCAAAGAGCCTAACAGTTTTACTGTAATAATAAATTAAATTTTATATAGAGGTACAGTAAATGGCCAGGCCTCAGTTTTTGCTGTGTCCCTGGAAACTATGCTATAAACCGGATTACTGCGGAAGGCAGGGTCAAACGTAAATGCTTTGGAGGTTCCATTCTTGCCTCAAAGTAATTATGAATTAGACTAAGAACATATAATACATGTAAAACCACAACATCTATAAACCTCTATAATCCCATAAACAGTAAAATTACGTTCATGGCCATAAAAGAGACATAAATGTACTGTGTATAATGGTTTTAAAACAGGCGCTAATGTATTATAGAATATACCTATGTTATATTAAAAATATAACTTTACTATATCATAAATTGGACTCATTTCTAATAGTCAGGCTGAACTAAGCATGTAATTAACGTTAAATTCATTTGACTTATAATCTTGCAGTGACTTTGTGATGTGCTTTAGATAGCTTATTTCTCAAAATCTCTCAATAACACTGTTCAGGACAGGTGGAACAACTGTCATTTTTTGTTTTTCCTATAGAGGTATCACTTTGTAATTAACCAAGAAGGTATTATTCTCAAGGTTACTCTCAAAGTTGGAATTGCTCTTTTCTTTGTAGCATCTTTACATATTTCAAGACAGACTCTATGAATTGTGTGGATTTTGAGATGAATTGTCTGTTGAGTCTATTCTTCTTCTTCATTTCTCTGACCTACCAACATCAACTGTAATCCAAGTGTCTTTTTTTGTTTGTTTTTCTTTTTAGGGCCATACATGCAGCATATGGAAGTTACCAGGCAACCTCATGGTTCCTAGTCGGATTCGTTAACCACTGAGCCATGACAGGAACTCCTGGGACCACTTCTTCTATTATGATAAGGATGGGAGCTTTGCAGAAGGAGCACAAGGCCTCCTGGGAGGAAACTGAAATCTCTTTCCCTTCTTGTTAAGATCTGGTATTTTGCTCGTTGGGTTTCACTGGCTAAGGCCAGATGCCAGAAGGAAAGACAGGGTTCGGGAAAGAGAAGTCCCACAAAAGAAGGTCAAATCAAAGCTACAGCTGCCAGCAGCTGCCAGTTTACAGCTTACAGCCACAGCAAGGCCAGATCCGAGCGAGTCTGTGACCTACACCATAGCTCATGGCAACATTGAATCCTTAACCCACTGAGTGAAGCCAAATGTCGAACTTACATCCTCATGGATACTACTTGGATTCCTAACCAGCTGAATGACAACAGGAACTCCCCCAAGTGTTTTATTTTTTATTTTTTTATTTTTTTGCTTTTTAGGGCCGCACTCACGGCATATGGTGGTTCCCAGGCTAGGGGTCTAATCAGAGCTGTAGCCGCCGGCCTACGCCACAGTCACAGCAACGCAGTATTCTTAACCCATTGAGCGAGGCCAGAGATTAAACCTGCAACCTCATGGTTCCTAGTTGGATTCATTTCTGCTGCCCCATGAAGGGAACTCCAGCCCGAGTGTCATTTTTTGATGGCCCCAGACCATACCCATCTCTTATTTCCAAAACCTCCTACATGCTGTTTATTTTGAAGTAGGAGATGGGCGCATAAGTGGAGAGAAGCAGGGTCCTTCTCCCTCCACAGAGCCTGAGTATGGAAGAGCCCCCTACCAGTCCCTGGACGTCAGCTGGAGGGTCAGGACTCAGGCTCTGCTAGGCTAACCCTCCAAGTCTCAGACTGAACCTCTGTGAAGGAATGTGAAGATGGAGGGCAGCTAAGAGATGATGCCTGCTGGTGTTCAGGGTTCCTGGCGCCTTGGCCTTGAGTGTCCCTAGAGGCAGGGCCAGCAGCTCTATTCTGGAGCCATTCCTCCTGCTGCTCAGCTTTCCTGGGTTCCTGACCACTCTCCAAGCCCCATTCTTCAGTCATTCTGTGGAGTAGGCATGTTACCTGTAACCTTTCTAACAACCCCAGTTTAGCCTGCATTGCCTTCTGTGGCTTGTAGCTATCTTTGCGTGAGGGGACAGCTGAAGCTGGAAATGGGTAGTGGCAAGTGTCTGCATGAGGAGTGCAGGAGGTGAATGATGCTGAGAGGCAGACATGATTCTCAGGGGTTTGCTTTTTACACGTGGCTGCCTTTCTTTCAGTCATAAGATTGGGCATCTTCTGTGGGAACATGTTCATGTTTTGCTTTGCTAGGGGACCTGAGGCCCCATGGTTCTTAGCGCAGAGCTCTTTCAGGATTCTTGCTCTCTGTCCTGCTCACTCAGTGGGTACTAATGTCAGCATGGCTAACATTAGCAACCAAATACTTTTTGTTGTTGTTTTCTTGGGGCTGCACCTGCAGAATATGTAAGTTCCCAGGCTAAGGGTCGAATTGGAGCTGCAGCTGCCAGCCTACACCACAGCCACAGCAGCTCGGGATCCTTAACCCACAAAGTGAGGCCAGAGATCGAACCTGCATCCTCATGGATACCAGCAGGGTTTGTTTCCATTGAGCCACAATGGGAACTCCAACCAGACACATTTAGATCCTGCCTTCTGATATGACATCTAGGCCTGGATATATCGACCGAGTCCACATATCAGAATGCTCTTCTTCCCTTCTTTTGTGGGACTTCTCTTTCCCGAACCCTGTCTTTCCTTCTGGCATCTGGCCTTAGCCAGGGAAACCCAACGAGCAAAATACCAGATCTTAACAAGAAGGGGAAGAGATTTCAGTTTCCTCCCAGGAGGCCTTGTGCTCCTTCTGCAAAGCTCCCATCCTTATCATAATAGAAGAAGTGGTCCTAGGAGTTCCTGTAATGGCTCAGTGGTTAACGAATCTGACTAGGAACCATGAGGTTGCGGGTTCGATCCCTGGTCTTTTTCAGTGGGTTAAGGATCCAGCGTTGCTGTGCACTGTGGTGTAGGTCGCAGTTGCGGCTCATATCCCATGTTGCTGTGGCTCTGGTGTAGGCCGGCGGCTACAGCTCTGATTAGACTCCTAGCCTGGGAACCTCCACATGCCACAGGTGCGGCCATAAAACGACAAAAAGGCAAAAAAAAAAAAAAGCAACAACCCAGAAGTGGTCCCAGCTTAACATTTCAGTCACTAAAGGACCATTCCATAGACCTATTTAGAATACAGAGGTCAGCTCCAAAGCTCCAGAATCCAGAATTTACTGGTAACCCTTAAATAGCAGTTTCTTTGAGAAAGTAAAACAAAGGTAGTAGAGATCTTCAATGTGAGCATGAACTCAGCCTTAGTCCCATTCTGCTTAATGACTGGATATGGGTGTCTTCACCTGGAAAGAGGTAGTAGTCCTGTACCTGGCACAGAGTATCTGCTTACCTGCATCTTCTGTGGAATAAATGAACTCTTCCTGCCATGGTCTATGATTAGGGAATGAATCCCCTAAGTTTATCAATGCTGGGAAGGTTTTAGCACAGTGAAGTCTAACCAAGGGATTCACAGCAATGCTTTGAATTTCAGTGACTCTTCCATCTGTTCTTCAGATCGTTTCAGATTTGGCTCTTTGGCTTTAGCATACTGGCAAAATTCATCCGAGTGGGAAAAATATAAAACAGAATACATTTATGAATCTACACTGTGTCACTCTCTAGTGCAGCTGTCTGCAAATGGCATCCTCATCCTGGGTATTTCCCAGGTAGCTAAATTCAGATCGGAACACCACTGGGTGAATATATAATTAGACTCCAAAGGGAACTGTGTGTCCCTAAGGGATATTTCTAACAAGCTATGGAAGCTTAGCAGAAATACCCTTTTTCTCTCTAGGGAGAAAGAATTTCTGTTCAATGATTGTCTGAGAGAAAATAGCACACCAGCTGAAGCTTGATTCCAGGGCTTCTAGCTTTCATGTTGTGTGTGTTTGATTTTTTTCAATGCCCTGTCCTCCCCTGAGTTCAGAAAGCCCCTACTGCTCACAGAAGCTGAATTATTCCTACTTTGGTAGGAATTCACATCTGCCCCTTATCTTTCCCAGGGATTTTGCATTTCGACGTTCACCTCAAGACATGGAGCCAGGTGTTCAGCTTCTTCTTTGAGAAGGAAACCCAAGGATCGTGAGTGTGGGATGGTGGGAGTATTTCTTGGTCAGACCATCCCTTTAGAACAGATTCTTCCCCTGTCTCTAAATAAGATTCTGTTTCTGCTTTAAAGATCCAGCAGCAGAATCTTTAAAGGAGTGGAGTTACATAACTACTGGGTGTGTTTTCTGGAAGAAACACTGACATTGTTCCTCAGCTGTGTTTTTCTAAACTCCACGAGGACATTCCCTCATCTTGCCTCTGGATTCCTCCACTTCCCAAGTGCATTTCCATGCCAAGGCTCCTTCCTCTCCTAGAAGATTCTTCTCCCAGATTCCCACATAGCTTCCTTGTTTCTTTCCATTCTCTGCTCAAAGAACATCTCGTCAGAAACCTTCCCCCACAACCCATCCAGAATGGTGGCCCCATCGCTCCAGCTCCTGACCCTTCATTCCTAACATTTATCACCACCCGCCAGGACAGCACATAATCAGTGATTTATTCTCTGAATCTTTTGCACGTTAGCTTCTCAATGTGGGGGGTGTTCGGGGCTCATCTCTGACTCAGATCACTGCTCCACACAGGGTAGGCTCTCAGTAAACGTTTGTTGAACAAGTGCATGAATTAGTATATGTATGCAGCCCAGTTTCAGGGGTTGTTTCTCCTGGATTATTTTGTGACCTGGGTCCATGCTTTTCTTTGTCACTCTCTTTTTTCATTCTTTTTCATAAAACAAGCATTTATTGAGGCAATTGAAACCCCGGAGTGGAAAAGTTTTCTCCTGGAACGGTTTCCTATGGACCAATAGCGTTCTCCATGGTCCTCTTTCTCAGTTGATGTTTTTTCTGCTTGTTGATTTCCCCCATTTTAGGACCTGCGGCTCAGTTTATTGATTTCACCATCACTCTTTCTACCCTCACTGAAGGAGACCATAATGAAAAGACTTGAGTTGCCAAAGACAGCAGTTTTCTGGGTCATATTCTCTTTTGAGGTCCCAGTGACTGGCACAGCAAAGATGTGTAGTAAAAATTCATCAAGTGAGTGATGTGAATGAATGTTAGATGGAACACTGGATGAGAAGCTGTCCAGGTAAGGCACTTTAGAGGTAGAATGCACAGAAAAGTAAATGCCTAACAAACAAGTTTTTAAAATATTATAGGAGTCCCAGTCATGGCTCAGTGGAAACAAATCTGACTGGGAACCATGAGGTCGTGGTTCGATCCCTGGCCTCACTCAGTGGGTTAAGGATCCAGCATTGCCGTGAGCTGTGGTGCAGGTCGCAGACACAGCTCGGATCTGGTGTTGCTGTGGCTGTGGCGTAGGCCAGCAGCTATAGCTCTGATTTGACCCCTAGCCTGGGAACATTCATATGCTGAGGGTGCAGCCCTAAAAAGACCAAAATAAATTAAAAGTTATGTACAAGATTAATTTTCTCCCCTTAATTCAAGATCCTTTTTCTACTGCCCTTATTTAGACAGAAAGGGAAATGAGAACAAATGTACCAAATCATTGTTTTATAGCTGATCATTAATTATCATTTATCCAAAACATAAGCCCTGTAATTTAGCTTAGAATCCCTGTCATAATAACAAATCAGGAAATACATTTATAATAACTTAACTTTCCCCAAGTTCATTAATTTAAAAATAACTGATATACATTCACATGCTAAAATTTTTAAAAAAGATATCCAGTGAAAAGTTAACCTCTATCGGTATTCCCAAGGTGGCTCAGTGGGTTAAGAACTTGACATAGTGTCTGTGAGGATGCCAGTGCGATTCCTGGCCTTGATCAGTGGGTTAAGATCTGGCCTTGCTGCAAAGCTGTGGAGTAGGTTGCAGATGTGGCTGGAATCCGATGTTGCTTTGGCTGAGGTGTAGGCCCGCAGATGCAACTCCGATTTGACCCCAAACCCGGGAAATTCCTTATGCCACAGATGCAGCCATAAAAAAAAAAAAAAAGGTTAACTTCTTTCTCATCCCTGTGTTCCAGTTCCCCCACTGCAATCTCTGGATACAACCACGATTCTCAGTTTCTACCGTAGTCTCCTTGCTTATCCCTACAGAAAATATATTTAGCTATTCTTTAAAAAAATTATAAATGGTAGCATATAATACTCTTTATCATTCATCTTGCTGTTTTTACTTAAAATATAATTTAGGGATCATTCCATTTTACTGCATTCAGAGCTGCCTCATTTCTTTAACAGCTGGACATTATTCTATGGTCTACATCTATGACAGTTTAATCTTTTCTCTATTGATACATATTTAAGTTGTTTCCAACTACTGCAATTACACATAACATCATTTTATACCTGGGCAAGTATAAATGTAGGTAAAGTTCTAGAAGGGGGCTGGTTACATCAAAGCATATATGAATTTGTAATCTTGACAGATAATGCCAAGTTGCCTTTCTCAAAAGTTTACCACAGTCCACCCTTACCTGTAATTGCTGATCTTTGGTCATAGTTCTCATTGTATAATTGTTGCTATTTCCTTGTTTTTTTTTTTTGCCTTTTGTCATTTTATGGCCGCACCCGCGGCATGTGGAGGTTCCCAGGCTAGGGG